>BSBK01005318.1:3375000-3540658 GCA_027943335.1 Chamaecyparis obtusa
ATGCACAAATGGTGGTATGTGATTGGTCCATGTATTAATACGTTGGCAGTTGTCAGTGGGACCTAGTTTTCAAGTTTGTCAGAGGGTCCTAACATTGTCAGAAAATCAACGACGGGTGTAAGTTCTTATAGACTGTGTCAGAGGTATGTGAAGATGCGCTCGCCGTTGATTTCCTTTTGTGATAAAGCCTTTCTTTTCAAGCAGGTCCACATGCTAGGTGTGTTGATTTGGTGATATCTGATTGGTCCACAAGTGAATGACTAGAAATTCTATTAGTGGGACCTAATTTTTTGAAGACTTAGAGGGTTCTGACATCCGTAGTTGATCAACGGTTGGCGTAAGTTCTCATGAGATGTGTCAGAGTTTTGAGATCTTACGCCAACCATCGATGTTACTTTATTCTTAGGTGGGCCCAAGTTTTGGTTTGAGGTTTTGGAGGTTCTGACAAACTATTTAGTGGCCTGACAATTTTTCAAAGGCTTCACTCATTCGCAAAGAAAATTGGTGGTGTTCCAAATCATTTGGCGATTCAGTGAAGGAAGGTTGCGCAATCGCTAAAATTTTTAGCAGTGACTTAAGGTATTCTACGAACTAGCGGAAAGGTCTTCATTTGCTAGTTCATGGAGTTAAAGGTGGGTTAGTATTTTCACTTTGTGAATAAGGATTTTCCTTTGTCACCAATTTTCTGAGAGTTAACTCAAGGTGTCTGGGTGAGTTAAAGTCATAAAGCCTGTGAAACATGAGGATCAAATGGTTAGGTTATAAAGTTGATCCAAATTCAAATTATGACCATCGATATATTTTAGGCACCATAAAGTGACTGTTGCAGTTTGAATTCAAATTTTTGAGGGTTTCTCAGCGACAGAAAGGACCAGAATTGATTGTTTTAGCAGCTAAAGTTGGTGGAAAATGACTTTCAGACTTTTGCAGTGTGGTCTAGAGGGTTTGATGATTATTTGCAGGGTGGTTTGTGTTGTGGGGGAATGAATAAAGGTGTTTTGAGATGTTGTAGGGGTCTAATCAAATTGATATGCATGATAGATTCATGGTCTTCGGTATGCAATTTAGAATTATCCTTTATGGAGATCTTTTTGGGATCTGTTTCAGGCTTGGTTGCTTGGTTTCCACCCCTTGTAATAATTTCTTGGTTGAGTCTTAGTTGGCAGGATGGTTGAAACCCTAATTTTTCCCTAAATGATCCTTTGCATGTTGCAGTCCTTGTTCCTATAAAAGGATTTTCTTGATCATTTAGAAGGGTTCTGATTTTGATTGGTTCCAGGGAGTTATAGCAGGCTATATCACATTGTATGAGATTGCATAGAATCTCCTTGTAATCTTTTGCAAGTTATTGAAGTGGTTTTATCTCTTTTCTACTTTGAACATGTACATGACTCATCATAATTTATATAAGTATTTCAAGCTTTCAAGTCTCTCCTTGGTGTCAATCTTGTGAATTCTGGATTTTTTGATCAATTGCATAGGGTTACCTTTGTATATGTTCTAGTCTTTAGTTCTTGATGTAGGATCAAGTGAAATATACTTTGGATAGGGCATAGATTCATTTTGATTTGTCTACAAGAGGATACTATAAGTAGTGGATGGGCTAAAATGTTTATGTTTATGGCTATGAGTCTTTGATAGTAGTTGGTTCATGTTTCAATGTTTGTATTTGAGATCTGCCCAATGGCTAATGACACTGATCAGGGATTAGTACATTCAGTTGAGTTCAATGCTTGATTGGCCTTTGTTTACTTCTTTCCATCTTCATAATATTAACACCATTTCAAGTCTTAATTATTATTTGGTTGATAGTAGTGATACCCTTCATAGCAATGGAGATTCAATGAATACCTAGTTAACATTTAGTAGTCTCTTGTTATCATCTTCTTTGTTCAATCGAGTTTAAAGTCTTAAAATGCCATAAGATACTGGATTAGGTACACCCACCTTGGTTTTGCAGAGCCAGAAGTGCAGAGGGTAGTCTTGTCCCTATAGTTGGTCTACTTGTCTTGCAGGGCTCTCTTACTTGGAACTAACCATTCCTAATATTAGTCTCAAGGCATATTGGCAGCCCTAGTTGGCATAAGCATTTTGAAACACCAACAAGATGGCAACTCTACTAGGGACTGATTAATGATAACAAGTTTAAGATGTCCAATTCCTTGCTTTGCTGATCTATCTCAGAGTCTGGTTATATGATCAAAGAGTCAAAAGGAAAAATAAAGCATTTGCTAATATCTTCTCACTAAGTGTTGAGTGGCGACTCTGAGTTCTCTGTTTGATCAGTGCAGTTCCTAATAAACAGTGAGGCTTGGTGAAGTTTTGGTTGATTGGAAGAAGAATAAAGAAAAGTGATATATTTTCCTCTACAAGGAGGTGGTGACTCTACAAAAGTAAAGAACCTAATGGAGCTACATGGTGAGCTCTAGATCTACCCTACTCCCAGTCAACAAATTAGTTCCTGCAAATGAATTCCCAGGTATTTCTCAAAGATTTGAAATGTCTCCTTATTAAGTGATCAAGCAATAAGTAAAGGAATAAGGTGTGAGTAGAGGTTTGCATACCTCAAAGTTTCAGTTGTATATTTGCAAAATTTTATGGAAGTATTGCATTAAGTTATAATGGGTAAGCTTGAGGAGGAGCTTGCATTATTAGACCAAGGCATCCAGAGGGATTGCATACAATTGATAAGATTAAAAGTGGGAGGTAGAAGGAAACTATCAATACCTTTGTTCTATGCAAAGTTTTGTGAAGCATATGATCAGCTTCTAGGGGGTATTGAGTTTCCAAAATCTATGTTCATTGGCTTGTTTTTGGAGCTCTATTTTACTGAATCAACCCATTGGCCAGCCTCCTTGTATGAAGAATGTTATGTGCATCTTAGGGATTGGATACTTAATGATGTTGATCTTGATCTTGAACATACATTTGGGGTTGTGTCTAATAGTACTGTTATTGAAAATGATGGAACCTATGAAGGAGATGTGTCAAGTGATGACACTCTTTCTTATAATCATGAGAGTGATGCTCTTTCTTAGTATGGGGAGGAGGATTTGTGTAGTTAGCAAGAGGATGAAGAATATATAAGTGAAGATGTTACTGATGATTGCCTATTAGAGGAGGGTGTTCTTGAGGATAGTTGTTCACTTCATAGTGAACAAATTTTAGATTTCTTGTCTTGTGAATATCTTAGATATTCAGGGAGGGATGGCTCTGAGTTCTCACATCCAACACACATTGATTTTGACTGAGAGCATGAGTCAGTGGGATCTGACTTTGAAGTGTGTGTTTCTAGTTCTTCTACTACTTCTACATTACCAGATAATGACCAAGCTGCATATGATATATCAGATGGTGAAGTCATCAGTGTTTGCTCACCTTCAAGTAATGCAGATGTCACCGATATGGTGTTGAGTACTGATTGGGAAAGTTGTATAGATTCTAAATCCTTGTTTGATTTTGAATCTTGTGTTAATCCATTGAAGGATGGCCCTTTAGTTTCTCATGGTGAGCATGTTGATGTTTCCTTTCCCACCTACCAATGATTTTTGGTTTTATCAAGTACTGACAAGATGTAGGATGCTCCTTTGTCTGATGATTGTGTCCCATATAATGAGTCTATTAGCACCTATTAAAATTTTCATACCCTCACTATTCTTCCCCTAGCCTCTGTAGTCTCTTTTCTGGTCTCTGGCTAAAACCCTTGTCAAATTTTCAAAAAACTAGCTGTTGGATGCTTAAAATTCAAAATTTGACCTAAGTGTCTAGGCCTTGTTCTATTTTGGTGTTGATTTTTCCAGCAACTTAAAACCTTTTACCACATGTTTTAATTAAAAGTCACCACTTTACCATCTTTGCAGTTAGGTTTTTTGTGTCGGGCGGGGTCCCCTTTAATTTTTTCCTAAGTCCTAAGTCCCTGCGCTATTAATTTTTCCCTAGGTTGTAAGCCTTTGTTTTGTGTGGCTGTCGCTTGTTCAAAAGACTACAAGTTGTCAGAAGGTTCTGACATGTGAACTAGTGACTACTTGACATCTGTCCCAGTGAGCTCAGCCCCTTGTTACCCTTTCTCATCTACGGCTGACTATTCTGGGTCCAGCAGTCATTTTTAAAGATAAATGGAGATCTCGCCTGCCCCCCAATCTGCCAGGAAAAGGAAAAGATCTATAGTTGCATTTAAAATTTTTTGATGTGACCATTGCAATTTGAATTTGAATTTTTGAATGGGGTTTCCAGCGATAGGAAGTACCAAAATTTATGGTTTTAGTGGCCGATTTCGATTGGTTTGCTGGTGCTCGTTGTTGCAAACTGATTTGAGGGTCTCTTTGGTCGGTGGCATGATGTTTTTGTACCAGGAGAAGTGTGGTTTTGTGCTTGAGGTGTGTTTTCAGGTGGCCAATTTGACTGGTTTTCATGGCATTTCCTTGCTATTCTATACTGTTCTCATAGATTTTTATGATGGCAGATCTATCTAAGATTTGTTTTCTCTGGGTTGCTTGGTCTCCTGTGCCTAGAGTAACTGTTGATGTATTTTAGGGTTGGTGTAGTTGTTGGAACCCTAACCCTATTCATCTGAAGCTTGATGCATCCTTTTAGGATTCCAAGATGACTAGGGATTATAAATGGAGTTGTGTTAGTTGTTTGAGGGGTTCCAATTACTACCTTTTCAGGAGAATTGGTTCCAAGAAAGGTTTTGTCCTATAGATTTTCTCCTTCTCTCTGCATATAGGGTGTTCTTTCTTCCTTTGTTGGTTCAGAGAATATGATATATATTGTAATTGATTTGTCTTATGTATGAGGACTCAATTTATTCTTACTGTTACCAAACTATCTCCATTTGAATTATGAATTCATTAATCATACATCAAGGGTGTTTGATTTTTCTATTTGCATTTCCTATGTGTTTGCAAGTGGAGTTGTCTTCGTAGAGATAACTAGTTTAAAATTAGTTTTCATGTATGTATGAGCTGAGGTGTCAAAGATATGTCATGCTTGTCTTTTAGTGGATGCTGGTTAATGTATTATCTGTTTATAGGTCTCTTCTAAGGGGAGGGTTAAAAGCCTTTGGATGGGTAATAACATACTTGGATACACATGTGGGTTGTTAAAGTGAGGTTTGGTCATGGTGTGTGATTGATGTTAGGAATCAACATATTGAATACATTATCTTCTTGTTTCATAGCTTTCTCTTGCAATAGGGTATTTGACTCTGTGGCCCATTAGACAAGACACTAGTCTATGAGGGACTTAGGGTATCTCAGGGGTCCTTTCAACCCATCTTTAAATCATTTACATTTAGTTCCACCCTTTCCCTTTCATTTTGTTAGGATAGGTCTCTAGTTTTCACACTCATTCTATGCAAGTAGGGCTATTGCATGAGATCTTGGTTTCATTGAGGTATAGGATACCTATAGGGGTTTGAAAATCATTCCACAGTCAGTTAACTATAGGCCTATAGTGTGATTCAAGTTGTATGTGTGTGCAGATGAGGTATACCTGCTTGAGTGATGTGGAGCTCAAAGTGTAGAAGGATCTCTCTTTGATCCTTGTCAGTTGGCCTTTTTCCTTGTCAGATTTGGAGTGTTGAGTGAATGTGACACTGGCCCTATCAATCCTAATGCCAATTTGACCTTTGGGGAAAAATAACACCAACAAGATGGTGCCTCTATTGGGGAAGAAGTAAAAGACAAAAAGCTTTCCTTGCTTGGCTAGATCATCGCAGAGTCTGGTTAAATGATCACAGAGTCAGATATAAAAAACACATTTGTAAGATTTTCTCACTAAGTGTTGAGTGGAAACTCTGAGTCTCTATTTGGTCAGTGTTTGTAACAAAGTGTGATATATTTTTAGTCCTAACAAGTAGTTATCCTGTGAGATTGTGTTGTGATTGTGGGTTTTGAAGAAGGTTTGGAGTTGGGAAAGGTTTTCAACTGATTCAAATTTGTCCTCTACAAAGAGGTGGAAACTCTACCAAAGTTTGAAAGGTGATTTGGAGGAGACTTTAGATCAATATTTTGTAGCATTCATAGCATCTACAGGTAATCCTATTTCATTAAGCAAGAACAGTCCCTAATTAGGTGAACAAGTCATCATTGAAAAGGGGAAATTAATTTTGAAAGTTTGATCATATTTCTAGATAGAAGCTTTGGTTTTTGTAAAGAGTATTAGAAATATGTTGAGGTTTGATAAGCTCAGTGGTTGCATTATTTTGGATAGAAGTGTTGTCATGGGAACAAGCTGCATTGTTTTGTTAGTCTATTGAAATGGAGTTTCCAGCCTTGATAAATCAAGATGATGTTTCTAGGTTTGAAAGTTCTCTGTCAGATCTTAGAAATGTTAATAGAGAAAGAGGTATTTATTTGATGAGTCAAAAAATCCAACAGACTTGCATAAATATTTTAAGATGTACAATAGGAGAAAGAAAAGGGGAGTCATCTCATTTATACTATAAGAAATTTCTTGTAGCTTGTGATGAGTCTCTTATGGGTATTGAGCTTTAAGATTCCCAATATGCTGAAATGTTTTTAGAACTTGGTATACCTGAGTCAGTCAGTTGGTCTGCATCCTTTTGAAGTGAAGCATTGGAAAATGTTAAAGGGTGGACGGTTTCATTTTTGGATGATGAATCTTGTGATGATGATGTTGATAATGGAACTTGTGGTTATTAAGAGATAGAAGATGAATCTACAGCTGATGAAAATTCTTGCAGTGATGACTTTGCACAAGATTTTGTGACACAAGAAATTTCAGCCCCTATCTCAAATGAGGATGATGTTTGTAGCATTTGCAATGAAACCAATGAGATAGAATGTGAAGTTCAAAGCTTACTAAGTAGTGAGCAAATTTCAGAGCTCTTGGATGCAGAGTTTCAGAGGTGCACTCCCAAGCATGTTTCCAAAATGCTATGCCTGGTAGATATTATTTTTGATGAAGAAAGAATAAATGATGCCATGATGTGTGAAACTTCTATTGATGTCCTTTCTCCCATTTTTGATAGACAAGTGGATAGTACACATCGTTGTAGTGAATTTGATAATGTCATATTTGATGAGTATGATGATGTGTGTACTAGTGTGGATTTAGTTTTTCAAGAGCCTAATGTCAGTGGTTCTTGTTTATACTTTGATGCTGGAGAGTGTGGTAAATCTGAAAGGGTTTTCTTAGATTTGGAAATGACTAATGAGTCAGTGATTGATGGTGCTTGTTCCTTTCTATAAGATGCTGATGTGATTTTTGATCACCAAGTTGTTTCCAGTTGCATGCAATCAGATTTTTGTTTTGAGAAGTTTTATATTAGTTTGCAAAGCAAAGAGATAGAAAGGGTTTATTCTTCATTGCAAACTAGTGATCAGCATGTTGATGTGTCCATCTATGGGGTTGAAAAGGAATGTTTCCTTTTTCAGCATGACAGTGAAAGTGAAGAGTGTGACATTTTGATGTCACAAAATGATCAACATTTATGGTAGCTTAATGACCCTATCTTGATGAGTGATGGTGAGTATGATGATTATTTTTTATATAATGTGCTAAATGTTGATCACAATGTTTTTGGTAGGATGGATGGAAAATGTAATTTCAATTTTCCTTTGCTGAATGGAGATGAAAATTATTTGTTTGATAGAGGAAAGAATTGATCAGAAGTTTTGGGGCCTTGGGCCTTTTTGTAAATATTGTAAATCTTTGTATAGTTTTTTCATTTCCTATTGTGTGTTTCCCTTCCTATTTCCCTGGTGTGTTCCCTATGTTTTTTGAGGTCTCTGTACCCTTTTCCAGTGGGTGGTCTGCTCTTCTAGAGATCTAAATCCTTGCTATGCCTGCAGGAGGCATACATCCTCAACTAGAGACACTATTAGCACCTGTTAAAATTTTCATGCCCTCACTATTCTTCCCTTGGCCTCTGTAGTCTCTTTTCTGGTCTTTGGCTAAAACCCTTGTCAAATTTTCAAAAAACTAGTCATTGGATGCTTAAAATTCAAAATTTGACCTAAGTGCCTAGGCCCTGTTCTATTTCGGCGTTTCTTTTTCTAGCGACTTAAAACCTTTTACCGCATGTGTTAATTAAAAGTCACCACTTTACCATCTTGATGGTTAGGTTTTTTGTGTCGGGTGGGGTCCCCTTTAAATTTTTCCTAAGTCCTAAGTCCCTGTGTCGTTAATTTTCCCTAGGTCTTAAGCCTTTATTTTGTGTGGCTGTTGCTTGTTTGCAAGACTATAGGTTGTCAAAATGTTCTGACATGTGAACTGGTGACAGCTTGACATCTGTCCCAATGGGCCCCACCTCTTTTTACCCTTTCTCATCTACGGTTGGTGCGTGATTGCAAGGAATATTCTTTCCCCTTGCGATCATGCACCCGTCGTCCAATCTTCTAGGCAGTGAGTCTTCAGTGGGTCCAATGCCAGGTCAGGCCACCATGGACCTTGCTCATTGGTTGTGTTAGTGTAGAGGTGGAGGCTATCAGAATAGCTCACAAAGGATAAAGGTAGTGGGACATGTGTCAGATTTAATGATGTGGCTTTCTTCTGATTGGTTGAAGGGTTTGCTGATGGGGACATGTTAGTGGGACCTGAGGTTTTCGGTCTGACAGATAGTTAAAGACTCGCTTAATCTTATGGCTCTCACTTTACCGCAAGGTTAAGATGCATGCTAGATAAGTCAGTGCTTTAGCGATAGCCGTTGATTCACTTTTGGTTATGTGCTTTGTGGTAGTGGTCCCGGTGTCAGACATAATTGATTGGCAGTTTCTCATTGGTCCAGGTGTGCTGAGGTGGACTTGTCAATGGGTCTGCCGGTCTCAGGGGAGTTAATATGCTACAGGATCTAACAGTTTTCATGATATCATTGATCAGAGATGCACATGCTTTATGCCAGTGCTTTTGCAATGACTGTTCGATGCGAAGACAAGGAAAATTTTGTGATGTGTTCCCGATGTCTGATAGAGATGATGTGGGGGCTTTTCAGTGGTCCGCGTGTTGCTAACTATGTTGTGTCAGTGGAGCCACTAGTTTGTAAAGAGGTTAAAATGCCGCATGATCTCTTGGCTATCATTACACCACAAGGGTAAGTTGCACGATGGATAAGTCAGCCGTGTAGCAATAGCCATTGATCTTCACTAAAGATAGAAAGCTTGCTCGATGGGTCCTTTGTGCCAGTTGTCGTTGACATGCTATTTTCTTATTCCTCGGGTTGTTGTTTAGGTGGCGGCTGACTGTTCTGGGTCATGTGGTCATTTTTAAAGATAAATGGAGATCTCACCCGCTGTTTGATCTGTCGAGAAAAGGAAAAGATCTATGGTTGTGTTTTAAAATTTTTGACGTGACCGTTGCAGTTTGAATTTGAATTTTTGAATGGGGTTTCCAGCGATAGGAAGTACCAAAATTTATGGTTTTAGTGGCCAATTTTGATTGGTTTGGTGGCGCTGGTTGTTGCAAATTGATTTGAGGGTCTCTGTGGTCGGTGGCATGATGTTTTTGTACTAGGAGAAGTGTGGTTTTGTGCTCGAGGTGTGTTTGGAGGTGGGTGACTTGACTAGTTTTCATGGCATTTCCTTGCTATTCTGCACTCTTCTCATAGATTTTCATGATGGAAGATCTGTCTAAGATTTTTTTTCTCTGTGTTGCTTGCTTTCCTACCCCTGCAGTAACTGTTGATGTATTTTAGGGTTGGTGTAGTTGTTGGAACCCTAACCCTAGTCATCCGAAGCTTGATGCATCCTTTTAGGATTCCAAGATGACTAGGGATTATAAATGGAGTTGTGTTAGTTGTTTGAGGGGTTCCGATTGCTACCTTTTCAGGAGAATTGGTTCCAAGAAAGGTTTTGTCCTACAAATTTTCTCCTTCTCTCTGCATATAGGGTGTTCTTTCTTCCTTTTTTGGTTCAAAGAATATGATATATATTGTAATTGATTTGTCTTATGTATGAGGACTCAATTTATTCTTACTGTTACCAAGCTGTCTCCATTTGAATTATGAATTCATTAATCATACATCAAGGGTGTTTGATTTTTCTATTTGCATTTCCTATGTGTTTGCAAGTGGAGTTTTCTTCACAGAGATAACTAGTTTAGAATTAGTTTTCAAGTATGTATGAGCTGAGGTGTCAAAGATATGTCATGCTTGTCTTCCAGTGGATGCTGGTTAATTTATTATCTATTTATAGGTCTCTTTTAAGGGGAGGGTTAAAAGCCTTTGGATGGGTAATAACATACTTGGATACACATGTGGGTTGTTAAAGTGAGGTTTGGTCATGGTGTGTGATTGATGTTAGGCATCAACATATTGAATACATTATCTTCTTGTTTCATAACTTTCTTTTACAATAGGGTATTTGACTCTGTGGCCCATCAGACAAGACACTGGTCTATGAGGGACTTAGGGTATCTTAGGGGTCCTTTCAACCCATCTTTAAATCATTTACATTCAGTTCCACCCTTTCCCTTTCATGTTGTTAGGATAGGTCTCTTCTTTTCACACTCATTCTATGCAAGTAGGGCTATTGCATGAGATCTTGGTTTCATTGAGGTATAGGATACCTATAGGGGTTTGAAAATCATTCCACAGTCAGTTATCTATAGGACTATAGTGAGATTCAAGTTGTATGTGTGTGCAGATGAGGTATACCCACCTGAGTGATGTGGAGCTCAATGTGTAGAAGGATCTCTCTTTGATCCTTGTCAGTTGGCTTTTTTCCTTGTCAGATTTGGAGTGTTGAGTGAATGCGACACTAGCCTTGTCAATCCTAATGTCAATCTGACCTTTGGGGTAAAAGAACACCAACAGAGTCCCCTCATTGTTTGCATGAAGATCAGTATATCTTCTCCTTGGAGGTGCAAACTTCTGATATGAATGGATCCAATAGCGTTTGCATTGACAGTTTGAAAGAGCTGGAGTGTGTTTCTTTTCATTTGGATAGTCAGCTTCCTGAATGTGCTGGCAAAATTGAAGATGATTCATGTTGTAGTTCCTTCAGTGTTTTCCTATTTAAGAAGTGCAACATGCATATGCCACATTCTTTTCAAAGTTGGTATGACTTCCATCCTGGTCGTCAACTAGAATATGCTGACATTTTTTGTCTTTTGTTATTGGAGAATGGAAATGGTTTTCATCAAGTGCATGAAAGTGATAAGCCCAACTTATTTTTTTTTTGTGGGGATGAAGACTATTTGTTTGATAGAGGTAAAAATTGATTAGAAGTTTTGGGGGCTTTGAGCCTTTTGTAAATATTGTAAATCCCTATATAGTTGTTTTCCCTTTCTTGTAGTTTTTCCTTTCTTGTTTCCCTAGTTCGGTTGCCAGTTTTGAAGGTCCCTGTCTCTTTTCCAGTGGGTGGTCTACTTATCCCAGTGATTCTAGATTCTTGTTGCACCTACAAGAGCCACACATCCCCAGATAGAGCCACTGTTAGCCCATTTTTATTTCATAGCTAAATTCTTTATAAAATGGTCTATCCTTGCAAAAAATTTCATGGCTTCATGTCCTTTCCTTTGGTCTCTGCAGTATTTTTCATGTCTCTGGCCTTGAAACCCTTGCAAAATTAAAAAATCTAGCCATTACATTCAAAAAACCTAAGTGTGTTGTAGCTTTGTTCTAATTTTGTGTTACTTTTTCGGTCACTTAAAGCCTCATAAAGACATGTGTGTTATTTTTTTTATTCCTTGGTGGTCTTCATTTTCCCTAAGTTTCCAGTGCCCAACGAAATATTTTTCTTAAGTCTGTCGACTTTAATATTTCCTAAGTCCAGTGTTAAATATTTCCTAATGTTTCAACTTGTTTTATTTCCCGAGCCTAGTCTCTCTGACACCATCTCGATCCAATGGTTGTCATTAAAGCGCAAGGGATGTGTCAGAGCTATGCGAAATCATGACAGTCGTTGATCTTACTTTATGACACGACGCTTCAAACTATAGGTCCATAATGACACATATGCACAAATGGCAGTATGTGATTGGTCCATGTATTAATACATTGGCAGTTGTCAGTGGGACCTAGTTTCTGAGTTTTTCAGAGGGTCCTGACATTTTTAGAAAATCAACGACGAGTGTAAGTTCTTATAGACTATGTTAGAGGTATGTGAAGATGCCCCCGCCGTTCATTTCCTTTTGTGATGAAGCCTTTCTTTTCAAGTAGGTCCACATGCCAGGTGTGCTGATTTGGTAGTATCTGCTTGGTCCATGGGTGAATGCCTGGATATGTTGTTAGTGGGACCTAATTTTTTGAAGACTTAGAGGGTTCTAACATCCTTAGTTGATCAATGGTTGGCATAAGTTCTCATGAGATGTGTCAAAGTTTTGAGATCTTACGCCAGCCATTGATGTTACTTTATTCTTAGGTAGGGTCGGGTTTTGGTCTAAGGTTTTGGAGGTTTTGACAAACTATTTAGCAGCCTAACAATTTTTCAAAGGTTTCGCTCATTCGCAAAGAAAATTGGCGGTGTTCCAAATCATTTGGCGATTCAGTGAAGGAAGGTCATGCAATTGCTAAAAATTTTAGCAGTGACTTAAGGTATTCTGTGAACTGGTGAAAAGGTCTTCATTCACCAGTTCACAGAGTTAAAGGTGGGTTAGTGTTTTCACTTCGTGAATAAGGATTTTACTTTGTCGTCAATTCATCGAGAGTTAACCTGAGGTGTCTGGGTGAGTTAAAGTCATAAAGCTTGTGAAACATGAGGATCGAATGGTCAGGTTATAAAGTTGATCCAAATTCAAATTGTGACCAACGATATATTTCAGGCACCATAAAGTGACTGTTGCAGTTTGAATTCAAATTTTTGAGGGTTTCTCAGCGACATAAAGGACCAAAATTGATTGTTTTAGCAGCTAAAGATGGTGGAAAATGACTTTCAAACTTTTGCAGTGTGGTCCAGAGGGTTTGATGATTATTTGCAAGGTGGTTTGTGTCATGGGGGAATGAATAAAGGTGTTTTGAGATGTTGTAGGGGTCTAATCAGATTGATATGTGTGATAGATTCATGGTCTTTGGTACGCAATTCAGAATTATCATTTATGGAGATCTTTCTGGGATCTGTTTTAGGCTTGGTTGCTTGGTTTCCACCCCTTGTAATAATTTCCTATTTGAGTCTTAGTTGGCAGGATGGTTGAAACCCTAATTTTTCCCTAAATGATCCTTTATATGTTACAGTCCTTATTCCTATAAAATGATTTTCTTGATCATTTAGAAGGGTTCTGATTTCGGTTGGTTCTAGGGAGTTGTAGCAGGCTGTATCACATTGGATGAGATTGCATAGAATCTCCTTGTAATCTTTTGTAGGTTATTGGAGTGGTTTTATCTCTTTTCTACTTTGAACATGTACATGACTCATCATACTTAATATAAGTATTTCAAGCTTTCAAGTCTCTCCTTGGTGTCAATCTTGTGAATTCTAGATTTTCTGATAATTGCATAGGGTTACCTTTGTATATGTTCTAGTCTTTAGTTCTTGATGTAGGATCAAGTGAAATATACTTTGGATAGGGCATAGATTCATTTTGATTTATCTGCAAGATGATACTATAAGTAGTGGATGGGCTGAAATGTTTATGTTTATGGCTATGAGTCTTTGATAGTAGTTGGTTCATGTTTCAATGTCTATATTTGAGATCTTCCCAATGGATAATGGCACTGATTAGGGATTAGTACATTCAGTTGAGTTCAATAATTGATTGGCCCTTGTTTACTTCTTTCCATCTTCATAATATCAACACCATTTGAAGTCTTAATTATTATTTGGTTGATAGTAGTGATACCCTTCATAGCAATGGAGATTCAATGAATGCCTGGTTAACATTTAGTAGTCTCTTGTTATCATTTGCTTTGTTCAATCCAGTTTAAAGTCCTAAAATGCCATAAGATACTAGATTAGGTACACCCACCTTGGTTTTGTAGAGCCAGAAGTGCAGAGGGCAGTCTTGTCCCTATAGTTGGTCTAGTTGTCTTGTAGGGCTCTCATATTTGGAACTAACGATTCCTAATATTAGTCTCAAGGCATATTGGCAGCCCTAGTTGGCATAAGCATTTTGAAACACCAATAGGCCTTCCCTCACACTCAGAGTAACCTATGAGAGTAAAATGATTGTCAATTATATATAAATGTACTTCATCATAGCAACCTGGTTACAAAATACAAATAACAATATGTAAAATTCTACGTACAATCAGGCTATCACTCTGAATTGAGATGCCTATAACCCTACGCTCCCGAACTACTATCGGGACATCATCAAGAGCCACACCCTATACAATAAAGTGCAAGTAAAATATTTATTACTACACACAAGTGGCATACATATGCATGCATAATTAATCTTAAACAATTAACTACCTTTCCTTTGTTGACACCTGATGAAGGAACCCCCTCTTGCCCCCCACTAACATCGGTTGTAGCCTGCAAGAACACAATAAAATGACAATATATAAGTAAATGTATGAATTTTATTGCTCTAATTGATAGAGATTTAAGCATGTACATGAAATGATATAAAAAATAACTAATGGGTACATAATTTATAATATAATGTATCATCATAAAGGCCAAATGAAATGGCCAAAAGTGTGGACTCATCCACCTGTCTCACCTCCTCCTATGTCATCGACTGAACATAAATGGAAAAAATATATATACATAAGTGCATGCAATCATTAAAACTAATCTAAATAAATAAATTATTTTTAAATTAAATAATTCATGTGACAAATTTATTTATAATGTTTACTCTTACTCTATCAATAGGAGTCAATGGCTCTGTGTACACCTCCTGAGCACTCTCATGAGATGTAGATGCTCCATGAGGTGTTGCAGCCTCTACAACTACATCTCCTATATCCTCCTCATCAATAACCTACTGATATGTATCAACATCAGTAAGTGGTCCGAGGCACATATTCTTTCATATAATGCAAATATGGGGCTCGCATACATGTGAACTCCGACAAGATGTCAATACGCCAGCATCATCCACGCTAGGAGGCAACACTGACCTGGTCTACATGATCAACTGATCACTCAGTAAATAAATGGCCCTAATAGTCTGTGAGGTAGCCTCTGCAATGATATCAGGATGTTGCACTCGAGGAGGGGGTGCAACATCAGTGGGGGGGACAAAGGTAGTGGCCTTTTTGCCCTGGGCAAATGGTCTAGTCTGAGGAGCTCCTCCACCTATGCCCATGTTGGGCCTCATACTCCAATAATCAACATGGTGACCAAGCACAAACTCAACATATAATTTTTTTATGAAATAAAATGGGACCTCCAAATTTCTATTTGGTGGTTTATCAAAAACCATCCACCAATGATCCTAAAAGTTTGTGTGCATTGCTTCATTTGTGCACCTTTTATTGATAATTTGGGCTTTTTGGGGTCAACTGGTATTCCAATTTTAGGATTGACAAAAAGGGTGGCTATATCTTCCTTACTTATATTAAGGGCCACAATCCCATCATGGTCAAGCCCATCATCAAATTGGGCATGCATATCATCACGCTAATGAAGAGTAGCATTATGTTACTGCATGAGTGTGTCAATATTTTCAACAATTGTATTTAGTGTGGAAAGCATGGGACCTAATGTAGGTATATTTTGATATGTTTTTTGGAAACGTTGTATTGTGTTCAAATTATCTTGTATCAAATCTTCTAAAGATCGAGGGTTTTGACATGGGGGATTGTTTTCAGGATCGTTATTTGGTGTGGGAGGGTTATTTTCTTCATTGTTGTTAGCCATGCCTGATTAAATAAAAAAAAAATCTAAATTTCAATCTAATTTCATATATTATTACAAATATAAATACAAAACCCTATTTCAACAAAAAAAAATGACATTTGACATGAAAATTAAATAAAATAATCAAAATAAACAAAAAATTTACTTACTGAATACACTAGGGAGTCAAATTTGTTGTTGCAAAAATCAGATACTTGAAAATATATCATGTATCTGATATATCAAGCCATTTTCCCAAGAAAAAATGTGAAAAGAAATGAGGAAAAGGGCTCGCGGGTTTCAAATTTATGCCATAGGTATCGGGTACCTAATATTTTATCAGGTACCTGATATGGTATCGGGTACCTGATAAGGCCTATGCTTTGGTGTCAAGTTTTCCTAGGTGTACTAACACCTAGGCCTACTCAAAAGTCAACAAGCATTTTCATGCACTTTTGGACGAGTGAAAAGTGAATATTTTTCACATCGCCACTTTTTGGCCCCTCATGATCTTGCACATACCCATATCATCCATTCTAGATAAAGAAAATCTATACTTCACCATGATCCTATTAATGGCTCTTGAATCGGTACACATCTTCCATTCTCCATTCTTCTTAGGTGCTAATACTATAGGCACTACATAAGGACTAAGAATCTCTCTGATCAAAACCTTATTCAATAAATCTTATACTTTCTAATTTATTTCCTCATTCTCTCCATGTGTCATTCAATGTTCTCCTTTATTTGGCAAACTATCTTTAATAATTAGATCCATGGAATGGCTAATACTTTGTACAAGTGGTAATCTATCAAGTACATTATTTGACATTATATCTTCATACTTTGTCAACAACTCATTTATCTCTTTGGTTGTTCGTTCTCTCATTCCAAATCACAATTGTTAGGGATCAAATCATAATATTTTTTGTCACTCTTCAAACCATCCAATAATTTTCTTCCTTCAAACAAATAAAATATAACCATGGTGTAATTCTCATTCTTAGCCCAAGTCTCCACTAAAGGAAACAACCCTTGTTTCAATCCATATGCAGATATATTGTACCTATTATTCCTTCCATCATGAAAATATTCTCTATCATACTACCATGGTCAACCCAACAAACTATGACATACATTCATGTGCATAATATCAAAAAGAACTTCATCATGATAAGATCTAATTTTTAATTTTACCCAAACATTGTTCACTTACCAGTACCTTATGATCATCCTTTATCCATGCAATTTGATATGGTTTGGGGTTATTCAATATTTGAAACTTCAAATTATTCACAAACTCCTTAGATGCTAGATTATCTCATATATACCATTGTCAATGATTATTTTTCTACATTTACCTTCAAACTTGCATATATTTTTGAACAAAATATTCCTCTGCAATGGCTCTTGATACATCTACTCATGACAGAGGGGTCTTCTCACCATTAGGGATTATCCATCTTTAGGTTGACTCAAATATTTAGTAGGATCTTCCTTTGCATAAGCAGTTCTACCTTTATTCTCATTCTTCTTACCTAAATTTACTTGTGTGCATTGAAAAGCTCAGTGAACTTCTCCTCCACATTTGAAATAGGTTCCTCTAAAAAATCTTTTGTCATCTCTCTTATAACTGCTTGATCCTATAACTCTATGAATTTTTTTTTCATACATTTGGTATGCACTCTCTTCTTTAATTTATTGCTTTCCTTTCATCTGAGATGCAAAACTTCTTCCTCCACCAAGGAAATTTCTTCCTCTCTAAAATCTTCCACCTCTTCCTCTTTTTCTTTTCTCATCACCTTTATTCAACTTTTCTTTAGCTTTTAAGGCATATTGATAAGCTTCTTCTACACTCTAAAAATTAACCAAACTGGTTTCATCTTAAATATATGACCTTAAACCATTCAGATACCTTGCAAGCCTTTCAACATCATCATATGTATGACCAGATCTAATACCTAATCTATAAAATTCCTCAATGTACTCTTTCACACTAAGATCTTTTTGCTTTAGGTTTTGTATCTTCCTAAACAAATTCACCTAGTCATTAGCTACTAAGAAATTGGCCTTCAATTTGTTCACCAACCTATCCCATGACTTGATTTTATCCCCATCTCTTCTTTTCTTATAAATTTGGAAATGATCTAGTAATAAGGATGCATGAACTCTCAATGTTTTGTAAGAATATTTAACCTTCTTATCTTCACTTGTACCTTCAAATTCAAAGTAGTTTTCCATCTGTATCATTAGAAAATGGAATCACTTCCATTTAGGACTAGTTTAGCCTTCTGAGTAGCTGGTCTGGGGTCATGTCAAATTCCTTGAATGGGTCTTTGACTTGTATCTAGATTTTTGCCCCTATTCTACTTCTCTTTCCACCCATTTCCAGCTTGTTTCTAGCACCTAATCCTGAGAATTAAGATTCTTGACCTCAAGGTCAAGGTCAACCTTCTAGGTTAAGGTCGACCTTGACCCTGACCTAGGTCAGAGTCAACCTTGACCCTGACCTTGGGTCCAAATTTAAAGTTTGAAAGTTTTCAGATGTTGGGCTTCAAAAAGTTTATTTTCCTGCTTCTGGGTTGGTTGTTTCAGATTATGGAACGGTTTATATTTAATCTAGGTCCATTTCTAGGGGTTAATATTTAACTATGAATTTAATTCTCCTATGTTGGCCTCTCTAGAAGTTTGTATCCTAGACTTGTATAAAAGGAAGCCTTCCTCTCTCATTTCTACATCCACAATCAAGCATCTTTTTCCATCTATCATATCCATCTCAAGCAAGAGAAATCAAGAAATCAAGAAAGAAAACAAGAAGGAGAAGGAAAAAATTCAAGAATTCATCCATCTTCAAACATTCAAGCATTCAAGATCCAATTCACCAAGGAGATCCATTGGTAGTCATTGAAGAATTCAATCTCTATGGAGCCCTCTTGTTGAAGATTTCTCTGTCCATTTCCATTCAAGCTTCTTCCTATTCCAAGATCCATTCAAGATTGGTGTTGAAGATATAATGGAATTGATTTGAGACATCCTACATACAATTATACATTCATTTGAAGCATCCATACTTGTGGATTCAAGGATTCAAATCCTCCATAAGGGTTTCAACATAAGCAAGGTGAATTGTTCCATTTACTTTGTTTATTTGTTCCAATTTTAATTACATTTTAAGGTTGATTCTAATCTAGAGTTTGACCAAGGCAAACCCCTCATCCAAACAACAAAACCCTTTTTCTTGTAGGTACAATTGCAAGAAAAAGAATCATAGATCAAATCTAAGTACCCTTTTCGGTGAACTTTCGAGATCCATGAACATAATTTCTGTCAGAATAGTACAGGTCAAGGTCAACTTTTAGGGGTAAGATTGTGCCCTAGGGTAAGATCTTACCCATGTTTTGGGTCAAGGTTGACCTTTCTCAGAATAGCTGAAGGTTTCTGGGTTTTCTCTATTTTTGTGTTTCCAGGCCAAATTTGGTTTCAAAATTTCTTGAAACTGAGTATAGACACTAGAAAATTGTATTTTCCAGATTTGTCATATTTTGAGGTTAGTACTTATCTTCAATTCAATTAGGATTTTTATATTTCCTTTCTATAACAGAATATAGGGTTTTCTCCTTTCTTCATATTCTTCATCGATTGATTCATTTGTGCATTAACCATTTTATTTTGGTTGATCAATTTGGATCTTTCCTTTGGGAATTTGGGGAGAAGATCTTAGTTTTCCCACATACCTACTCACACACACCATATTACATATTTTCTTAGCTAACATTTTCGCATACACTCTTTTATCCTATTACACTTTGGTGAACCCACGATAGAGAACTCTTTCTTTTATGGTGTTAGATCTTACATTTACATTTAATATAAAGTAAAAATACAAAAAATTTAATGTGTTTACGCTTTGCATTTTCCTAGTTTAGTTAATTTTTCATTTGTATTGGTATATGAGCTTTACTACCTCTAGTCCTACTTATAATATTCCAATTAGACGAAGTCGTAGACTTATGGGTGCCTTTTATCTTGAGTCTTCCTCTCCTTTTCTTATGATTCTGGATGACAATTTGATTATTCATGAGTCTAATCCTACTATGGAGCATAACTCTTCTCACTCATCTCATGATGAGGATGATGCTTTAAGAGTTCCTCCTGAACAAGTCCAAAACATTTCAACTAAACTTTATAAAATGGGAAATTGGCTTACTCAAGAGAACCATAATCAAGATTTTATTCAAGCTATAGATGCTCTTAAGAAAGTCCTTCGTGATAGTGATCAAGGTGTTAATCTTTTGCGTGGTATTACTCATCTAGCAGATTTAAATGTTAAACGTTTAGATCAAGAATCTCAAGATTTAGGATTCACTCCTCCTATTACTAGTGTGGAACCTTCTTCTGTTCCTTTACCTAGAATTCCTACTTATACTCCACGTTTGGTGACTACGTCAGTTCCATCTCTTCCTATGAGTGTTCCTCCTGTGTCCTTCCCTACTTCAAAACCTTCTTATCATAATGTTCCTTTTACTTATTCCAATCCTCTTCTAATTGTGGTTCCAAGTGTTCCTCTAGTTGTGTCTTCCATTCCTACTGCTCCATACACTTTACCTAGTGTTTCTAGTGTGTCTATACCTCCTATTTCATCTAATGATTCAAAAATCATCAATTTGGCTCAAACTGTGTCCTGTCTACAACAAAAATCATCAGTTTGGCTCAATTATGTCATCACATGATAAGGCATCACCATTGTAGCAGCACCTTAATCAATCATACAATTTTTCAACAAGAAGTTATTTACAATCAAAGTCACATAGAAGAGGTCAATAGAGGAGGGCTCTTGTGTCACAATAGTTCCAACACACACATCAAAGATGTCATTAATTGAAATAGGCTTCTCCATGGTACTCCCCTCTTCTTGTAAAATAGGGGTAATTCTTTGCTCACTGATAAGAGCCAAGGTTGTTGTCTTGTGCTCCTCAATCTTCAACATCTCAAGCAAAGGGATACAAACATTCATTTGGGACAAGGCATGCCTCACATCAAAGGTAGGGGAATCAGTAGAAAAAATAGGGTACTCCTTTGACCTACTAATTTTCCTTTTAACCTTGTTAGCAGTAACATTCTCTTTTTATTTCTTTTCATTCATAAGCCCTTCTTCCTTACTATTTACAACATTGGGCTTTAAGGAATCCCTATCTTGAAGTTTATTTTTGACAAATACCGACCTGGGGACTCCCTGATCATTGTCCACCTTTCTATTCCTCAAATTGTATGAGGATTTTTCTTATGTTATTGCAGCCACAGTTAAGTTTCTCATCTCTTCTTCACTAGGGTTCCTCCATTGTTTTTCATCTGATCCTTATTCTACCATATAATTTTTATAATTATCATTATCATAACCATCATGATCAAAGTGGGTAAATATTTGTTGTTCATAATTTGAGAAAATATTCCTCTTATTATCAACATCGGAACAAAACTCTTCATCATCCAAGGACAAAAGGTCCTCCATTAGTTCATTAGTGAACATTTTAATGGCAGACTTCTCATATTCTTCATAATCTCCTACACATGAATCATTAACCTCTTCTCCCAAGGCCTGAGCCACAACACACTGGAATAGTGAGTGAGGCATGTTACAAGCCACACACCAAGGGGTATTTTCCACATTATGTGCTCTATTTTTTTTCATAGGATTTGGTGTATCTCTTCCCTTTTGGGGTTCATTATTATCAGGAACAGGCCTCCCATCTTTCCAGTTTCTATTGTAAGGCATGTCCCTTAAGCTGGGGGCTCTATCCTACATCTGATAAGGTGGTCTTGTGTCTTGAAAATTTCTACCACCCTTGTCAAGCCTTGCTGGGAAATCTTTATGAATACCAACCCCTTTGTCCATTTTATCCTCTTCTTTGGATGGCCTTGCAGGTTGTGGCCTAGTTTATTTCAACAATCTACCCTCATCCCTCTTGTACATTTGACCAGATGCCTTCTGGTTACTTTCAATGTTTATGGCCAATTTAAATGCATCCCTAAGGGTGCAAGGATTCTTGTCTCTCAAAAGATAAGACATCTTACCATCCATAGAATTGAAATAAGTAGTCATGCACACAGCATCATCTAGTATCAATACTTGGAACAACTTATACATAGCCTTTTGGAATTAGCTGTTGAACTCTGACATACTCTCATTATAATGCTTCTTGATATTATTAACTCATTGAGCATGTAGCTAGAGTTCACATGTTCTGCATATTGCTCTTTAAAACATCTTACAAACTCATCCCAAGATGCAACACTATTCTCAGGCAAACCTCGGTACCAATCCCTTGCATCTTCAATTAGTGATTGAACAAAAAGCTTCATTATAACATCCTCATGGTCAATCTCATAGTCATTAACCTTATCAGTGAAAAATTTCAAATGCTCTTCACAGGTAATGACATTGTTCCCAGTAAATAATGGGATTTTCTTCCTAATTTCATTAGGAATAACATTAGGTTGGTTAGGGATTCCTTCAAAAAATAAAGGCCTATATCTATCCAAATGGACTGGTATCCTTTGGATATTTGGTTGTATTAGGGGAGTTGCAATATTTTGACAAAGCACAGCTCCTACTGCACCACTAATTACAAGGGGAATTTGATTTGAAACTTGTCCAGGCAAACTTTTCCTAGGGTGAAAAGCTTGAGAATTTGGAAATGAAGTACTGGGTTGGTTGGGTGGAATTGTTCCTGAGATGGCAGGGATAGAGCTACTAGTAGATGTATTCATGTTTGCATACAAGAATGCAATCTTCCTTTTCATTTCATCTATAGCAGCCTCCAATTCTAATCTTTCTAATTGGAGAGCCAAATCTTCCTTAGTTTGTCTAGCCCTTTCCAAATCTTGGCTTGCTTGGGAAAGTTCACTAGGGATAGCAAAAAATTTTTTAGGCTCATTGACATTCACACATACCACCTTTCACTTTCCCTTGTTAGGGATTTCTTTTGTGGCATTCTTCATATCTTCATTCCTCTTGATTTCAGAGGGGTGCAATTGCCTGAGAACATGACCTGTTCTGTCAAAATCACCTTGGTTAAGTTTAGTGTCCTGAGCCTATTTCCTCAAAACCTCCATATCACCAAACAATTCTTTATCTAAACTTTGAACATTTTGGCTTAGGTCCCTAGCCTAGTTTTCATTTTTCTTGGTCTTCAAGATAAGTTCTTGCCTTTCCATGAGCAACTCATAAATTTTTTGTTCCCTTACTTTCACCCTATTAACAATCTCTGCCAGTTGCTCATGCTCCCTCTTTCTTAAAGCAATCACCTCTTCCCTCAATTTTTTAGAATCATATGAGGCAATTTCAGTGGTAGAAGTTACT
This sequence comes from Chamaecyparis obtusa, assembly GCA_027943335.1. Classification (NCBI taxonomy): domain Eukaryota; kingdom Viridiplantae; phylum Streptophyta; class Pinopsida; order Cupressales; family Cupressaceae; genus Chamaecyparis; species Chamaecyparis obtusa. Next base: position 3,398,050 of record BSBK01005318.1, read on the forward strand.
CCTGGTTGTTCTAGGGTTTCTCTCATAAGAAAATAACCTACTTTAGTGATCTCTTCTTCTTGGAAAAAGTGTACACTGGGCGTGACATTCTTAACATGCTCAGGGTCATAAGAAGAAGATGAAGCTTCATGGGGACGGGGTGTAGGTACTCTATCTCTTGATGGTTCTAGGGAATTGGCTACTACATGACTCCTCCTAGACCACTGTTTCCTGGTTGGTGTCCAGAGCTCATCACCCATATTATTCTCAGGGTTATCCTTATAATAAGACCTAGTGAATCTTGGCTAGGTCATAGTATGTCACAATAAAAGTATAAATGCCAGTGACTGGTAAACACAAATTATTAGAGTTGCCACCCACTAATAAGTAGGAATCAAATTATTTATGTTGGTCTGCAAAAACACAATAGACAGTACTGCACAATCTATTGTAAATTTCTATTCCAAGATCCCCAGTAGAGTCGCCAATTTTGTTAGTGCTTAAATTGGTAGATCATTAAATTCCCATAACTCATGTAATCCCAATAGATACAATCTAACAAAATACAAGCACTAAGGTGTTAAGGCTTAGAAAAACCTTCTTCACTTCAAGTATTAAAAATCAAGCAGGTGTACCTATATCAATACAGCCATGCACTTGTCACATAATTCAAATAGAGATTGTGTAGAGAAAGTAAAATGAATTAGTTGTTTATATCTTAGGTGGCAACAGATGCAAATGGATCTAAAACTAGTGCCTCGTACACTTGGGCATCAGATTCAAACCCTACTTCCACATAAATCTATCAAGACAAAAGTACTAAAACTCAAATGACGTGCCTAACACCCCATTCTTTTAATTCCTACGATTGTCATCAAATTCATACATAGATTATTAGTTCACAAAGATCTCCCCTAAGCTTTTACTCTTTCCTTGAAAGATACTTAAGCTTAACCCCTATATTCACCTGGTGAACAATGCACTAAAAAAGCCTTACAATTTAAATGCATAAGAAAACTAACACATCCATACATAAAGACAAAAAAATAGTAGTAACAGAGCTCCAATATTTTGTATTAATCATCAAACTATGTTCATATAGTATTCTCTTGACATTAAAGAAAATCAGGTTTTGTATTCAAAACCTCCTTACAAAGTATTTTCAACCACCCACAAAGAGCAAAAACTTGCTATAAATATATATATCCACAGCCATCTTGGAATCCTCAAAGGATGCAACAAGCTTCAGATGGCTAGGAAAAGATATTATACTAAAGACAAAATTACAAATTGACAAAATTTGATTGCAACAATACATTGCAATTATCTACTTCTCAAACATCTCGCAGGTGGCACCTTTGTCTAAGGATATTTCAAAGCAGTTACTAAATTTGTTGCATGAATGATGACCGCCATTACAAACTAACTTACATCATCCTCTATGTGAAACATGCTCTTCCTCGAAATCTGGATCAGTTGCCAAGTGCATTCTATTCTTCTTCCTCTTCTATAAGCTGGACAATTGGCTTCCTCTTCTTCTTTATTGTTAACTTTTCCCAAGCTACCACATCATCATCAGATGGCCATTTGTAAGTCTGCAATTCCTGTGGTAATCCGATCTACTAATTCCACATGGAGTCAGTTATATTCTTTGCCTCTGCTGCAAACCTTACATAATCATTTTCAATCTTGAACAAACTGTCAATTATGTTGTTACACCTCTCCAAATCCAAAGTATTGTTACCACTAAGGAAAGCATCTTGTATAATTGTTAGCTGATCCATTAACATTTTCCACTCTTCCAAACTAACCATACTTCCACTATCATCACATATTGGAGGCAGATACCTACTGTAATTCTTATTAAACATATTCAACTTGGCCTTTACCTAGTTAGGCTTACCCTTAAAAAACTTTAAAACAACACTAACTAGGCTAATCTTCTCAAAGACTTCAGTCACCACCCCAGGGATCTCAAGCGTATGCTCTTGTAAGCTATCAAGTTTATCAAATAACTAACTTCTTCGAGATCAAATGCTATGAAGTGGCTCCAGATCAGCCAATGAGTCATTCACCTTTCTATTCGCCTGGTGCAATTGACTAACTGATTGATAAATTGTTTCCATCCTTTCTATTATTTTATCCCACCTATATTGCACAATCTTTGCCATGGTGTCCAAAGATGCATTTATCCTTTTCTTTTCTAGGTCCTTACCAGGTTTCTCAAGTACTTCCTCATTAAATTGAACAGGGACCTCAATCTGCAAATGGGGAGGAATGACTACCTTTGAAGCCTCTTCAAGCTTGACTTTCACTTTTGCCAACTCATCCTCTAACAGTTTGATTCTCATCATTTTCAAATCTCTATCTTTAGAAAATACACTTGCACTTTCAAACTATTTTGAATATCTCTCAGATAACTAAGTTGTTTTTGCTTCATTCAAGTTAGGCCAATGAGTCACTACCTTGGAAACTTCAAGGTCAGTTGTGTTTTTCATAGTCCATATGATCTTAGTGCCTTCCATCCAATCTTCTATACTCAATAAAGATGGCTTTTGAGTTTTAGGGGCAAGAGACCACATTGCAACAGCTTGAGATATAGGGTCATAGCCACTGCCTCTAATCATATCACCAATATGGACCTCATAGGATAAGCTACCCTGTGGTTTCTTTCTTATCTGATCATTGATGACCGCAAAAGTCAAATCCCACCGTACATTCAATAGCATTCCACTTGACTTCACCATTTCTCTAGCTTCATCTACAGTTATAGGATCAAGACTAGGATCATAAGATCTTAGAGCTCTCAAAGTTTCTTGACTTGGTTCCACTCCTTCAGGCAGAGCTTTCCTCACTTCTTCATGTTTCCTCCAAATAAGGAAACTCTTGAATTCCTTAGTCTTAATAAATTGATCATCACTCAAGAACTCCTCTTGATACACCTCTCTAATATCTTGTCCTTCCCATAGGGATTTCTCATCACTTTATTCATTAGTGGCCACCCTCTTGCTAGCTCTAATTACTTTCCTCAATTGATGATGGTAGGACCTATCATCGAGAACAATAGAAAATGCTTTATCAATCCCTTTCTTTTGTTTTCCTTGCCTTGAAGACTCTCCTTCCTGAAGCCTCTGCTTCTTCAAAGGTGGCTCTTGGACATTCTCTACCTCTGGCTGGTCTTCAATAGGTTTAGCAATCTATACATCCCCAACTTGTGGTGGGCTAGTCCCTTCTTGAGACTCATCAGAAGACTCCTCTTGATCAGAAGATGAGTAATCCTTCCTTTTCTTTGGCTGCTTTTGGTCAATCAATTTCTCCAACATATTTGATAGAGTTTCATGCATGTCTATCATCTTGTCAATTCTTTTCAAATAAGGAAGGTTAGGGAAGAAAACCTCAAAAGGAAGTTGGGTTGCCATCACCTATTTTGATAGATCTATCAAATCAAAGAACTCATTCCACCTCATTTTAACTTCATCCATATCCACAATATTATTGATTATATCCTCTTCATCAAGGCTTTCATGTTCCTTGATGACACCAATATTAGGGATTAGGGTTAACCTTGCAGTCATAATAAAACCCTCAGCGTCCACATGTCTACAAAAACCAGACACCATCTTTAATTGATTTAACCATGTAGTGACTTGTGGGAAGGCTATCTTGCCAATCAAGAAATCACTAATTTTGAACTAGCTAGCTGTGAAAGTACCCTTGTTATGGGGGGCCAAAAGCTCTTTGTCTATCCACATCAACTACCAAATGAATTCCAAATAGGAAACTCTTGGTGGCACAAATTTTGGTAACAAATGTGGGGGCTGGGGGCAACCGTAGACTCTCAAGATTGTGGAATTTTCCCCAAAGTAAAAATCACCCTAGTTATGGTCTCCCTCCCACTTCTCTACAAATTGCTTAGGTCTCAGGAGTTTAAAGACCCTTGGTGATATCCTTATAACATATATACCTAGCATCTTTATAATGGGATAAACAATGAAATTTTGGAAAACACAGAAGTCACCCTCATTTGAAGAAGAGTTCCATTTCCTAACCCATAATTGTACTAGATTATACTGGCCTTCGAAGGTAAACCTTGGTTTCAGCATGTTCAAATCAAAGCTATTGATGTTGAATAACAAAATTAAGTGCATCAACACTGAATAATGCATGAACTTAATGGGACTCTTACTTTCCTTAATAGATATCAACCCTTCATGCATTATATCAATTATATACTAAATGTAATCATAATCAATATTTACTAGGGAATTCTAGATGTCTAAGATTATCATCAACAGATCAGTTGGCAAGAACTCTGCATCCCCATCAATTCCCAAAACCCTACACAACCCATAGCAAGTCTACCTCATATAGTGCTGGAGGGATTTAAATTGGTAAGGGGCATTCATGTGAGCAAGTAGGGGAGATATATATTTATCCTATTTTGAGATATGCTTCATCATTTGGTCCTTTACTATCCCTATGTTATTTTTGTACCTCTCTCTTTCTTTGCTCAGGTCAATTTCTGTGGAGGAAGATGTATAGAAATTAAAGGCTTTCATGAAAGAACCTCTATCAAGAGTAACCAAAGGTGACTGGTCCTATTTTCTAATTGTTTTGGAAATAGGGTCATAATGCCTAGCTAGTGCAACAATTAAATCCACATCTAAGAATACATTAGGGACAACTAATTTCCCCAAACGCAAAACCCAACCATTACACATAGGAACATGCCTATCTCTATTTCCATAAAAGAAGTTGAAAATAGTAAAACCTATGCTATTTGGTATGACAAGATCTCTGCAAAGCCCTAGAACATCTTCGAAGACATGATCGGGAGCTCTTTTGTTCTGGCTAGAACCAGGCAACAACTTCATGAATTCATCTAAATAATTTGGCTTGCTTTTATCTTCACCTCCTTTGGATTTTGATTCACTATTGTAAGAAACTACATTTTGCTCTGGTTGACTCATTTTCCCTGCAAATGCTCTCAATTCTACAAACTTGATTCACTCAATGCTCAAAAACTACTTCGACGAACACAATTCTCCCCGAATGATTTTGGACACAAAATAATGAGTTAAGCTTATTTATTGATGCAGATCAGATGTGTACAACTACCAAAATCATTGCAAATCAATCCTTAATTGCTCCCACATTCAATTTCACATACCATCAATTTTCAAACTTGAGCTAGCCGGTGTTTGGATGTTGACAGATAGATTAAACAATTTGAAAATAGAGCAAAAAGGTAGTGATTACAATTCTGTACTTTAACCCTATTTACATCACAAAATCCTCCCTTGATATATGATTGGATGGCTGATTGCTTTTCTTTTCAGCCTGTCAGCGTACTTTTATCCATGTAGCAATGGTTTCTAACTTTCCCTTTATTACTTTCTCCAACTGGGCCCATTTGGCGAATCAACGACTGAAGGCTTCTCATGATCGCTTAATACAATGCTAACCCCAGTTTATATTCAAAGAACTGGCAACCAAAGCCTTCATGCATTCTCAGAATCAAACTCTTAACTCACCCATCTTTCAGTGAACCAACAAACAAGCTGAATATAACTGAACATGATTAGTCATCACTTAGCGAATCAATGACTGAAAGCTACCTCTTATTCGCTTAATGTTCCTGTTAACTATCAAGTTATCTTGAGATTTGGTGACTGAAGACTCCACTTATTTTCCAAATCCTTTTCTTAACCTCATGCATATTACATGAATTAGCGAACAAGCCTTCCTCTAAATCATTGAATTCTTTCTTAACTGCTAGCTTCAAGCTGTGATTTAGATTCAACTATTGATCATAGAATTAATCAACGATCCTCATTAATTCATAGAATCAAAACAAGTCCTATCCTTTTATTGCAAGACTCAGTGAACAAAAGGTTCACTGAATCGCCCAATACTTCAAACACTGACCATCAAATCATGCGATTAAGTGACTGAAAGCTTAATACTCTACTAATCCTTTGATTCACCCATTTGCCAAATACTTTTAACCTTCACCTTTCTTTTAAGAGAACTCGTGACCACATGATTTGCTAAATTGCTAGATCATTTAAAACTTTACTAAGTTATTCCAAGAATAAGCGAACAAAGAGAACCTTACCTCTGCCAAATTTATTACATCAAATTGTCAAAGTTGCTAGATTTAGAGGATAGTAATACAAGTGCTTAGTCACTTATTCACCAAGTTAAAGATGTAGGACCCAAAAGATGTTGAGATTAAAACATAATTATTGATCTTGACACCGATCAATGGTATTCACTAGGTCGCCAGTTGATATAACCCTTAACCACCTGATTCAAAGAATGAGTGATAATCATTATCACTAGGTCGCCAGAAGCTTGTAGGAAACCGCCAAGTAACTAGCGAATAAGAGACAACACTTATCGCCAATTCTCTAGAAATTTTTGATAACCGTCAGGAACCTTGGCGACTTAGCGAACAAAGAAAAAACTTAACAAGCCTTGAATACATTCGCCTATTTGCCAAATGGTTGAGGTATTTGCTGAAAGACTTAGAGACTATGGGATTGAAAATGACACCTAACACAGGCTTGACACATTCACCAGCTCATCAAAAACCTTAAAGATGTGAAATTACATTACGTGACTTAGCGAACATCCCATGGAAACAATCACGTGCACAATTAAGGAACTTAAGTGACCAAAAAGCAATTGTGATTTATAAGAAACTAGGGTTGACTTGAGGGTCTTTTTACATGAATTTGGATTTTTAAGGACAAGACCTAGGGTACGGGTTTCAAACTTTTTCATGGAAATTTCAAAGAATTTTACAAACCCTAAACTAGGGAAAAATGCTTATAAGGAGACGAAACCAAAATTGTTGACAAAACCTCAGAAAATTAAGAATATACCCAACAGTGGCTCTATCTGAGGATGCTTGATTGCAAGATCATAGAAAAAACTTATGAATCTCTAGGAGGCAGACCAAAAAACCTTAACCTAAAGTAGGAAACAACACACAATAGAAACAAACACACTGACATATATACATAGCCTACCTGTGCATGGAAAAAGAAAGAACTAATTGAAGAAAAACTTTAGGAATTGTCCATGCACTGGCAATTCTCGTTCTTCACCATCCAAATTTTTAAAAAAATAAGAATCCTTGCCATGAGTTTGATGAACAACCAATGGTCCCATCTACAAAGATTCAAATTTCTTGTGTTTCCCTTTATCTTCAGCCCTGGCATTCCATTGAAGAACCATATCACCAGGATGGAATTTTCTCGTAGCTGCTCTCTTATCAAAGAGATATTTCATTTTTTGCTATAGCTTTACATTTTCTCTTTATTCTTCCCTCCTAATCTCATCCAATTCAATCATCTGAACCATTTTGTCCTGCAGTAGATCACTGATTTCCATATCCTCTTCTTGCATAAACTTATAGATTGGAAGGAAATTATTAACTAGCAATCTTGATTTTGCACCATATACCATCTCAAAAGGGGACTTCCCTATAGCTCTCTTCTCAAAAATTCTATCAGCCCATAGTGCTAATTTTAATTTCACATGCCAACTTCTTTTATTCTTTTCCAGGGTTTTCTTCAAGATTTGCAAAATACTCTTATTACTAGATTCGGCCTGTCCATTGGCTTGTGGATGATAAGGATATGAGTAAGACAACACTATGCCCATTTCTAAGAAAAAATTAGTGATCTCCTATGATCTGAAACTCATGGCATTATCTACAACCAATTTAATGGGGACACCAAATCTAGTGATTATATTGTTCATCAAGAACTAAATTACAACAACACTAGTGGCCTTTTTAAGTGGAATGGCCTCAATCCATTTGGTGAAATAATTAGTAGCCACCAAAATGTGACTATGTCCCCCACCAGATTTTTTAGAAAACTCTACAATAAAATCCATACCCCACATTGCAAAAGGAGCTTCTGCAACAACAGGGTTCAATAATAATGCACCTGAGAATTTTAGTTTCTTGGAAAATCTTTGGCAAGGCTCACACCTTCTAACATAAGAATGAGTGTCTTTGAACAATACAAGCCAATAGTATCCTGCCCTTAAGATTTTATGAGCTATTGACCGAGTAGAATGATGTCCTCCACACATTCTAGAGTGCATTTCCTTCAACATCTTCTCTGATTGATGCTTATCCAGACAAAAGAGTAGAATGCCATCATTATCTTTCTAGTACAAATCACCTTGGATTAGCACATACCTTTGGGCTTGTAATCTCAAACTCCTCCTTTGATTATCATTTAACTCTTGGGGACACTTGGTGTGTTTAATAAAATAAACAATATCCTTGTACCGTGGTTGTACTTCAATACTAGTGACTGTATCTTCATTAACAACATTACTATTCACTTGGACCAGGTCCATATTTTCTTTAGTAATTAATTTGGCAAGTCCCAAACCTCTTACTAGTTTAGTAATGTGAAGGTCAAGATCAAACTCTTGAATCCTATTGATCCACTTGCATCTTTTCCTTGTGACCTCACTTTGAACCAAAATATCTTTCACTGCTGCATGAGATACATAAGCATTAACCTTTGCACAAATCAGATATGGTCTGAAAGATTTGACTACCTTTACAAGTGCATAGGCTTGCTTTTCCATTAGTTCATAATTTAGTTCAGCAGATTGCAATGACTTGCTGAAAAGGGCTATATGATGTTCAAAACCCTCTTGGTCTTTCTGTAAAAGGACAACTGCAATAGTATGAAAAGATGCAAAAGAAAATAGAGAAAATGGCTTTGAATAGTCAGGTGAGACTAAGACAGGTGCCTCTTGGATTTCTTGTTTGATTTTCTCAAAAGCCTGCTGAGCCTCAGAATTCCAATCAAATTTTGCATTTTTCTTCAAAAACTTGACTATAGGCTTCACCAACTTTGCAAAATTAGCAATAAATCTTTTGACAAAATTAATCTGTCCTAAGAAAGATTGCACACCCTTTACATTCTTAGGTGAAGGTACCTTCTTAATTGCCTCTACTCTTTCAGGGTGAATCTTGACTCCTTCCTTTGATACTATATGTCCAAGCAACTTCCCTTCTGTCAAAACAAATTGACACTTTTTAGGATTTAAAGAGACATCAAACTCTAAAGCTTTAACCATGACCTTCTCCAAATGATTGTAGTGGTCCTCAACCTTCTTAGAGTAAGTAGTGAGATCATCTTGGTACATGACCATTAGGAAATTAATCAATTCCTTGAAAGCAACATCCATTGCTCTCTCAAAAGTTTCTCCAGCATTTTTTAACCCAAAGGGCATGCAGATATATACATAAGTTCCCCATGGGGTTGTAAATGTTGTCTTAAACTGCTCTAATTCTTTGACCAACACTTAATTATAACCTGAGAAACCATCCATCATTAACAGAAGCTCACAACTAGTTACCCTATGTAGCATGGCTTCCATGTTGGGAAATCCATAATTGTCCTTGAGTGATGCAACATTTAGATTCCTAAAATCAACATAGAGTCTTATGTCACCATTCTTTTTCCTCACCAGCACAAGATTGGAAACCCATGTAGAATGCCTAATTGGTTCAATGATGCCAGCATCTCTTAACTTTGTCAACTCAATCTGCATCTTAGTAGCTAGCAGAGGGTTAATAGGTCTCTATTTTTGTCTAAAAGGTTTGGTTTCTTCCTTTAAAGGAATTTCATGTTGAAACAGATCAGCCCTATAAGCTTTGAGATCATCATAGGACCAGGAAAACACATGCTTGTATTTTTTCAAAAGTCTAATCATATTTCCTCTGACCTCTCTACTCAATTTTTTTCCAATGTACACCATCTGGGGGGAGGTTTCAGATCCTAGGTTTATTTCCTCTAAATCCTCCATTTTGGTGTTAGATTTTTGGGACAAAAAACCATCATTTATTTTGAACATTCCCTCCAGTTCCACTAACCCTTTAGGTATGTGATTTGAGGGTAATTGCACTATCTCATTCCCCATGATACATTCCTTTCCCTCAATACACTGTTGTGCTTCACTGAAATCTATTTGTTGACCATCAAACTGATCAAGGCCCTGAAGAAACCTAAGGATATCAAGATCATCCTCAAAGACTTGCCAATTATATACATTATTAGGCACTGGAGGCCTACTTTTGACTTCTAACATGGATACACCAATAAGGTTTATATCATTATTTTTGAGGGCAACATTTGCAAGAAAATCTACCATGATATTATTGGATCTTTCTATCCAAATCAGATTAAAAGCTTTGAAAAACTCTAATCTATCCCATACAACATGTTTGTACAATTTTAGTCTTTCATCCTTGGCAGCATACTAAGATCTTACTTGGGCTATAATTAATTGGGAGTCACCATGGACTTTTAAACATTGAATACCATGCTTTATGGCTACATCTAATCCCAATATTAAGGCCTCATACTCAACAGTATTATTTGTACATTCAAAAGTCAGCAAAACAGAGTACTTGAATGTAATACTTGATGGGGAAATGAGTACTACACTAGCTCCCGATCCTTCCTTGTAGCATCCACCATCAAAGAACATTTTCCAGAGCCCATCTTGCTACAAAATCAGCTCATCCACAATTGGATTTGTGTTTCTCATCTGGGGTACTATCTCCTCAATCATGAAATTATTCATGTCAACATCTACAAAGCAATTTAAATCCTCTAGTGCAACCATCCCCACCATGACTGAGGAACAGGGCTCCCTGTAAAACTTTACCTCAGTCCCATTGATGGGGATAGTAGCATATGATAAATCTAACTCTAATTTTCAACCCACTGTTGCAGCCCATTGCCTTGAGAGTAACATGCCATAATGAGGTTTTCTATCAACAATAACTACATCCATCTTATATGTAGCCTCTGGGAATGCAAATTTTTTTACTTCAATTCCAATTAGAGTTCCTACAATAGGTACTACCTTATTATCCATTTCATAGCACCTTCCTTTAGATGTATCAACTTCTAAGCCTAATTCTGTCATCAAATGATAAGGCATCACCGTTGTAATAGCACCTAGATCAATCATACAATTTTTTAGCAAAAAATTATTTACAATCAAAGTCACATAGAAGGGGTCAATAGAGGAGGGCTCTTGTGTCACAATAGTTCTAACACACACATCAGAGATGTCATTAATTGAAATAGGCTTCTCCATGGTACTCCCCTCTTCTTGTAAAAAAGGGGTAATTCTTTGCTCACTGATAAGAGCCAAGGTTGTTGTCTTGTGCTCCTCAATCTTCAAAATCTCAAGCAAAGGGATAGAAACCTTCATTTGGGACAAGGCATGCCTCACATCAAAGGTAGGGGAATCAGTAGAAAAAATAGGGTAATCCTTTGATCTACCAATTTTCCTTTTAACCTTGTCAGTAGAAACCTTCTCTTTTTCTTTCTTTTCATTCATAAGCCCTTCTTCCTTACTATTTACAATATTGGGCTTTAAGGAATCCCTATCTTGAAGTTTATTTTTGACAAATACCAACTTGGGGACTCCCTGATCATTGTCCACCTTTCTATTCCTCAAATTGTATGAGGATTTTTCTTGTGTTATTGCAGCCACAGTTAAGTTTCTGATCTCTTCTTCACTGGGCTTCCTCCATTGTTTTTCATCTGATCCTTATTCTACCATATAAGTTTTATAATTATCATTATCAGAACCATCATGATCAGAGTGGGTAAATATTTGTTGTTCATAATTTGAGAAAATATTCCTCTTATGATCAACATCAGAACAAAACTCTTCATCATCTGAGGACAAAAGGTCCTCCATTAGTTTAGTAGTGAACATTTTAATGGCAGGCTTTTCAGATTCTTCATAATCTCCTACACATGAATCATTAGCCTCTTCTCCCAAGGCCTGATCCAAAGCTCACTAGAATGGTGAGTGAGGCATGTTACAAGCCACACACCAATGGGTATTTTCCACATTATGTGCTCTATTTTTTTTCAGAGGATCTGGAGTATCTCTTCCCTTTTGGGGTTCATTATTATCAAGAACAGGCCTCCCATCTTTCTAGTTTGTCTTGTAAGGAATGTCCCTTAAATTGGGGGCTCTATCCTGCCTTTGATAAGGTGGTCTTGTGTCTTGAAAATTTCTACCACCCTTGTCGAACCTTGATAGGAAATCTTTATGAATACCAACCCCTTTGTCCATTTTATCCTCTTCTTTGGATGGCCTTGCAGGTTGTGGCCTAGTTTGTTTCAACAATCTACCCTCATCCCTCTTGTACATTTGACCAGATGCCTTTCGGTTACTTTCAATGTTTATGGACAATTTAAATGCATCCCTAAGGGTGCTAGGATTCTTGTCTCTCAAAAGATAAGACATCTTACCATCCATAGAATTGAAATAAGTAGTCATGCACACAGCATCATCTAGTATCAATACTTGGAACAACTTATACATAGCCTTTTGGAATGGGCTATTGAACTTTGACATACTCTCATTATAATGCTTCTTGATATTATTAAACTCATTGAGCATGTAGCTAGAGTTCACATGTTCTACATATTTCTCTTTAAAACATCTTACAAACTCATCCCAAGATGCAACACTATTCTCAGGCAAACCCCGGTACCAATCCCTTGCATCTTCAATTAGTGATTGAACAAAAAGCTTCATTATAACATCCTCATGGTCAATCTCATAGTCATTAACCTTATTAGTGAAAAATTTCAAATGCTCATCACAGGTAATGACATTATTCCCAATAAATAATGGGATTTTCTTCCTAATTTCATTAGGAATAACATTAGGTTGGCCAAGGATTCCTTCAAAAATAAAGGCCTATATCTATCCAAATGGATTCCTTTGGATATTTGGTTGTATTGGGGGAGTTGTTGCAATATTTTGACAAGGCACAGCTCCTACTGCACCACTAATTACAAGGGGAATTTGATTTGAAACTTGTCCAAGCAAACTTTGTCCAAGGTGAAAAGCTTGAGAATTTGGAAATGAAGTACTAGGCTGATTGGGTGGAATTGTTCCTGAGATGGAAGGGATATAGCTACTAGCAGATGTATTCATGTTTTCATGCAAGAATGCAATCTTCCTTTTCATTTCATCTGCAGTAGCGTCGAATTCTAATCTTTCTAATTGGAGAGCCAAATCTTTCTTAGTTTGTCTAGCCCTTTCCAAATTTTGGCTTGCTTGGGAAAGTTCACCAGGGACAACAAAAATTTTTTTAGGCTCATTGACATTCACACATACCACCTTTTGTTTTCCCTTGTTAGGGATTTCTTTTGTGGCATTCTTTATATCTTCATTCCTCTTGATTTCAGAGGGGTGCAATTGCCTGAGAACATGGCCTGTTCCATCAAGCTCACCTTGGTTAAGTTTAGTGTCCTGAGCCTATTTCCTCAAAACCTCCATATCACCAAAAAATTCTTTATCTAAACTTTGAACATTTTGGCTTAGGTCCCTAGCTTAGATTTCATTTTTTCTAGTCTTCACAGTAAGTTCTTGCCTTTCAATGAGCAACTCATAAATTTGTTTTTCCCTTACTTTCACCCTATTAACAATCTCTGCCAATTACTCATGCTCCCTCTTTCTTAAAGCAATCACCTCTTCCCTCAGTTTTTCAGAATCATATGAGGTAGTTTCAGTGGTAGAAGTTTCTCCTGGTTGTTCTAGGGTTTCTCTCATAGGAAAATAACCTACTTCGGTGATCTCTTCTTCTTGGACAAAGTGTACACTGGGCATGACATTCATAACATGCTCAGGGTCATCAGAAGAAGATGAAGCTTCATGGGGATGGGGTGTAGGTACTCTATCTCTTGAGGGTCCTGGGGAATTGGCTACTACATGACTCCTCCTAGACCACTATTACCTGGTAGGTGTCCAAAGCTCATCACCCATATTATTCTCATGGTGATCCTTATAATAAGACCTAGTGAATCTTGGCTGGCTCATAGTATGTCACAATAAAAGTTTAAATGCCAGCGACTGGTAAGCACAAATTATCAGAGTCACCACCCACTAATAAGTAGTAATCAAATTATTTATGCTGGTCTGCAAAAACACAATAGACAGTACTACACAATCTATTGTAAATTTCTATTCCAAGATCCCTAGTAGAGTTGCCAATTTTGTTAGTGCTTAAATTGACAGATGGTTAAATTCCCATTACTCTTGTAATCCCAATAGATACAATCTAACAAAATACAAGCACTAAGGTTTTAAGGCTTAGAAAAACCTTCTTCACTTCGAGTATTAAAACTCAGGCGGGTGTACCTATATCAATTCACTGTTTGATTGAGCTCTGAATTGTGAACTAGCTCGTTCACTACTTTGTCATTGCCTTCAAAAATCAACTCAATAAGATGTTACAACTCTGAGTATGGCCCAAATGATCTTGATACACAATACTGTGATAGAAATTATGAGAGTAATGCTAAACTACAGTGGCTTAAGGATGTTCATCCTTCTTCTTTTTAGAGTTGAACTCAAGGAAGGTTAACCTTATTCAGTGCTTCTATAAAGCATTACAAAATACATCCATGCACTTGTCACAGAATTCAAATAGAGATTGTGCAAAGAAAGTAAAATGAATCAGTTGTTTATATCTTAGGTGGCAACAAATGCAAATGGATCTAAAACCAGTGCCTCATCTACTTGGGTGTCAGAGTCAAACCCTACTTCCATAGAAATCTATGAAGACAAAAATACTAAAACTCAAATGACGTGCCTAACACCCCATTCTTTTAATTCCTACAATTGTCATCAAATTCATACATAGATTATTAGTTCACAGAGATCTCCCCTAAGATTTTACTCTTTCCTTGAAAGATACTTAAGCTTAACCCCTATATTCACCTGGTGAACAATGCACTGAAAAAGCCTTACAATTTAAATGCATAAGAAAACTAAAACATCCATACAAAAAGACAACAAAATAGTAGTAAGAGAGCTCCAATATTTTGTATTAATCATCAAACTGTGTTCATATAGTATTCTCTTGACTTCAAAGAAAATCAGGTTTTGTATTCAGAACCTCCTTACAAAGTATTTTCAACCACTGACAAAGAGAAAAAACTTGCTATACATATATATATATATATATATATATATATATATATATATATATATATATATATATATATATATATATATATATATATATATATATATATATATATATATATATATATATATATATATATATATATATATATATATATATATATATATATATATATATATATATATATATATATATATATATATATATATCCACAGCCATCTTGGAATCCTCAAAGGATGCAACAAGCATCGGATGGCTGGGAAAAGATATTACACTAAAGACAAAATTACAAACTGAAAAAATTTGATTGGAACAACAGATTGCAATTATCTACTTCTCAAACATCTTGCAGGTGGCACCTTTGTCTAAGGATATTTCAAAGCAGTTGCTAAATTTTTTGCATGAATGATGACCACCATTAAAAGCTAACTTACATCATCCTCTGTTTGAAACATACTCTTCCTCAAAATCTAGATTAGGTGCCAAGTGCATTCTATTCTTCTTCCTCTTCTATAAGTTGGACAACTGGCTTCCTCTTCTTCTTTATTGTTAACTATTCCCAAGCTGCCACATCATCATCAGATGGCCAGTTGTAAGTCTACAATTTCTATAGTAATCCGATTTGCTAATTCCACATGGAGTCAGTTATATTCTTTGCCTCTGCTGCAAACCTTACACAATCATTTTCAATCTTGAACAAACTGTCAATTATGATGTTACACCTCTCCAAATCGAAAGTATTGTTACCACTAAGGAAAGCATCTTGTGTAATTTTTAGTTGATCCATTAGCATTTTCCACTCTTCCAAATTGACCATACTTCCACTGTCATCACATATTGGAGGTAGATACCTGCTATAATTCTTATCAAACATAGTCAACTTGGCCTTTACCTGGTTAGACTTACCCTTAAAAAACTTTAAAACAACACTAACTAGGCTAATCTTCTCAAAGACTTCAGTCACCACCCCAGGGATCTCAGGCTTATGCTCTTGTAAGCTATCAAGTTTTTTTAAATAAAAAACTTCTCCCAAACCAAATGCTATGAAGTGGCTCCAAAGCAGCCAATGATTCATTCACCTTTCTATTGGCCTGGTGCAATTGACTGACTGATTGATAAACTATTTCCATCCTTTCTATTATTTTATCCCCCCTATATTGCACAATCTTTGCCACAGTGTCCAAAGATGCATTTATCCTTATCTTTTCTAGGTCCTCAGCAGGTTTCTCAAGTACTTCCTCATTAATTTGAACAGGGACCTCAATCTGCAAAGGGGGAGGAATGACTACCTTTGAAGCCTCTTCAAGCTTAACTTTCACTTCTGCCAACTCATCCTCTAACTATTTGATTCTCATCATTTTCAAATCTCTATCTTTAGTAGCTACACTTGGGTAAAAGCACAATAAGCTGTCACCCTTTTACAAAGGAAGAGGCTAACAACACAAAAACTGAAAAACTTCAAGGGCATAAAAGTCACATTTCTGTTGAGAATTTGAAGATGATGTAAACTAATGAAATTTGTAAAATAGGATGAATTTTATGCCTATAATTTTTTTAAATTAATTTGAGCAAAAATTAATATGTTTTTTAAATTTTTTATGTCTATTTTTCATATCTTGAAAATACTACAAATAAGGGAGTTCACTTCCCATCAAATCATTATAAGTAAAACATTTTTTTTCCCTCCAATTTCAGAATATGTTTTAGATGACATGTATATCTAGTGCAAGAAAAAACAAAGAAGTTTTTTTCATCTATGGTTTACTCGTTATAAGTATTGAAAGTTGACCTTACTTGAAATCAACAGTTTTTGTCTCCCGTCACTTTTACCCTATCAAAACTATACCAAAAACCAAATAAATTATATATTCTTGAAGAGGACTCTCTCCTCTAGTGCCATTTATAATTTTAAATTTTTTTTGAATTGATTTAGTATTTTTCTATATTTTCTGAATCAACATCTTCTCAAAGTTTAATATACCTACATGTAGTTTTTAGAAAATTTGTTTAACGTTTTGTAGATGAAACAATATAAAATTTATATGTCCAGAATCGTATTTCTGAGATCTAGAAAAGGGTACTTTTAGTTTTTTAACATTTTCTATTTTGATCTAATAAGAAAGGAACAACAGAAGTAAAACTTCTAGTTTTTTTGTGTTTTTGGTGGTTTGCCTGCCAACATGGCATGCCACCTAAGTAGACTCGGCCGAGTCAGACTAGGCCGAGTCTCACTCGGCCAAGTCCCCCTAGGGGTCGGCCCCACTCAAATAGCCTAATAGTGTTCAAATGAGTGGTTTGTCATATTTTTTTATATTAAAAATATTGTTTAGACTCGGCCAAGTCCTACTCGGCCGAGTACCACTCGGCCCAGTCTAATGGGCCATGTAGACACCATTCGGTGCCGTGTGGTGCCTACATGTACTCGGCCATGTTGGACTCAGTTGACTCTAACTTGATTGATTCTAACTGTGCCGAGTGATTTGAGTTAGCCCAAAAGGTGACACTCGATTATGCTTTTACCCACTTGCACTTTTAAACTATTTTGAATATCTCTCAGACAACTGAGCTATTTTTGCTTCATTCAAGTTAGCCCAATGAGTCACTACCTTGGAAACTTCAAGGTCAGTTGTGTTTTGCATAGTCCATATGATCTTATTTCCTTCCATCTGATCTTCTATACTCAATAAAGTTGGCTTTTGAGTTTTAGGGGCAAGAGACCACATTGCAATAGCTTGAGATTTAGGGTCATAGCCACTGCCTCTAATCATATCATGAATATGGATCTCATAGGATAAGCTACCCTGTGGTTGCTTTCTTATCTAATCAATGATGAACACAAAAGTCAAATCCCACCCTGGAGTCAATAGCATTCCACTTGACTTAACAATTTCTCTAGCTTCATCTACAGTTATAGGATCAAGACTAGGATCATAAGATTCTAGAGCTCTCAAAGTTTCTTGACTCGGTTCCACTCCTTCAGGCAGAGCTTTCCTCACTTCTTCATGTTTCCTACAAATAAGGAAACTCTTGAATTCCTCACTCTTAATAAATTGATCATCACTCAAGAACTCCTCTTGATACACCTCTCTAATATCCTGTCCTACCCACAGGGATTGCTCATCACTTTCTTCATTAGTGGCCACCCTCTTGCTCAGTCTAATTGCTTTCCTCAATTGATGATGGTAGGCCCTATTACCAGGAACAATAGCAAATGCTTTATCAATCCCTTTCTTTTTTTTTCCTTGCCTTGAAGACTCTCCTTCCTTAAGCCTTTGCTTCTTCAAAGGTGGCTCTTAGACATTCTCTGCCTCTAGCTGGTCTTCAACAGGCTTAGCAATCTGTACATCCCCAACTTGTGGTGGGCTATTCCCTTCTTGGGACTCATCAGAAGACTCCTCTTGATCAAAAGATGAGTAATCCTTCCTTTTCTTTGGCTGCTTTTGGTCATTCAATTTCTCCAACTGATTTGATAGAGTGTCATGCATCTCTATCATCTTGTCAATTCTTTTCAAATAAGGAAGGTTAGGGAAGAAACCCTCAAAAGGAAGTTGGGCTATCATCACCTATTTTGATAGATCTACCAAATCAAAGAACCTATTCCACCTCCTTTTAACTTCATCCATATCCACAACATTTCTGATTATATCCTATTCATCAAGGCCTTCATGTTCCTTGATGACACCAATATTAGGGATTAGGGTTAACCTTGCAGTCCTAATAAAACCCTTAGGGTCCACATGTCTACAAAAACTAGACACCATCTTGAATTGATTTAACCATGCAGTGACTTGTGGAAAGGCTCTCTTGGCAATCAAGAAATCACCAATTTTGAACTACCTAGGTGTAAAAGTACCCTTCTTATGGGGGGCCAAAAGCTCTTTTTCCGTCCATATCAACTGCCAAATGAATTCCAAATAGGAAACTCTTGGTGGCATAAATTTTGGTAACAAATGTGGGGGCTGGGGGCAACCATAGACTCTCAAGATTGTGGAATTTTCCCCAAAGTAAAAATCACCCCAGTTATGGTCTCCCTCCCACTTCTCTGCAAACTACCTAGGTCTCAAGAGTTTAAGGACCCTTGGTGATATCCTTATAAAATTTATGCCTAGCATCTTTATAATGGGATAAACAATGAAATTTTGGAAAACACAGAAGTCACCCTCATTTGAAGAAGAGTTCCATTTCCTCACCCATAATTGTACTGGATTATACTGGCCTTCAAAGGTAAACCTTGGTTTCAACATGTTGAAATCAAAGCTATTGATGTTGAATAACAAAATTAAGTGCATCAACACTGAATAATGCATGAACTTAATGGGACTCTTACTTTCCTTAACAGATATCAACCCTTCATGCATTGTATCAATTATATACTGAATGTAATCATAATTAGTATTTACTAGGGAATTCTAGATGTCTAAGATTATCATCAACAAATCAGCTAGCAAGAACTCTACATCCCCATCAATTCCCAAAACCCTACACAACCCATAGCAAGTCTACCTCATATAGTGTTGGAGGGATTTAAATTTGTAAGGGACATTCATGTGAGCAAGGATGGGAGCTATATATTTATCCTATTTTGGGATATGCTTCATCATTTGGTCCTTTACTATCCCTATGTTATTTTTGTACCTCTCTCTTTCTTTGCTCAGGTCAATTTCTATGGAGGAAGACGTATAAAAATTAAAGGCTTTCATGAAAGAACCTCTATCAAGAGTAACCAAAGGTGACTGGTCCTATTTTCTAATTGTTTTGGAAATAGGGTCATAATGCCTAGTTAGTGCAACAATTAAATCCACATCTAAGAATACATCAGGGACAACTAATTTCCCCAAACCCAAAACCCAACCATTACACATAGGAACATGCCTATCTCTATTTCCATAAAAGAAGTTGAAAATAGTAAAACCTGTGCTATTTGGTATGACAAGATCTCTGCAAAGGCCTAGAACATCTTCAAAGACATCATCGGGAGCTCTTTTGTTTTGGTTGGAACCAGGCAACAACTTCATGAATTCATCTGAATAATTTAGCTTGCTTTTATCTTCACCTCCTTTGGATTTTGATTCACTACTGGAAGAAACCACATTCTGCTCTGGTTGACTCATTTTCCTTGCAAATGCTCTCAATTTTGTAAACTTGATTTTCTCAGCACTCAAAAATTGCTTCAGCAAACACAATTCTCCCCGAATGATTTTGGACACATAAAATAATGAGTTAAGCTTATTTATCGATGTGGATTAGATGTGTACAACTACCAAAATCATTACAAATCAATCCTTAATTTCTCCTACATTCAATTTCACATACCATCAGTTTTCAAACTTGAGCTAGCCGGTGTTTGGATGTTGACAGATAGATTAAACAATTTGAAAATAGAGCAAAAAGGTAGTGATTACAATTCTGTACTTTAACCTTGTTTACGTCACAAAATCCTACCTTGATATATGATTGGATGGCCGATTGCTTTTCTTTTCAGCCTGATAGCATACTTTTATCCATGTAGCAACAGTTTCTAACTTTCCCTTTATTACTTTCTCCAACTGGGCGCATTTGGTGAATCATCGACTGAAGGCTTCTTGTGATCGCTTAATACAATGCTAACCCCAGTTTATATTTAGAGAACTAGTGACCAAAGCCTTCACGCATTCTCAGAATCAAACTCTTAACTCACCCATCTTTCAGCGAACCAGTGAACAAGCTGAATATAACTAAACATGATTAGTCATCACTTAGCAAATCAACGACTGAAAGCTACCTCTTATTTGCTTAATGCTCAGGTTAACTGTCAAGTTATCTTGAGATTTCGTGACTGAAGACTCCGCTTATTCACCAAATCCTTTTCTTAACCTCATGCATATTAGGCAAATTAGTGAACAAGCCTTCCTTTGAATCGCTAAATTCTTTCTTAACTGCTAGCTTCAAGCCACGATTTAGATTCAATTGTTGATCATAGAATTAAACAACGATTCTTATTAATTCGCTGAATTAAAACAAGTCCTATCCTTTTATTGTGAGACTCAATGAAAAAAAGGTTCGCTGAATCACCCAATACTTCAAACACTGACCATCAAATCATGCGATTAAGTGACTGAAAGCTTAATACTCTGCTAATCCTTTGATTCACCCATTCACCAAATACTTTTAACCTTCACCTTTCTTTTAAGAGAACTCGCGACCACATGATTCGCTGAATCGCTAGATCATTTAAAACTTTACTAACTTATTCCAAGAATAAGCGAACAAAGAGAACCTTACCTTTGCCAAATTTATTACATCAAATTGTCAAAGCCGCCAGATTTAGAGGATAGTAATACAAGTGCTCAGTCACTTATTTGCCAAGTCAAAGATGTAGGACCCAAAAGATGTTGAGATTAAAACATAACCATTGATCTTGACACCAATCAACGGTATTCGCTAGCTCGCCAGTTGATATAACCCTTAACCGCCCGATTCAGAGAATGAGCAATAACCATTATCGCTAGGTCGCCAGAAGCTTGCAGTAAAATGCCAAGTAACTAGCGAATAAGAGACAACACTTATTTCCAATTCGCTAGAAAGTTTTGATAACCGTTGGGAACCTTGGCGACTTAGCAAACAAAGAAAACACTTAACAAACCTTGAATACATTCACCTATTCACTGAATGGTTGAGGTATTTGCTGAAAGACATAGAGACTATGTGACTGAACATGACACCTAACATAGGTTTGACACATTCGCCAGGTCACCAAAAACCTTAAAGATGTGAAATTACATTACGCAACTCAGCGAACATCCCATGGAAACAATCACATGCACAATTAAGGAACTTAAGAGACCAAAAAGTAACTGTAATTTATAAGAAACTAGTGCTGACTTGAGGGTTTTTTACATGAATTTGGATTTTTTAAGGAAAAGACCTAGGGTAAGGGTTTCAAACTTTTGTCATGGCAATTTCAAAGAATTTTATAGACCCTAAACCAGGCAAAAATGCTTATAAGGAGACGAAACCAAAATTGTTGACAAAACCTCAAAAAATTAAGAATATACCCAACAGGTTCTATCTCCTAGCTCGGGGAAGTGGGCCTATTGGTTCCACATGGTAGGGTGGTTAATATTTATATCGAGGTATTGTTCGTGATTCTTTGGATGATCCCAACACATATTCCTTTCTAGATCTGAAGTTGAAGATTTCTTATTGGATATTTTAATACATTGAGATGTACTTATGTATCTGTATTCATGTAATTTTAATCTCCTAAAAGGAGTCTTGTAGTATTGATGTAATCTCAATTCAAAGAAATGCATAAGGGAATGGGTAGTTCTAGGTATAAGAAAGGGAAAAGAATGTGGAATAGTGGACATGTTACTAGCATTAAAAGAAAGTGTTTATGTTATTTCTCCTATCCTCTTATGTTGTCCATATGTAAAGGAAATAATCTTAAATATAGTTATATATAATGATGTATCGCAACAATAATGTATTCTCTCTTGATGAAAGGATCCAAGGAAATTATTGAGAAATGATAGATTAGTGATTGGAATTATTAACAATGAATGGTTATGAAACAATGCAATAAAATAGTAACTTGATTATAATGTTAATATTTGGTTCATGTTAATGAAGTACCTAGGATAATGCCTACCTTAATGAATATTAATCTCTTACCTAAATTATTAGAGAAAAGTGATATAAAGGATAGTAGATGTAGATGAAATCAATATGAATTTATGGAATAAGTTGATAAAAGGAATAATGTTGTTGGATGATTAACTTATGTTTAATAAAATAAATAAGTTAGGGACATTTAACTGGATGCATTAAAATGAACGTAGATCTTTTAAGCTCATGATTCCATGAATATCTTATGCATGTAAATGTTTAATATGATGTTTCTTTAGTAGTGACGTTAGGGAACCCGTGAGGACTTAAGTTGTATAAATCTTACATTCAAGTAGTAGAAAATTATTTCTTATTTTAGAAATATGAAGTGTAATGATGAATATTATTCTAGTTAAAATTAAAAAAAAAGAAAGAAATTTACTACTTGCATTTTATAGAGGTTTATGTCTTGTCCCCTTGGGTTGCCTAGCAGGGCGTTATAGTAAATAGAATACTAAAGAAAAATTGACTGAATTTATTGGTAGATTTAAGCATTTTTATGCTGAGATTTCTTATTCAGATCTTGATATTGATATTTAGCATATGTTTATTTCAAATTTACAAAAGGATATTAGAGATAAGATTCTTCTAACTAAATTTAGCCCTTTCCAACAACATTGTGCAGTGCTTCATCGTTATCAATTTCAAGTGAGTCAATTTGAGAGAAACACTCCAATGGCTCCTG
The DNA here is from genome assembly GCA_027943335.1 of Chamaecyparis obtusa. Classification (NCBI taxonomy): domain Eukaryota; kingdom Viridiplantae; phylum Streptophyta; class Pinopsida; order Cupressales; family Cupressaceae; genus Chamaecyparis; species Chamaecyparis obtusa. Next base: position 3,421,380 of record BSBK01005318.1, read on the forward strand.
TCCCAGTTGATAAGAGTGATGCTGCTCCTAATCCAAACAAGTTTCAAAAACCTAACAACTATGTCAAGATAAATAAACAAGTGAATGCAGTTGTTGATCAAGCTATTGTTACATCTAATAATGCTACTTCTGCATCCACTTCTTTATGTTGTAATTGTACGTTTAGTCCTCTTTTTTAATCTTTGCATTCTATTATGAATAAATTTTTGACTACTATTATGATTACTTTACCTCCTATTCGACCTCTTTTACCTACTACGGTGGCATCTAAATCCATTGATTCCAAATCTTTTTGTCAATACCATCGTTAGAATGGCCATGATATTGAGAAGTGTTATTCTTTAAAGCATAAGGTTCAAGACATAATTGATTCTAATGCCTTATCTGTTGATAATTTTGATGGTAGTGGGAACAAATCTATCTCTCCTCCTAATCAAAATCTCCAAATCTATACGAATCCTTTTCCTACACATGATACTAATACCATTTTTTAGCCATCTTCTGTGGATATTATTTATGATTCAAAGATGGATGATCTTAATCACATTGTTAACCATGTGGAGCATGTTGTTTTGTTGGAATCTGCATCTCCACCCCAACTTCAATTTCAACCTCAAGTTCAAGTTCAAACTCAACCTAAGCCTAAACTAACACCTCAACCTGAACCTCGAAAACAACCTAAGATTAAAAGACCTTGGGAACTCTTGATTACCTTTGATGATTATGAGACTATTAAAGCTCCTGATGGTCCCCCTTATATACATGCTAGTATTTCTAAGATACCTAAGCATGGTTTTCTTTTTGATCCTACATCCTTAGTCAATGTTATTACTGAAGAAAATATTTTTATGAAAAACTTACAACATGATTTCTTAGTCTATTAACTTACCTGTTGAACTTTGTGGTAAGTTTGTGGATACTACCTTTATTGTTGTTCCTACTTTTGACCAGTTTCAAGCTGAGTTTGGTTTTCCTTGTTTGAATGTCATGCATGCCATTTCTTATCCTATCCATAAGTGTCTTAAATTCATTCATGATGAAAAAGTGAAGATGATTAATCACAATTTATATCAACCTTCTAGGCCTAGGGATTGTGTTACACTTGACTTCTTTCAGCATTCATTACCTAATTCATGTCCTTCTCGACTTGATAATATTTTTCGATCATATAAAGCCTATAAGCATCACAAGATTCTTGAATTAAGCATACCACTGATGGATCTTTACTATGGTCTTTTTCCTACGACTTCCATACCTCCTTTATCCATGGCTTCTAGTTCTCTTAATCAAGCTCCTACTATTTCTTTTAAGTCTACTGAAAACTCTACTGATCCTCCTATAGAACCTATGGAGGAGCTGGTTGTTGTCCCTCCTAGTTCTCAACATATTTCAAACAAGACAAAACATAACTGATCTTCTAATGAACATCGTAAGAAGCGTTGAGCTCAAGATAAGGCCCATGCCTCTATTATTCAAAGTTCTTTACCTTCTTTTGACCAGGCTATGCATGATGTGTTAGAAGAAGTTCATACTAATAATGTTGTTAAGATGCATGATTATGATGATTCTATTCGTATCTTAGATCCTATTTTGATTGATCTAGATGAAGAAGATACTCTTGATGATACTAATGATGCTAATGATGAATATGAAACTATTGACATTGATATTGATTTACCTAATATGCTTTCATCACAATTGATAATTACACCTAGTATCAAACATTATGATTCTCAAGAGGATCCTTGTTTGTAACTGGCTATCATTCCTACTATGTTGGATATAGTCCCTCTTGTGAGTTTCCCACCTTCTTGAAATGATATAGAATGAGATGGGGAGAGTAGGCGACATGCTTTATTGGCTTGTCCTTCATGGTAGCTTTTTGTGTGCTTTCCTATTGTAATATGCTTCTCCTGTAATATGTTTGCTAAATGTTTGTTACATTCTTTTATATGATCCTTGTTACATTGTTGGTGCAAGGTGATAAAGGAATTGAACCTGTTACATACTATTCCTCTAAGAGTATCTCTACTATTCTATATGTTGTTTTCATTTATGTTGTACATGTGCTATTGTTCATAAATGTTTCCTTGTGTAGTCCGCTTGGATTTTTGATTTGGTAGCACTGATTCTTTTTGGTCTCCATGTTGTGGTCCAAAAAGACTCTTCTTTGTAACTCTTATGTATTATTTCCTCCATTGTAATTGTAGTTATACTTTCTTTGGGGAATGATGTCAATTCATTTGCAATTATATATACATATACATATATATATATATATATATATATATATATATATATATATATATATATATATATATATATATATATATATATATATATATATATATATATATATATATATATATATATATATATATATATATATATATATATATATATATATATATATATATATATATAATCTTATGATTATACTGACCCCATGGTAGGTAGATCCCTTATGTGTTCTATGTATGTTTATGTGATATTTCCCTTGATTTGTCTTCGCTTGGGGGCATCTCATATTGGAAATGTAATATGTGGAGCTATTTTATGTTTTCGTTAAAGCTATTGCTCATGTTAAAGTGTTCAAAATGACTTTAAAATGGGGGCATATGCTTTGCTCACTTTTCACACACATGCACTTTCAATACATATATTTTTCAAGGTACTTTTCTCCCTTTATGGATTAGTGACTAATCGTTAAAGAAAAGATTTTTATCCTATAGGATCTCTTGATCCCTCTAGTTTCAAATTTTCAAAATTTTGATCCCTTAAGGTTGGAGGTGTCCTTAAGACTGGATCTCTTTTATTTTTTGCTTTGTTCTTTTGGATTAGAATATTCCTAAAGGTGAATCCTTGAAGGGTTGACTAGTGAGTAGTCACATTAACTAGGCGGTTCAATTCCATCTTTTGAGTTGCGTTGTTTCCTTTTGTGGTTCACAATGGGACATAAGTTCTCATTGGATGAGATAATCATGTACCCTCTTCTCTCACTTTTCTAGAGATGTCTCTCTTATTGTAATCTTGGAGTTGAAAAAGACTTGAGTCCTTGGGGGCTTGAGGGTTTCTTTGTCCCTTTGATTTCAATAAGATTATTTTTTTTCGTTGTGATCTACTTTACCAAGAGTTTGCATCAAGTCCATAATCTTGCTAAAGTGGGGGCTGAATGTATCGTCAAAAACTGGAAGAACTTCTATTTAGGACTAGTTTAGCCCTCTTAGTAAGTAGTCTTGGGTCATGTCAAAAACCTTGAATGAGTCTTTGAATTAGATTTGGAATTTTCCCCCTATTCTTCTTTTCTTTCCACCTATTTCTAGCCCGTTTCTGGCACCCGATCTTGAGAATTGAGATTCTTGACCTTCTAGGTCAAGGTCCACCTCAATCCTGACCTAGGTCAGAGTCGAACCCAACCCTGACCGTCAGTTCAAATTTCAAGTTTTGGAAGTTTCTAGATGTCGGGCTTCGGAAAGTTTATTTTCCTTCTTCTGGGTCGGCTGTTTTGGATTTCAGAATGGTAAAATCTTAAATTATATTTAATCTAGGTCCATTTCTAGGGGTTAAGATTTAAATAGGGATTTAATTCTCCTATGTCAACCTCTCTAGAAGTTTGTGCCCTATACTTGTATAAAAGGAAGCCTTCCTCTCTCATTTCTACATCCATGATCAAGCATCTTTTTCCATCTATCATATCCATCTCAAGCAAGAGAAATAAAAAAATCAGGAAAGAAAGCAAGAAGGAGAAGTAAAGTATTCAAGAATTCATCCATCTTCAAGGATTCAAGCATTCAACATCCAAGTCACCAAGGAGATCCATTGGTAGCCATTGAAGGATTCAATCTCTATGGAGCCCTCTTGTTGAAGATTTCTCCATCCATTTCCATTCAAGATTGGTGTTGAAGATCTAATGTAATTGATTTGATACATCCTACATACAATTATACATTCATTTGGAGCATCCATACTTATGGATTCAAGGATTTGAATCCTCCACAAGGGTTTCAACATAAGCAAGGTGAATTATTCCATTTACTTTGTTTATTTGTTGTAATTTCAATTACATTTAAAGGTTGATTCTAAACTAGAGTTTGACCAAGGAAAACCCCTCATCAAAACAACAAAACCCTTTTTCTTGTAGGTACAGGTGTGGGACAATGAATCACATATCAGATCTGAGTACCCTTTTTCCGTGAACTTCTGGGATTTGCGAACAAAATTTTTGTCAGAATAGTGTAGGTCAAGGTCAACTTTTAGGGGTAAGATTATGCACCAGGGTAAGATCTTACCCCTATTTTGGGTCAAGGTCGACCTTTCTTAGAACAGTAGAAGGTTTTTGAGTTTTCTCTATTTCTATGTTTCCAGGCTAGATCTGGTTGTAGAATTTCCTGAAACTAAGTACAGACACCAGAAAATAGTATTTTCTAGATCTGTCATATTTTGAGGTTATTACTTATCTTCAATTCAATTAAGATTTTTTATTTCCTTTCTATAATGGAATATAGGGTTTTCTCCTTTCTTCATATTCTTCATCAATTGATTCATTTGTGCATTAACCATTTTCTTTTAGTTGATCAATTTGGATCTTTCCTTTGGGAATTTGGGGTTAAGAAGAAGATCTTACTTTTCCCACATACCTACTCATACACACCATATTTTATATTTTCTTATCCTACATTTTGGCATGCACTATTTTATCCTATTACACCATCGCTATGGTCTAATAGAGAAACTTGTTTGAATATAACTTGCCATCACAATCCGAGGGATTAAAATGGGGCTTTGCATTTACTTTGGTTATGGCTCTTAAGAGTCTTTCACCACCATGATCAAGTTATGGTGCTTCTTATTCTTCAACTTCTTCTTCATACTCACTCACATCATCAACATGGTGACCTCTCCTTTAGGAGATTTCCACAGCTTCTAACCTAGCTACAATTTGTCTCAACATGTCCATCATGGCTAGTTCTTCATATCTCCTTCTATGAACCATCTTGCATAAGTTTTTTGTATTTGCGAGTCATCTCTCCACTCTTCCACACCATAATAATCAATCTAGGGCCTCAAAATAATTGGAAATAGAGATCACTTCATCAAGAAATGAGAACTTTCTCTAGTACTACTTGGTGCAGCCAAGGTTAGGAAGGACCTCAAAGAAGTTAGTCTAATCCTTGTAGCAAGAGTTACACAATGGAAAAAACAAAGAATAATCAAGATCTTCCTTCGCATTATCAAAAATTAAATTACAAATCATCAACAACATGCAGTCTTACATACCAAGAATACATGCTTGATTCTACAATGAAATCCTAAAAATGAACCTTCATTTTTTTTTCTTATTTAAGATATATCACATACTGAGAACTAACAACTCTAAGGATCAGTTACAATAGCTTATAAATCCTTCACAAGCATCAAGTTATTATGGGAAAGAAATACATTCCCCAAGAACAAAAAATGTTGACACAAAATATAGGTTAGGACCCAAATAATAAGGATCTCCCTAAAATAGATGAAATATGAAGTGCAATCTAAAAGTTGAGCTGACCACATGTGTAGAAACACTGAGAAATGAGGCAAGAGACTTCTCCAATCGACAAATTATTTTGTGAAACCAAAAATATCCAATTAACCATTGAACATGAAGAAAATATAGAACTCATCCACGAGATCTCAATCACAAAGAAACCAATTGAGGTGTGAACCTAGATGAGACAAGAAAGATCTTCCTTCGCATTATTATAAATTCAATGAAAAATCATCAGCAACATGTAGTCTTACATGTGCCAATCATATAGGCCTAATTATACAATGAAATCCTAACTACGAATCTTCAAAAGTTTTTGTTATTTAAGATATATCACATACTAAGAACTAACTACTCTAAGGATACATTACAATAGCTTATAAAGCTTTCACAAGCATAAAGTTAGCCCGAGAAATAAATACATTCCCCAAGAACAGGAACATGATAGAAAATATTGGTTAGGACATAAATCATAAGGATCTTCCTTAAATAGATAAAATATGATGTGAAATTGAAAAGGTGAGTCGGTCACATGTGTAGAAACATCAAGAAATAAGCCTAGAAGCTTTTCAAATTGAGAAATTCCTTCATGAGACCAAAATAATCCAATTGATCATTGAACATGAAGAACATATAGAAGCCATCTATGAGATCTATATCACAAAGAAACCAATCGAGGTGCAAACCTAGGTGAATATGACACATGATGCCAAGAACACTACATGCAGTGCACAACAGTAACATATCCAAACTTAAAGAACACTGAAAGAAACTTAGAGACTGAGCTAATTGGAAAATAGCAAATAAATATTTTTTTGATTCATGCAAGATTTCCAAGAACCCAATATGCTCTTGCGTTAGTGTATGATTTTATTTTTTCTCCCAACTATGGCATGTCGCGGTCTTCTTCTCATTCCTCCCCATTACAAGAATGTTTAGTGGTGATCTAATTCAAATTGTATTTGGCTAATTACTTGGCCGATAGTGGGAGTATTTTCAAATAAAGAATTAATATAAATAAAGATAAAATATGATGGTGTGGGGTGTGACATTTTTGTATACTAGTGCAATTTTTGTGTGTGAACTTATGTGACGAGGATGTATGAAAGACAATTTGTCTATTTTATGTTTGAAATAATGTAAAATATGACTAAGGATAGTGTGAATAAACAAGTGTTCTAGCTATCAAAAGAAGTGAATAGAAGGTTAGTTGGTTGAATTATTGTTGTGCATCAGTAGTGGATCTATTCCATTTTATCCTTCTTCTAGGTAGTGAGCCCTTTGAAAATGAGCCTTCTTCAAGTCTAGCGAGCCTTTGTTTGTAAAAGTCACCTTAACTAGTGTCACCCCAACATGTGTTCTTATATTTAAGAATAATCTTCTTTGTGATTTTTTGCTTAACATGATTTTGAACATAAATATGTTGTTTCATGTGCTAGAAGGTTTCTATTCTTTTCATGTTTATATCTTTCTATAATTAAGGATTAAATTGTGTTGGGTAAAACTAATTAAAGCATGGTGAAATTTTCTTACCACAAAAATGATTCATATTGCAACAAAACATTAAAAAAATAGTAAAATACTTGAAAATAGAACAAACAAACATTAAAATAGTTATATCTCATACACGGTTGAGCTCACACTCAAGATGATCTTGCACTAGTTAAAGCATCAATCTTTTGATGTACATTGTTTCCATTTATATAATTTACTCAGTGAATATGTGGTTCATCATGGTCATTACTATGATTAATGAACTTGTCTCCCATTTTATCATTAGGATCCTAGAATTTTGTATTTAAATGACATGCATCTATTGACAAAATGTTGATGTGTATGATGATTATAAAAAATCTACTAGAAACATTGTGTTGTGTAAACTTGTATTTATCTACTAGTTTAGAAAGAAGTAAGATATTAAGGTTATGCTGAAAAAATTCAATACCATGTAAACCAAAACTCTTTTAATGTGATAAATTATCTAAAATACATTGACTTATACATTACTTTATGATTATCACAAATAGTACTATGTTCTCTTTATCTTCATATTCCAAATATTACAAAGTGGTAAAATTACATTGATGTAAAAAATGGTTTAATAAAATTATTAAAAATGATTTATTTCTTTTTATTATGTTAACTTTTTATTAAATTATGTTGGAAAATTCTAATGTAATACAGATGGTGTAGAAGATTGAATGAATAAAAGATATTAATAGCATCTACAAGATGAAAACAACCTATAAAACCTAATAATAACACTGGATATGTTGTTGATCTGATGCTTTAGTATTTCTTTATGTCTTGTGAGTATGTGGATCACAAGTGATGAAAATTTCAATTAATGCCCATTGACATATAAGGTACCTATAGACACCTAGAAATGGTAAATGCCCCTAGCTCCCATTTTTAGCATGTCCTTTATATTGCACATTCAATCTTCATCATTTGTTGATTGTATGCCATTTGTTTTTTGACTAACTAATGCTAATTAGTTAATTAATTTTAATCATGGCCTCAAATCTTGTCATTTCCTTTTGATTTTGTCCTCAATCACTAGTCCAATTAAATGATTTTCTCATTTATTTTATTCCTTGTCACTCTTTGTCATTTGGTTTGATTAAATAATTTTTACAAATATAATCTATGTCACTAGTTTACCTTAAGAAAATAATATTTTAATTATTTCTCCTCTCTTGTCCTAACATGTCCTCCTTAGGATAAATAAATATGTCATTTATTTATCCCTACAGTCCATTTGTAATAATTAAATAAATATTATTTAATTGACTAGTTATTAATGTGGAAGGGAATTAATAAATAAAAGTTTATTAATTTCACTCAACTTTCCTTTTCATTTTCCTATTCCATTTGTCATATTTTCTTTTATTTTGTCTTATCTTTCAGCTTCACCATTTCTCTTGCTTTTTTTAAAATTTTTTAGTTTAAATTGCCTTTTCTTCTTCCTTGTCCTTTTGTGACTTTTGGAGGGAATTGATGAATGACTTTGTATTAATTCCCCTTTTTCTTTATATAATTGACCTTTAGCCTTTCCTTTCCCACTTGGATTTTCATTTCCATTATCATTTTCCATTAATTTCCTTTTGATTGTGTCCTTTCATTTCAAATCAGGAATCTATAAATTTAGTCATTTTTTTTCATTTTTATCAACCATTACTTTTAGTATCCTCGTCGTTATTGGATCAAATTTTATCCTTTCTTTTTGTCTATTATTTGTGCAACTTTTCATACAAAGAGAAACATATCAAATTATAGGAGAAAGAAAAAGCAATCAGGTGCCATTGAAGGAATGTTTGGTAATTTTATTTGAATACTTTGTTTATGCATTTTGTTTCAATAGCCTTATTAGCTGTGATAAATATTTTACTAACATGGTTTTTATGGCTTTCGCGGATAGCTTAATCACATTTTTATACTACTTTGCTAGTTTTCCTGATCCACCATACTTAATACACAGATGTAAGGATAAAATTATAAAATGATTTGTTTCTCTTTATTATGCTAAGTCTGTATCTAATTTTATTGGATAATTTATAATGTGATAAAGATGATGCACAAGCTTGAATGAATAGAAGATTTTAATAACATCTACGAGATGATAGAAGCCTATAAAACCTAATAATAACACTTGTTAAGTAGCTAATGTGAGGCTTTAGTATTGCTTTATGTGTCGTGAGTATGTCGATCTCAAGTGATGGAAAATTCAGTTAATACCTATTGACAAATAAGGTACCTAATACCCACACATAAGAATAAAATTATAAAAATGATTTATTTCTCTTGATTCTTCTAAGTCTTTATTGAATTATGTTGGTCAATTTCTAATTAAATAAAGATGATGTAGTAGATTGAACGATAAAAGGTTTTAATAAAATCTACGATAAAATAACCTATAAAACCTAAGAAGAGCGTGAGTTAGGTAGCTAATGTCATGCTTTAGTATTCCTTTATGTGTCGTGAGTAAATAGATCTGAAAGAATAGAAATTTCAGTTAATGCCTTAACAAATAAGGTACCTAATACCTACACGTAAGAAAATATGATTTATTTCTCTCTATTATATGGTGTCTTTCTCAGATTAGGTTGGTCAATTTATAATGTAATAAAGATAATCTATAAGATTTGGAACCAAGAAAATATTTTAATAAAACCCACGAGATGAAAATAGCCTATAAAATTTAAGAATAGCATTGATTAAATAGCTGGTGTGATGCTGTAGTATTGCTTTAAGTATCGTTAGTACATGGATCTCAAGTTATGGAAATTTGACCAGTTAATGGCAATTGACAAATAAGGTGCCAAATACCCACACGTAAGAGCTAGAGATTGCTTTCTCCCCTTCCTTTCCCCTTTGTTAAGGACTTATTCGAAGCCACCGACTGATTTCTTTTAGATACACGTTGATTTAAAGTATTCTACGACTAGATTTTCTACATGTTATTTTCTTTTAACGTGAATAAGTCAGAGATCTGAACAATTCATTTAGTGTAACACGGCAAAGGATAGGAACAGCTAAGACGCTGAACACGGAGGAGGTGCTATTTGAAGCATTCAACTTATACCAAACGATGGGTTAAATAGTCCGAGCGACCCTTGATTTGATATATTTTATTAAACAAAATACTTTTCTTCCTTAAAATATCAAACTTCAATTCATGTAAAAAAGAATTTAGTAAGATAAATTTTGCTAAATAATGGAGTTTTATTTGAAATGAATGAAAATTCTGATTTGAAACTCAAATTTTAGTAGATTGAATTGTTTGAAATATACATTTCCTGAAATTTCATGTTGTGTGGTAGAATATAAATACATTTAGTTATCATAACTCAAATTTTAACCATTGTCTCTTATATTAGAATATTAAATACAAATAAATAAAAAATCTTTTAGATTCTAGTATACTTAAAGGAATTACAATTATGCATGTATTATTTTTGAGCCCTTGTTCATTATTTTTACCTTTGCAATGAACTAGGAAACACTTGATACCCAACCTTTAGGACCTACTTGTAAATACTACCAACCTTTAGATGTATCTTACACTACATCAAAATAAATGCTATACCAAGGTTCATAATATCTTATGCTATATCTAATTAAATTCTCACCACATTTTAGACTAATATGCACATTCAAATAATTATACCATTATATTTCCAATTACATTACCTTTGAAGATTTTGTCTAATGGTTTACTATTTTTAGGCATTTTTAATTAATTAGATTGATTAAGTTGGTTGACTAATTTTTGCATTCTCTTGTTTCCTACCTTTATTTTTTCCTAGAATTTTGAAATAAACCCATATGCAAAATTAATGTACTAATTGTGTGCTAAAATATTGTCACACTTCTACGAATCTTTATATGCAAGAAAATTCAACAATGAGCCCTCACAAATTGATCCATAGCTCTCTATGCATGGAGTTGCAAGATTTGTAAAATTACTCTCAGCTAGAGCTATAAACTCATGACCTTGCTAGTCAACCACACAATGAGAGATTCACAATCAAAGACAAGGGCAACAATGCCAATATCTCCAATGAAATCAATATGGATGCAATGCAATGCAAATTAATCTAAGATAAGCATGCAAGTATGCAAATTAGGCTATGAAAATAGAAATGAAAGAGTTACAAACCATCTAATTAAACTATGTGAGATTAATTTAAAACATGAAAGGAAATGGTACCATGATGATTCAACTATGATGCAAGCTAGGATGTGATGTAGATGCAAGATGAATGCCAATGATGTTCCAAATCTTCAAAAACTTGATGCAAGAATGTCTCCAAAAGCTTCAAGATGACTTAGAAAACTTGTAGCATAACAATAGCATAAAATTCAAGTGTATGCAAAATGAAGAAGAGAGCTCTTCTTTTATAGAGAATGAGAAATCAATGGACGATCGAGATTAAGAGGCAAAAGACTTAATCAACGATGGAGAAAAATAGAAGCTTGATCCTTGTGCAGAAATATCCTCCAATAAGAAAATTAGAAGCATTTACTTTATGTTGAGCATTTACTTTATGTCCATGTGAGACAAAAAGTACTTTTTTTTAATTTTTAATTTTATTTTTCTTTATAAATAAGAATTAAATGCTTTATTTGTGCAACATAGGATAAGAAGAAAAGTGAAGATTTTTTATTTAACTAAAAGGGGAGGAAATTCTTTTTAATTAAATAAAGGCTTAGGATAAAGTGATTTTATTGTTTAATTAAAAAAAAAATTTAATTAATTAAAAGGAGCATGTTCTCTTAATTAAATAAGATTTTTATTTTTATTTTTCTTTTAAATTAAATAAGGCTCAAACCTTAAGAAATATTGAATTGATTATGATTTGATCAAGGAAATTGATATAATTGATATTGTTGATTTTTAAAAATATTGATTCAAGGATTTCACAAATTGCTAAATGGGGGCCCAAAGTCTAGGCGACCATTTTAGGGTGCATACATTTGCCCCTCTTTGACTAATGTGTGATCATTTCGGGAACATATGCAATCAAAGAAGAATTGAAATGTGAGATCGATTCGGGATCACAAAACAGCCTAGATGTGTGTTCATTTTGGGAACACATCGGGACAAAAATAAGCAAAAGCTGAAAGACAAGACCAACACCATCACTGCTAGGTGCAAATCAAGCCTTAGACAAAACTATCACCATCGCTGCTAGGCAATAATCAAGTCTGAAAAATAGGAGATAAAAATTGAAAGACAAAATCACCACCATCGCTGCTAGGTGATAATCAGGTCTAAAAATAAGAATCTCAAGTTGAGCTGAATGATAAAGCTGAATCGAAGATTAAAGCTGATAGGTACTACCCCCTCGGAATCAAAATTGAAATCAGATAGAGGAGAACAAAAAATTGATAAACCTAATCAAGTCACAACAAATCATAATCGAAGGATGGAGCATGATAGGATAATCATCAAACAGTGAAGATATGCCCTAGGTTGATGACGTTTGACTGAGAAAGATATAGGATAAAGATTAAGTCAAACCTCAGAGAGAGGAAACGAAAGGGGTGAATGAAAGACTAGAAGTTTGGAAGACATGGAAAGGAAGAAATTTCATCAAAGATCAAAGAATTATGCCTCAAAAGGTTAGTCAACTGCATAGAAGAATGAGAAAATTTGAAAATGTGACTCAGATTTTGATTTCAAGTCTGAAAATGGATAGAAAATGATGTGATATGAAAGACCAGAAATGAAAGATATGATCAAGAAGAATCAGAAGATGAGCACAGTTGACCAACTAGTCCATAGATGATAAAAATGAGAGCTCTCTCCATATGCAAGATGCAAAAACTAAACTATGATGAACCTAAGAATGAAAGCTACTATGAAAGTGGTTGACTTGCAAGGTCACAATGCCTATAGACATCTAATAATCATCATCGAGCGTTATTGGTAGCGTCATAAGATCATACAATGCACACTAGCATAGCTATGTGGATATGAATATGATCTTTATCAGATAGAAATGTGGAAATCCCACCTAGGCATCAAAGACATAGAGGTCAAGATGACTAATGCAGTGAGATTACCTAAGTTTGATATGGTGAGATTATACTTGTATCAAGACACATGAAAGTCAGGATAACTAGAAGCATGCACTCACAAAACAGTCAAGGATAATACCTTGTCAATCCATAGTGTCAAGTAAGACCAGCATAAATTCTCATGATAGTTAGGATCAACAAAATATACCCACAAGAAGATAAAGAAATAAAACATATTCTCATACCCTTAGTCTTCTAGCTATGCATCATCAAAAACTTCTTAGGGAGAGACCATTCATCAAAGAAATCCTCATAGACAGCACACAAAGAAAAATAAAGTCAACATATCTCAACAAGTTGATTGTTTAAGTGCGTGTGTGTTGGTCATAGAGTCAAACTCTGATTATCACATCTGTAAGTGAGAAATATCACATCATACTAGACTATAGGGTAAGACATCTGATAAGTGTTAAGAAACACTCGACGCAAGGGTAGTGTTGAAAAACACTATTTGGGGTGGTGTTGAAAAACACTTGTTGTGAAATGCCCCAAGAGACAAACACACCTAAAGGATCAATGTGAATAGTTATGCCCCCTAGACAAAGATAAAGACCAATTCCAGACCAAGTCAAATAAGGTCAAGGGATGATGGAGAAAGGTTCAGTGTCGAGGATGCATGCTAACAAATAGGAGTGCAAAGACCTCAAGTAGCGCCTATTTCCAAGTTTTCACCACTTGGATTTTTATTGCAATTTTTCTCTTTTCTTTTTTTTTTGTATTTTTTTTCATTTTTTGCTACCAAGGCGCCTATTTCCAGGTTTTCACCAAGGCACTTTTTCTATTTTTTTTATTTTACTTTTTTAATTTTTTGATTGTTTTATATTTTTTCAGGGCTGTATATGCTTTTTAGAATTTTTTCAGCATCATATATCAATTTTTTTGGTATTTTTTCAAGATCATAAAATATGTACAAAGGATGCCCCCAGATAGAATGTGCATCAAACTCCCAAGCAAGATCACATCGTGTAGTCCCAATGTCTAGGAAGGTGGAGGACAAGAAGGAATAGCAAGCTGGTGAATGAGATGGAAGAAGTAAGAATGAAGGAGAGTGAAGGGAAGAAATCCTCAAAGGCAAACTCCTCAAGAGTACCCAAACTAGGGAAAAATTATCATGTAAAGCATATTTGGATAAGTAATGAAAGGCTAGCATAGGATAAGTCATAAAAGCGTAATGCAAAAGAAGGAAAGGATGTAGTCCAAAGGAGTAGACATGTCAAGAGGCTTCGTATCATCGTGTTTTACTCTTTTGTTATATTAGATCAAGACCAAAGAGGAAAAGGATAGCGAAAGGCTAGAATGAATGAAGAAAAATGAATATGAAAGCTAGACATGAATGAAATGAAAGCAAGATCATCGTAAGATAGCTCACAAAATAGCCAAATATTCATGTATAATTCAACATTATCAAGATCAAAGATGGAATGGAATGGATGAAACATGTAGAAGAACTACGCATGATGCTTGATTACCAAGTTTTCATCATGGTACTTATCCAAGGCGCCACAAGGGAGTGGTTTTCACCATAGGATGAATTTATTTCTCTTTAATTTTTCTACTAAGGTGCCCGTTTCCAGATTTTCACCATGGCACATTTTCAATTTTTTTATTTTTTTCTATTTTTTTGAATTTTTATTTTTGAAAGAAGGCAAGCTTTTTAGATAATGCTCTTTGAAAGGATAAACCATGATATGTCAAGGATTCAAAATGATATGCTCAAAGATGCTAATAAGGAAAGGAAGATGGTAGAGAGAAATGGAGGATAAGGCTTTATGCAAAGTGAGTGAGGTTGGAAGATAGAAGGAATAGGAAAATGAGAAAAAAAGATAGAAGGTAGAAGGATAATGAATGGAAGGATTGTGAAAGGGTAGATGGAAAGAAGGGCAAGATCAACATTAACACACACCTTAAAGGGTGGTGAGAGGGTGGAGGAAATGTAAATGAAAAAATACAAGAAGGAATATGGAGAATGTTTAGCAGAGGTTGTAGTTCAGGCACATGGAATGGAAAAATATTTTGGGAAGAAGATGAAGTGGAAACCTTTGGAAGCTTGAATGTCAACTTCACTTTTTGTTCAATATTAGACTCTCTCAAGAGAGACTTTGGAATCCATATAGCCTTAGGCTTTTCATTTATTTTGGATGATTTAGAGAGAATATCTTCAATGATAGATTTTGGAACCCATACTTGTCTTGTAGTTTTCTTCTTAGATATCTCTTTTGACTTTATGCCCCCATGTCGATTAGAGGAGACATGGTGATCTTTTTTTGATGGATTCTTGTGTTTCTTCTTTTTCTTGTATTGAACATTCAAGTTACTTCCAAAAGACTTGGGACTTATGGAAGGAGAAGAATGATATGACTGGTTTAGATGGGTGGATTGATGAAAATGATTCAAGGGTATGTATCTATGTTGATCTTGAGGAAAGATAGGAGATGGAGGGACGTAAGGACCCAAGATGGATGATGAATTATGAGAGTTAGGAGGGGAAAGTGAAGGGACATAAGGGCCCAAGATGGAAGGAAGACGTGAAGCCTTTATTATTGGTGGAGGAAGTCCAAGGATAGATGTGGAAGATGCAAAAGGAGAATCAGTAAGTTCATCAACATCTATATGACAACCAAGGATATCAACATCTTTAGAATGAGCATTAGAATTTTCAATAGGATCATGAACATCTTGAATAGGAGCACCTACTTTGATAGGATCATTTGTAGCTTGCAAAGATTTAGGAAGAGAAGAAAGTGGAAGTGAACATGGAGTGGTAGAACAAGAAGATGGAAGACTTTGATCTTGACAAGGATCTTTGGATAGCGTAAGCATATCATTTTGCTTTGAATTTTCAATAGGCTTAACATTGGAAGTAATGACACCATTTTTAATAACCTTAATGGAACTATCATTTTTGGAAAATACAAGTGTAGCAAGGTTATTTTGTTTATTAATAAGCTCAATGGTGTAAGTAGTAGCTTGATCTTACTTAGGAGAAGATTTAAGACATGGTGGAATGAATGAGGAAGGGTGTAAAGGATTGAAAGAACTATGAAATGAATAAGAGATATTATGAACAAGATTGGATGACATGGAGGGTTCTTGATCTTGATCTTTCTTTATATTCTTTTCTTTATCATTTTTAGAGTCCTTTTGACATGGAGCCACTTCTAAGGACAAGGAAGAAGGTTGGGATTGTATGGAAGACTTTGGAAGAGATGGTGAAGGACTAATTGAAGTAGGAATTATAATGCATGAAGACTTAGGTTCTTTAGGTTCAGCATTATTGAAAGTATTTTCAGCCAAGTGAAGGTTAGCTTGAGTATCTTTAAGAGGTAGCCCTTGAGAATAACTATAGGGAATAGCATGAAAAACATTAGGATTTGAATTGGATGAAGGATTTGTGACAGATTTGGAAGACTCAGAAGCTTTAGGAAATGTATGGGCATTGGAGGAAGTAGGGGATGGAAGGGGACCAACACAAGATAAAGGGTCATCATTAACATGATCTTGCTTGAGAGTGTCATCTTTATTTTTAGCATGAATGTTCTTAGAGGAAGGATTCTTATAATATTTACATTTCAAATCAGCACGGTGTATTTTATATTCCTCAATAGTAGTAGCTGGATTATAATCAAGGTATTGTTCACAAAACTCATCAAAGTTTCTTTCAAAATCTGAATCATATGGATCACCATCACGATCTTTCCAATATGAGGACCCATTTCCAGTAAGCACAAGGACACGATGAGGAGGACTCTTAGGAATAGAAGCATCATAGGTATGGCTATATTATCCATTGTCATAGTCATCATAGTCATCAAAGGTGGGTGTGTCACGCTTCGTAGAAGAGGTATCATAAGGACTATCACATTGTTAATTATGGTATATCTTATGAAGAGAAGTAAGACTCTTTGAAGAAGTAGACGAAGAATGAGATCATGAAGAAGAGGAAATTGAAGACTTAGTGTAGGAAGACGACTTGGATAATGAGGAATTCGAATAATGTTTAGAAGAGTCATGGTAAGATTTGGAAGATGAGGAAGAATGAGAAAACTTAGATGATGA
Organism: Chamaecyparis obtusa; assembly: GCA_027943335.1. Classification (NCBI taxonomy): domain Eukaryota; kingdom Viridiplantae; phylum Streptophyta; class Pinopsida; order Cupressales; family Cupressaceae; genus Chamaecyparis; species Chamaecyparis obtusa. The sequence continues at coordinate 3,438,550 of BSBK01005318.1, forward strand.
AGAACGTTTAGAAGAAGGAGGTTGTGATATGATCATGTCTATGATCCTAACAAATGCATCTGATTTAATCATCTTTTCTTTTATTTTTTCCATAAATTTATCACCCATGAGATATTTGGAAGGACTATTCGAGGAATAAAGATATTCTTCAAATTGAGCAATGAGATTAAGATAATCTATTCTCAAGAGAGGTTCCTTAGCAAGATAGTTGAAATTCATGATTCTAGAAGAGGAGGAATCAATCATGGAAGAAATGAATAGATGAATAGAAGAAGGTAGACTAGATAGTAAGAGGAAAAGAATCAAGAAGAAGAAGAAGAATTTCCCATGGGAATAGAAGACTTTAGAAAAACATGGGAAATGGAGAAGAAAGAAGAAGAATAAGATTCATCTTATGCAATTGATACCATAACATTCATTGAGATGTTGAGCAACATGACAACACCTAGGATCTGAGATTTGGACTAACCAAGGAAGACCAAGCTTCTAAGGAGAACTCACTACAGCAGGACGGAACTCAGTTTCAGTATTCCAATTAAATTTTTCAAAAGATTTTGCAATGATGATCAAGCACATAGAATAGCAACTAGGGAATTCAAACAAACAGTCTTCAGGCAATGGGCAAGGGACAAAGCAACCTTGCGCATGAACAAGTATAGTGACTTAGTATTTCTACTCCTTAAAGATTCTACTTGTGTATGTTCTTGAAAATGTTTTAGCAGGCACATAGAACACAACAACACCTTAACAAGCTGTCTACAAAGATATACGTGACTTTCTAAAAGGAGTCCTTGATATACGCAAGGTATGTGAGGCCCAAATCTGTAGATGAGAAGAATCCAAAATCACACAGCCGGGGGGAGACGGTAACCCAAATCTCCTCCTTCACTTCTCAAAGGTATAAAGTTCTTTGAGACTTAGCCAAGAGTGATATCAAACTCAATTCTCAAAAGAGGTGTCTTTGGATTCACCTCTCGATATTTATACTCCATTGGAACACATGAGTTAAGGTTGTCCCTTGAGGTGGTGTGTCCCCAAGCAGGCCTTCTAGAAATAAAAACTAAGTAATTCACTATCAAAAGTATTTAGAACACTAAAGGTGGAACACTTAACTCTTCAAGTAAATGTGAAGTGAGTCCTAAAGTGGGACACTTAACCCTTCAAGTGAATGTGAAGCGATCCCAAAAGTGGAACATTTAACCCTTTAAGATAATGTGAAGCGAGTCCAAAAGTGGAACATTTAACTTTTCAAGAGAATGTGAAGTGAGTCCAAAAAGTGGAACACTTAACCCTTCACACAAACTCAAAGTGAGTCCAAAAGTGGAACATTTAACTCTTCACACCAACTCAAAGTGAGTCCAAAAGTGGAACATTTAACTCTTCACACCAACTCAAAGTGAGTCCACACCTTAGAAAATAAGTGAGTTCCAAAAAGCACAAAAGGGTTGCCTAGTGGAGCAATTAACGCTTATTTTCTATAGACCCCTCCCCTTTAATGTGGCACTGATCTTGCAACCACAGGGTGGAAATGAGGGGCCGACGGATAAGCGAATCCAATAACTCAAGATAGCATTCTAGATCAATCACAAGTAATCTAAAGTTTCTTATCAATACTACTCACAAATGACAAAGGGTTGAATCAATGAAATATTTAACTTTCCAAGCAAACATAGAGTGAGTCTACAAAGTGGTGCATTTAACTCCCTATGTAAACAAGGAATGAATCCATGCCCTCAATCACTCAATGAGATATTTGATATTGGAACCAAGAATTACTTAAGGTTTAAACACAAGCATTCACTTACACAAACTCAAATTTTATTAGATATTCTGATTTGAAACTCAAATTTTAGTAGATTGAATTGTTTGAAATATACATTTCTTGAAATTTCATGTTGTGTGGTAGAATATAAATACATTTAGTTATCATAACTCAAATTTTAACCATTGTCTCTTATTTTAGAATATTAAATACAAATAAATAAAAAATCTTTTAGATTCTAGTATACTTAAAGGAATTACAATTATGCATGTATTATTTTTGAGCGCTTGTTCATTATTTTTACCTCTGCAATGAACTAGGAAACACTTGATACCCAACCTTTAGGACCTACTTGTAAATACTACCAACCTTTAGATGTATCTTACACTACATCAAAATAAATGCTATCCGATGGTTCATAATATCTTATGCTATATCTAATTAAATTCTCACCACATTTTAGACTAATATGCACATTCAAATAATTATACCATTATATTTCCAATTACATTACCTTTGAAGATTTTGTCTAATGGTTTACTATTTTTAGGCATTTTTAATTAATTAGATTGATTAAGTTGGTTGACTAATTTTTGCATTCTCTTGTTTCCTACATCTATTTTTTCCTAGAATTTTGAAATAAACCCATATGAAAAATTAATGTACTAATTGTGTGCTAAAATGTTGTCACACTTCTATGAATCTTTACATGCAAGAAAACTCAACAATGAGCCCTCACAAATCGATCCATAGCTCTCTATGCATGGAGTTGCAAGATTTGTAAAATTACTCTCAGCTAGAGCTATAAACTCATGACCTTGCTAGTCAACCACACAATGAGAGATTCACAATCAAAGACAAGGGCAACAATGTCAATATCTCCAATGAAATCAATATGGATGCAATGCAATGCAAATTAATCTAAGATAAGCATGCAAGTATGCAAATTAGGCTATGAAAATGGAAATGAAAGAGTTACAAACCCTCTAATTAAACTATGTGAGATTAATCTAAAACATGAAAGGAAATGGTACCATGATGATTCAACTATGATGCAAGCTAGGATGTGATGTAGATGCAATCTATGAATGCCAATGATGCTCCAAATCTTCAAAACTTGATGCAAGAATGTCTCCAAAAGCTTCAAAATGACTTAGAAAACTTGTAGCATAACAGTAGCATAAAATTCAAGTGTATGCAAAATGAAGAAGAGAGCTTTTCTTTTATAGAGAATGAGAAATCAATGGATGATCGAGATTAAGAGGCAAAAGACTTAATCAACAATGGAGAAAAATAGAAGCTTGATCATTGTGCACAAATATCCTCCAATAAGAAAATTAGAAGCATTTACTTTATGTTGAGCATTTATTTTATGTCCATGTGAGACAAAAAGTACTTTTCTTTTATTTTTTATTTTATTTTTCTTTATAAATAAGAATTAAATACTTTATTTGTGCAACATAGGATAAGAAGAAAAGTGGAGATTTTTTATTTAAATAAAAGGGGAGGAAATTCCTTTTAATTAAATAAAGGCTTAGGATAAAGTGATTTTATTATTTAATTAAATGAGATTTTTAATTAATTAAAAGGAGCATGTTCTCTTAATTAAATAAGATTTTTATTTTTATTTTTCTTTTAAATTAAATAAGGCTCAAACTTTAGGAAATATTGAATTGATTATGATTTGATCAAGGAAATTGATATAATTGATATTGTTAATTTTTTAAAATATTGATTCAGGGATTTGACAAATTGTTGAATGGGGGCCCAAAGTCTAAGCGACCATTTTAGGATGCATACACTAATTACTATATATAATTAAACATCTTTATTATTTAATTCGTCTAGCATTGACAATATTATATAAAAACATCTATTATGATCTTGCATTATCGAAACAAATTAATATCCACTTCTTATGTAGTCAAATATGCCCTATTGCATCCATTGCACACACACACATAATATAGTGCATACATCTCATAAATATTTACTCTCTCTCTCTCTCTCTCTCTCTCTCTCTCTCTCTCTCTCTCTCTCTCTCTCTCTCTCTCTCTCTCTCTCTCTCTCTCTCTCCTTGATCTAATCTAGTATCAATATCATGCAAGGAGCTATTCATTGCACTATCTTGTTCTCCTTTGACTAGATCAGTTATTTAAAAATTTCAAAATAGAGCTTCCACCTTTTTATGTAACACCTTTAGGGGATTGTTTAAAAAATATTTACAAACCAAGACACATTGAAAGCTCTCTTAGAGTAAGTTCTCGTTGATATTGACTCTTTATGTACACTAAATCTAGTTTATTTTCCCTAATGTTCTCATGCAAGTATAAGTGCAAGATTATAATTTCAATCTTTAAGTTAATAATATCAGATTTCCACATTCTTCAATCTTCAATCTTGAATTTGTTACCTTATAGGTTCTTTTTAGTTGTTTAAGTATAATCTTATATAATTTTTAAAGAATCACAAACATCTACCTATAATAACTTATTTAGTTCTCTTCTCAAGGCTTACAACACGAAAACCACCATAAAGGTTGTATACATGATTCTCTTACCTAGTGTATACCTCAAGATCACAATCCTTAGTTGTTTTCACCAAGCTTGTCTACTTCATTTGATTAGAACCATATGATAAGGGTACTCTTAAGTAGTTAGGTAATGGAACATTTCTTCGCTTGTGGTTATCTGTCATGCCAAAGATGAAACTTTTTTATAAATTGAATGGAAATATAATAAAGAAATTATTCTAAGTTGGTAGTCAATTCATGATTGCTAGGACCTTCTTGATAGACATGGTAAGTATCATGGCCATAATTTATTTTGTTAATTACTATATAAATATAACTCCTATTATTTAATAATTCAACAAGCTATTCACATTATAATTATAAATTTATTTATGACTTTTTGAAGTACCTTAGCTTTTAAATCATTCCACCTTTTTTAACAATATGATAGATACTAATTTATACAAAAAATACATATATAATATACTTATTCATTAAAAAAATTCTAATCATTCAAAGGATCAGACAATGATATCTATTTGTAGGAGAAGGTCCACAAATACATATGGGCATTTATTTAAAAGGTAATAAAATAATAATTAAAAATATATAAATATAATATAGAAAAATACCTACCAAGTTAAAAAAAATAAAAATATAAACAATTAAAAATGTTATTCCATCAAATTTCTTAAAATTTGAGGTGATATATGTTAGTTCAAGGGAATTATATATACAAGGAGATATATACATATCAAGCCTATAGAAGACAACAAAATGTTTAAAATCAAAGTGATAAAGGTTAGCTCTAGCTAGCACTATCCACTATTTAACCTATTGGTGGTGAAGGTGGTCCCATAGCCACAAATATTACTAGCTTGACTAACCATCTCTCTCTCTCCAATCCTATATTAATGCCATGCAAGGAACTAATCATTTCACTATATTGTTCTCCCTCGACTATTATTTATTCATGCCTTTTAAAATAGATCCTTCACCCTAGTATGTAATTCATTTAGGGTATTTTTCCAAATATTTTGTTAAGCATGTAACTATTCATTTCACTATATTGTGCTCTTTCCAGCATTATTTATTCACACCTTTCAATATAGAACCTTCATCTTGCTATATGATTCATTTAGGGGATCGGTCTAAAGATATTTGTAAGTGAAGAATTATTATTTAGATTAGATACTTTATTCCACATCAAGTAAGAGAGAACAAATTTTTTTTTTCTCCAATATCTTTTTGATATTCATTTCTTTATGTATACTAATCTACATGATTTTTCCTAATGTTCTCATTAAAATATATATGCAAGCTTATAAAATTTTTCTTGAAGTTGTTCCCTTATGCTTCTTAGCCACTCGTGTATATAACCTTGTATAATTTGGTAAAGCATCACAATCCTCCCCCCCTCATCTAGACTAGTTAGTCCATTTCTCAAGGGTGCTAACATGAACATATTCATAATGGTTAGAGACATGATTCTCTACCTAGTATACCGCAAGATGACGACCCTCATGGTTGGTTTCACCAAGATCAAATATTTTTTAATATCATCACAACTCTATTATAGGATTACTCTACCTTGGTTGGGAAATGGAAAAGTAATCAATTAGTTGTTATATCTCATACCAAAAATGAATTGCTACATTTGGATGGAGAATAAGATAATGATGAAGGAGCTATTCTATGTTTGGAGTCAATTCTTGATTTCTAGAACCTTCTTATAGATAAAGAAAATGTGATGACCATAATTTTCTTTGACACTTATTAGATTGATGACTCTTATTACTTAACAATTTAACTACCTATTTACATTATACTTATTTTAATACTTTTATTTATGACTTTTTCAAGTACCTTAACTTCAAATTCATTCAAGCTTTTTAAAAAATATAATAGATATATAATCTACCTAATCATTAAAAATATTTCCAATCACTCAAAGGATCACACTATGATATCTAAGTTGTAGAATCAACCACACAAAATCATGCAACTATTTATTTTACTCATTTAAAGAGTTAATAGTGTTTTACAATTCTTGGCAGTCTCTCTTGATGACGGATCACACAGTGTGATCCAAAATGTTGATGCTAACACACACACACAATCAAATCCAAAAATGTACACACACACTTGCGCGTGCGCTCGCCATATTCTATAAAATCTAAAATCTATTCTACTAATTTTTAAAAGGATATAATTTAATAAATAATATTTTATGAGTATAATATACAAAAAACTTATTCCCCAAATTTTAAAATATTTACAAATCATTCAAAAAATATGATTCCACCAATTTTCTTAAAACGTAACGTAATAGATAATAGTTTATAACAATAATATATTGAGAACTTACTCATCAAGTTAAAAAAAATCATATGAACCATTCAAAAGAAATTGGTCCATACTTTTCATAAAATATATTTAAAGAAATGATATTTTATAATAAGAATAATATATAAACTACTTACCAAATAAAATAATAACTTACGAATCATTCTAAAAACATATTTAACCTATTTTTTCAAAATATAATTTGAAGGAAAAAATAAATTATTTATCAAACTAAAAATGCCTTACCAATTATTGTAAAATATATTTGATTTAATGGAAATATGCATGTTGTAGACACGTAGATGGTGCTAGTTGAAATTTTCTTCAATATAAAAATAAAAATTGGAAATAATCTACCTACTGAAAAGTGATGGACAACAAATACTCACCAAATTAAAATATACATCTTAGAAATTATTCAAAATAAATTATTCCACCTATCTTCTAAAATATAACATAATTAGTCGATAGGCCCTTCTCCTATGGGATTGCTTGCAATAGGATTTTTGTCACACCAGATTTGTCTCATGTCAGAAAATGGCTTTCGGAGCTACTAAAAAATTGTTTCCTCTTGCACCTCTCATTTTGCCTGATGACCAGAAATATGTACCATATACTAAACTTGCGTGCATCCACTAAGCTTCCATGCATCTACCATACCTTTTGTGAGGTAGATTTATTTCATCAACTACTTACTCTAGGTTCAACGCCTCATTCTATAGAAAATCACAATGATTTGAATTCCATTAGGCCAAGCACACACTACAGTCACATTGAGATCCATGTGCACAGGTAAAAGTACAAAGTTGTGTCACACTTTTATAAAGGAAAAGGTCAACAACACACAAACTTTTTAACTTTAATGACATAAAAATGACATTTATGTTTAGAATTTGGGGATGATGTAAACTAATGAAATGTGTAAAATTGGATGAAGTTTATGCCTATAATTTTTAAAAAAAAATTGAACAAGAATTCACATAGTTTTTTAATTTTTGAAGTCCATTTTTTAGTTGCTGAAAAATGAGGGTCTTATTCCCACCAAAAAAGTATATGCAAATAATCTTTTTTTCCCTTTGATTTCAAAATATGTTATAGATAAAATGTATAGCTAGTGCAGAAAAGCAAAAAAATTAGTTTTCAATGTATATTTTCACCGTTATAAATACTCAAAGTTGAACATACCTGAAATTGACAGTTTTCATCTCCCACCAAATTTCCCCTCTCAAATCTACACCACTTGAAAAAAATTACACATTCTTGAAGAGAACTCTATCCTCTAGTATTAAATATAAAATTTCAATTTTTTTGATAAGCTTTACTATTTTTTTCTATTTTTGAACAGCTTGTTCTCGAATGTTAAAATACCTACTTGCATTATTTTGAAATCATAATATATTAGATCTAATTAAAATACTATAAAAATTAGATGATAATAATCTTGAGTCTCTGCTCTAAAAAAGGGCATTTTTATATTTGTAAAAAAATATCATTAAAAAGAGTAGGAGTTATTGAAATATCACTTTTCTAAAATAATTTTATTTCTTTAGTAATTGGTATAAAACATCCATTTAATAGATATTTCCAATTGGGAAAGTTGAAGCACTTATCTAACTTAGCTAGAATGAATTTAGCTAGACCATATGTTTGACAAAAAATAATTTTAGTTAAAAATACTCAAATTTAGTTGTTTTGATAAGTTAGCCTAAAACGTGACACAACTTTGTGCTTTTACTCATACGCATTCGGCTTTGGAAGCGAGTAAAATTTAGGAAAAAATGCATACAATTTCTTCTAAATCTTGCGCATAAGACACCTTCACGTAGTATAAAGAAAAATAAGTGTTGCACTGTGTCAACACATCTCGAACCATGGACCAGATGTAGATTTCCCTAGAGGCAGAGATCAAGAGGATTCAAGCCAAAATGATCCATGAGAGAAAGAGAGAGAGATTCACGACATATTGCACTGAGAATCCGTCACTACTCCTAACTCCCCTATAGTTCTAGACAACAATGGAGAGCTTCTCACTCTGACCTCATCCTAGAGAGCAGTGGAAATAATCGCAAAGGTCACCATGATGTAGAAATCTTTGAACCACTGGGTCTGTGATTTGCACAACTTTGAGAACACATGGTTTTAAATTCTTTTCATGCTTTTCAATTTGGTGAGAATAAATTTTTCTTCATGATTAATGTGTTAGAATAACTGAGAGGGGGGGGTGGGTGAATCAGTTATCCAGGTCCTAAAACAAAATAAGTAACTTAAAACTTGTATCTTCAAATATTGTCACTCGGTAAACATATATCTTCTTCACTGTCACTGTATTTACCGATTATAAGATAAGCTCAAAATAATTTACCGATTAAATCTAATAGTTAACATGTAAAGTATGATAACAAATAGATAACACGCTCAACACATAACACAAAAGATTTTAAGGTGGAAACCCTGTTAAGGGAAAAACCACCTGGGAACCGGTAACCCAAAAATTTCACTCTTCTGAAGTGAGGCCTGTGAGGACCAAACCTTGTTAAAGGTTACAATGCACACTGTTAGGTGTGACCTGGTTAGAGGATTTTCCACTAGGAGTTATCTTTCAATCTTCTGTCACTCACTGTGCTGATTTACAGAATAACCATGTTTCACTGATTAGAATGAAACACCAATCAGAACTTAAAAGTCCACTCGGTTAAGAGATTTTCACTGATTACAATTGTTAGAAAGTAACAGTAGTTTGATTCACCTTATTACAACAAATTACAGATTATGAATCAATGCTATGCTCAAACAATATTTTCTGACCATTTAACACTTTAGATCTTAAATCAACTTCACTTACAATCAATCAATACTATGCTCTGTGTAGCTCGGTTTGTTCTTTGTGTAGCTTAGTTTCTGCAGTCTCGGTTCAGTAACCAATTGATCAGAAATTGCATGAATATAGATTCACGCTCAGCTTCCTGCAGTATCTCCTTCTTTTTCTCTCTTTTTTTTCTTTCTCCTTAAATAAACAAGTAAGCCATTTCATTTTCATCCATTAGATTTTGCCGCTTAATCTTGTTCATTGCTTTTGCCGCTTTAACCTTCTTTGATAGATGTGTCTTTAACACATTTCAATCTTCTTCGTCAGATCTTTCTTGAATTTTTTCAGTCGTCGATCTTGTAACAAACTTTATTCCTTTTCATATCTTTACGTTGATTTTGAGGTGCCAGCTCATCAATCTTCCTAGCCTACAACATCATTAAATGATCTTCTATCCTTCTTGGTCAAGTCAAAGAAATGTGTTGATAAACCTTATCGGTTAAACTTGTGCTCGGTATACAACACACTGCATCGGTGTATACTACCGTCGATGTTCATACTAAGAATCTCGGTAAACACTAAATTGTCTTCTTTTACCGACCAACACTGCTTTGTATCTTTGAATTCCTTTCTTAATAATAGATGAATACCGCGTACTAGGATCAACATAATGAGATTAGAGACTCATCAATAAGTTATCCAAAGCATTCCATAACCTCATCTATTGTGACCTTTTTCCACCATTCTTGAGATGTCTCGGTAATGAATAACTTACAAGATAAGTACTGTCAAACTAATAAGAAACTAGTTGACATCAATGACAACATCATACTAATTTAGCAAACAGTATTATCTATCCATCTTTAACTCTGTAATCTTCAATCACTTGTTCAACAATCTCTCCATATGATAAATCAGTTGTAGACTTAACATAATGTGCTGCACTCTGCCTCCATGGCTCACCTACCACTAGAATTCCCATGGAATTTTTAGTGCACTTTCTTGCATTTAAAATTTGTACAAAATATGAGCTTGTAGGGCGCTGTAGTTATTTTACAAACATTCCACCACTCTCTCCTTTCTTCCCTTGTAATTTATTCCTATGAGCTAGAACTAGAAGTGGTTTGCCTCAAGTTAAAAACTATGGTTTTCACTTTAATTGCTTGATAAATTTTGTGTTCAGCATCCCAAAAGTTCTTGCTATGTGTCGCTTCATCTGTAAAATTACTTGATTGCATTTCGCTAGATAATTTTGCTTTGCTGTGAATAAAAAATGATTATCTTTGGAAACTTAAAAGATCTGAGTTTTGAAATACAAAATCCTTCGAAATCTTCAATTTAATAAGTTTGTCAGTTAGTCTATTTTGTTTTGTGGATCGTTGTTTTTATTTCTCAGCAATTTAGTCACATCTTAATTAATTTGTCTAGAAATGCATTCTCTACCTTCCTTGCTGCCCAAACATTCATTCTTTATTTGTTTTGGAATCACGAGTTGAAGGACTGGCTTTTCTTCAAAGGGATCAAACTCCTTGATTTTTTGGTTTACTTTAGGTCGAACAAAGTTTTAAGGAATGAATTGGACTTTTGAGTGCCACATACAATTGATTAAAAAAAAAATTATATTTGACTAACTAAACTAATAATTACAAATTTTCATTTTAGAAAAGAAAAAATAAATATATTAATAACAATTTAATATATATTATATATATAATTCTAGGAAAACATATATAATAAATCATATTCTCAAATCATTAAAGTTAAACATCAGATATATTATATAAATATTAATATGAAAATTTAGTAAATCTATATTATATAAAAACTATGATATCAATAAACTATATATATTTATAGCTTAAAAAAATTTACCAACTCTTGTGCTCCCTAAATTTTTACTATTCCTTATATTATAGGTGAGATTTAAAGTTTTAATAGGAGTAATTCTTGTTTTAGAAAAATAATTAGAATTAGGTTTAGATTCTAAATTATTTTTTATTAACTTTGATTAATAAACTCATTTAGCTACCACATTTATCTATTAAATTTTTTTATATTTGATTAACTAAAACAATAATTATAATTTTTCATTTTAGAAAAAATAAATATACTAATAATAGTTTAATATATATTATATATAATTTTAGAAAAACATATATAATAACTCATATTCTCAAATCATTAAAGTTTAACATTAGATATATTATATAAATATATCTATAAAAATTTAGTAAATCTATATTATATAAAAATTATGATATCAATAAACTATATATATTTATAACTTTAAAAAAATTTACCAACTCTTGTGCTCCCAAAATTTTTACTATTCCTTATATAGATATGACTAATTGAAGGATATTTTAAATAATGAGTAATATATTATATAAAATATCTAATATTGAAATAAACAATAATAACTTATAACTTACAAAGTATAAGAAGCTATACAAATAAAAATTAGAAATGAGATTTATAGCTCCTAAATAAAAATTCATAACATTATCACAAGAACTATCAACATTACTATTTTAAGTTAATTAATATTTTAACAAATCCTTTAGTTTAAACTTTAATATTAATGGGTATCATGTCAATACACATCCGTAAGATAGTATTCTTAATTATTTTGCTTAGGTACTTTCCTTTTAAGAATTTATAAGTAACAAAATTTTATATAAAAATAGAAGGAAAACTAAATTTATTTATTCTTTTAGTAATACATTCGATTTTAAATAACATTGAATATATTTTAAGATGTTTAATAAACAATATTATTAATTATGATACTTAAACTTATTATCTCATTAAGAAGATATTATAATTATATAAAACATATTATCTTTCAAGTTTTAATCAATTATTTTTAGAAATTATAATTTAGTATATATATTAAATATAATAAATCTTGAACAATTTTGTTGAAGTAATATATTATATATAAATTGATTTTAAATGTTTAGTTTTAAGACAATTTACATTTGTTTACAAATGCAAGTAATAATTTCTAAGAGTTGCCTTTTTATATTTGATTTTAAAAAAATGTTAAATCTTTTAAAAATACTTTGATTTGAAAAAAAAAATTACTTTTATATAAATCAAAAAATCCTTAAAGAAATAGTACTAGAATCTGCAAGATCTACCAAATCCAGCTGCTCAAGCATTGAATACCAGTCCCTTCTATCACTAAAAAACCCTTTTAAAATTTTAAAAATCAGGTGGTAACGGTTAATCAGCCAAATTTAAAACACAGCTGTCGATTTTATCTCTTCCCGAAAAATCGGGTGGCTCTCATTTATTTCTGCAACAGTCACAGGGCCATTTGAAAAGTCTATGGCCACATAATCATTCTTTTGGCCAATAAGAAATGAGCATCTCAGCATCATGTAGCACATCAGACCCACCGCTTACATCACATCCCTCAGACAAGATCAAACGGTTGTCATTATACTGCAAGCTTAAAAATCATGCACTTCATCCCGATGGTATAACGACAACCAGAGGATCAATTCGAGCTTTACCCTTTGGAAGATCTGACCCCACTAACAAATTCCATGTCACCAAACTAGTGGCCAATCAGGAGCAAGCACATCATAATATCCGGCAACAGGTCCCACCTTTCATTCTACAACCATCTGGAAGATCGAACAGTCGTCGCTATACCGCAAGGTTAAACCTTGTGCATCTTATATCAATGGTACAGCGATAACCGTGAGATTGAGTCGATCTTTAACACCTCTCAGACCAAAAACCTCGGGCACACTGACAACTGCCAACTCATTGCTCTGCAACCAATAAGAAATGGACACCTCATCACCATCTGACACTGGATCCACCTCATATTCTTTATTTAACCCTAGCAAGCACTTAACTCCAAGTGATCTAGCGATCAAGCAACTAAAAACATTCTCTAAGTCTCTGAATATTTCCTTAACCCTGGGTTACATTTGGAAAACACGTGAAAGCCCAATTTGCCAAGTCACCAGATATCCTACCTAACCCTGAGTCATGTCTTGAGATTACGCGCTGGCCATTGATCCTGTCTTCATCCTGTGGCTATCACTGAATCACTAAATGATCTTTGACATGACAAACCTTTTATGAGAATGTGCAAATACTTCATTTGCTGAGTCGCTAGACAAATTTTGACCATCACCTTTTATTACGAGAATCAGCGACCAAAGAGAAACACACTTAACTTTACTTCATTCGCCCAATCGCTAAATAATTTAGGGCACTGCCATCCTTTCCTGCGATTAAGTGACAAGAGAAAACTTTTAAACTCCACTAAATTTCATTGTCAAAGTTGCCAAATTTAGAGGATACAAGAGAACCGCCACGCTAGGTTGCTGAAAGTTAACAAGAAACCGTCAGATACTAAGTGAATGAGAGATAACACATTCATTGATTCGCGCAAAGGCTGAGGTAACCATTGTGTAACTTGGAGACTTAGTGACTAACATGACATATAACATGGGTTTAATACATTCGCCAGTTCACCGAATAACTTAAGGACATGAAATAATAATACATGATTTAGTGAATGCATGACGAAAATAATCACGTGCACAAAGGAAAACTTAAGTGGCCCGAAAAAGGTAATGACTAATTAGAATAGGGCTTGGATAAACTAGGGTTTTTTATTTTCAAGATTTTTAGACCTAGAAGACCCTAAAGACTATAAAACTTTTCAAAAACATCCTGTCTTTTGGGGCAAAAAATAAAAATTGAGATTTTTAACCAATAGTGGCTCTATCTAAGGATGTTGAAATGTAAGTTTAAACAAGGACCACAAATCTCAGGGACACAGACCAAAAACTGCACTAACCTAAAATAGAAACAAAAACACATGACTTGAAAGGAAACAAACCTATACAAAATTTACAAGAGATTCACATATGCATGAGAATCAAAAACTTAATTGAAGAAGGGTTTCAAGAATTGCACATGCACTGGCAACTCAAAAATTTCATCATCCATATTCTTCAACAAGTAGGAATCTTTTCCAAAAATCTCATGAATCACAAAGGGACCAAGCCATAATGATTCAAACTTTCTATGCTTCCCTTTATCTTCTGCTCTCACATTCCATTGAAGCACTAAGTCATCTGTTCTAAATTTTCTGGTAGTTTCTCTTTTGTCAAAAAGGTACTTCATCTTCTATTGCAACTTGATATTTCTCTTTTGACTCTCCCTTCTCAATTCATCTAATTCAGTCAATTGCATGATTCTGTCCTACATTGGCTCTGAGACATCTAATTCCTCATCTTGTATAAACTTTTAAATTGGAATTAGATTGTTTATGGCTAACCTTGACTGCAAACCATACACTAGTTCAAAAGGAGACTTCCTAGTGGCCTTCTTCACTATGATCCTATCTGCCCATCAGGCCAATCTCAACTTGGAATGCCAAGCTCTCTTGTTTTTCTCAAGTGTTTTCTTCAAGATTGTCAGAATGCTTTTGTTACTCGACTCAGCCTGTCCATTTGCTTGAGGATGATAAGGAGATGAATAAGATGTTATGATTCCATTGTTTTTACAAAACTCCTTGAACTCATCTGATCTAAAACACATTGCATTATCTGTGATCAATTTCATGAGGACACCAAATCTGGTCAAAATATTGTCAAGTAAGAAATCACACACTACTTTACTTGTTGCCTTCTTTGTGGGAATGGCCTCTATCCATTTTGTGAAATAGTCGATAACAACAAGTAGCCAACTATGTCCTCCACTAGATTTCTTAGCAAACTCACCTATGAAATCCATTCCCCACATGGAAAATGGTGCCTCAGCAGCTATTGGGTTTAACAATAGTGCTCCTGAATATTTTAATTTAGAAGAAAATTTTTGAGAGGCTTCACATTTCTTAACAAACTAGAAAGAATCTTTAAACAATGTAGGCCAAAAATAGCCAACCCTCAAAATTTTATGGGCAGTAGTCTTTGCTGAATAATGCCCTCCACAAACACCGGCATGCATTTCACTCAAAACCTTCTCTTCTTGACACTTATCAAGGCAAAACAACAAGACCCCATCTTTATTTTTCCAATACAAGTCCACTTGTATCAATGTATACTTTTGAGCTTGCAATTTTAGGGATCTCTTTTGATTATCTATCATATATTCTAGGCATTTGGCAATCTTAATATAATATACAATGTCAGCATAGTATGGTTGCAACTCAATACTTGTTATTGTCATATCTGGAATTCTTTCATTTTTAACCTAGACTAAATCCATATTCTCTTCAGTCATTAATCTTTCTAGGCCCTATCCTCTTACCAACTTGGTGATATGGATTTCTAAATTGAATTCTTGAATCCTAGTAATCCACTTGCATCTCTTACCAGTAACTTCAGACTGAGTAAGGGCATCCTTTACTACTGCATGTGGGACATATGCCACTACCTTAGCACAAACCAAATAAGGTCTGAAAGATTTTACTGCTTTTACCAGTGCATATGCCTGCTTTTCCATCATCTCATAATTCAACTCAGCAACTTGTAAAGATTTACTAAAAAATACAATTGGATGCTCAAAACCTTCTTGATCCTTTTGTAATAATACAACTGTAATGGTGTGAAATGATGCAAAAGAAAAGAGTGAAAAGGGCTTGGTATAATCATGAGACCTAAGCACAGGTTCTTGTTGAACTACTTCTTTAATTTTATCAAATGCACCCTGAGCTTCTATAGTCCATTGAAACTTGACATCCTTCTTTAGCAATTTTACTATGGGTTTGACAATTTCAGCAAAATTTGCAATGAATCTTCCAACAAAATTGATTTTTCCTAAAAAGGATTGCACCCCTTTAAGATTTTTGGGTGTTGTAACCCTTTTGATAGCTTCAACCCTCTCTGGATCAATTCTTATTCCTTCTTTTGATACAATGTGTCCTAGCAACTTTCCTTCTTTGACTGCAAAGTTACACTACTTTGGATTCAGAGACACACCATATTCTAAAGCTTTGTTAAAAATTCTCTCAAGGTGTGAACAATGATCCTCAGCCTTCTTGGAATAAATAGTCAAATCATCCTGGTACACAACCATAAACAAGTCTATATATTCTTTGAAAGCAACATCCATGGCCCTTTGAAAAGTTTCTCCAACATTTCTAAGGCCAAATGGAATTCTGACATATACATAGGTTCCCCAAGGTGTTGTGAATGTTGTTTTGAATTGTTCAGATTCTTTCACCAACACCTGGTTATATCCAGAGAAACCATCCATCATGGACAGTAACTCACATCTAGTGACTTTATGCAACATTGCCTCCATGTTGGGTAGTGAATAATTGTCCTTCAATGATGCAACATTCAGATTCCTAAAGTCCACACAATCTAATATCACTGTTCTTCTTTCTAACTAGGACTAAATTAGATACCCAAGTTGAATTCCTTATAGGTTGGATTATTCCTGCATCACTTAACTTGGCCAACTCCTGCTACATTTTAGGAGCTAAAATTGGGTTAATGGGTCTTTTCTTCTATCTAAATGGTTTAACATCTTGCTTTAATGGGATCTCATGTTGGAAAAGGTGTTGGAAATATAGATGGAGTAACTGAGAGGGGGGGTGAATCAGTTAACCACAAAAATATTACCACAGATCCCTTAGATGTCTTAATAATTCATTTACTGCTATCACTCGGTAATCATACAGAGAAATGTTGAAACTTAGTTATTGCAGTGAGTATTAATTATAATTGTTCTTAAGTATTCATCAATGATTAACATGCATGCATAAATAAAATAACATGAACACAAGAGACACTAGATTTAACATGGAAACCCAATATGGGAAAAACCACCAATGTAACTAGTTACTATTTTTCACTCTTCTAAAGTGAGCCCTGTTAGGAGCCAACCCAGTTAAAGGTTACAAAACACACTATTAGGTGTGACCTTGTTAGAAGATTTAATCACCCTGTTAGGAGTGGCCTTGTAAGAGGTCTTTGAAACAATTCAATAGAACGGTCACCTTGTTAGAGGATTTACAAAATGGCTGCTAAACCAACTCTATTAAGAGATTTTGAAATCACTACTACAATGGTAAGAAAGTAACAATGAAATGACCTGAATAATGATGCAACTGATTTGCTGATTACAGATCTTTGTTCTGCTTTACTAGATCCTTCCTGATCAAATATATCTCTGCTGCTCCTCAAGGATATCTAACCATCCTTCAAAATTCGCTCACACTTTCCTTCTTTTCCACTTGCGCACTCTTTTAATTCACAACTTGACCTTCTATATATACCATTAGAATTGTCCATTCACATTGTCAAGTCAGCAATAATAATTATTACAAACATTAACACTCATTACAACAGTCAGCTGAATAAACAAACAAAATTCTTTACTGGGCCGACCTTGCTTGGTAAACACTAATCCTGAGAAGATTTCCTTTGGTAACCGATTGAACTCAGTAAACACTGCAAATTTTGCAACATCCTTTGGAGACTGAGAGATCTCGGTAGACACTAAAAGCCGCCTGCTGACCGACTGAGCTCGGTAGACACACAGAACTGCTTTGCTGACCGACTGAGCATGATAATTGATATGAAATTTGTGTGACATCAAAGACAACACACAATTAATCCAATAAACTCCTTCAGACAATTGTATCCAACAACAGGTCCTCTCTATAAGCTTTTAGGTCATCATAGGACCATGCAAACACATGCTTGTGCTTTCTTAACAACTTTATCAGGTTATATCTCAGCTGAGGGGCTAATCCATTCCCAATATAAACCATTTGAGGTGCATTATGTGATCCCAAATTTACTTCCTCCAAATCTTCAGCCTTAGCACTACTTGTTTTTGACATATAATCATTTTGACTACTATATAATGCTTTTAATTCAGTTAAACCCTTAGGGATATGATTTGAACTCAACTGGATTACCTAATTTCCCATGACCATGTCCTTACCTTCAATTTCCTCAACCAATGTGTTGTAGTCTATAAGTTGACCCTCAATATGTCAAGGCATTGCATAAATTTCAAAATGTCATGATCATCCTCAAAGACCTGCCAATTGTAAATGTTTTCTACAACAACTAGTCTAATTTTTATTTCAACTATTGACACTCCAAACAAAGTTGAATCATCCCTTTTCAAAGCAACATTGGCCAAAAAATCAGCCATTATGTTCTTGGATCTTTCTACCCAACATATATTAAAAGCATCAAACATTTCAATCTGATCCCATACTGCATGTTTATACAGTTTCAACCTATCATTCTTAACAACATACTTAGATCAAACTTGTGCCACCACAAGCTCAGAATCACCAACAACCTTTAAACATTTTATCCCACGTTTGATAGCAATATTCAATCCCAATGACAGTGCTTCATATTCAGCAGTATTATTTGTGCATTGAAAAGTCAATGAGAATGAATACTTAAAAGTGGTACCTGATGGAGATATGAATAGAACTCTAGCTCTTGAGCCTTCTTTTGAGCACGCTCCATCAAAATACATTTAGCACAGTCCATCTTGTTGTTCTTTCAATTCCAGAGCCAACGGATCTGAATCTTCCTTTTGTGAAATGGCTTTTTCCACTCTAAAATTTTCCATGTCAACATCCACACAACAATTCAACTCATCCATATTATTTAGCTCTATCATGTGTGGGGTTCTGCTTTCTCTGGATATTCTCACATTGTCACCATCAATATTGAAAGTTGCAAAGGATAAATCACACTGAATACTACCTCCCATTGAAGAACTCCATTTCCTTGATAATAACATTCCATAATGAGATGGGATATCAACCACCACAACACTCATTGTTAACAACTTGTTAGGGAAGGCTACCAACCTGTAAGGAAATTCTTTTATAGTACCAATAATAGGGACCTCTCTCAAATCCATAGCCTAACATCTTCCATGAGGTGTATCTACTTTCAGACCCAAAGATTTCATTATTTCTGTAGGCATAATAGTATTAGAGGCTCCTGAATCGATCATACAATTTCTTAACAACTTTCCATTTACTATTAGGGACAGAAAGAAAGGATCAATAGTTCCTATCATAGTATTTACAACATTAGTATCCAAATAAATCTGAGGGATCTTAGCAATAATCTCCCCACACTAGTTCTCAGTTGAATCACTTGTTGTAGTAGCCATTCCACTAGTCTTGGTGGAATTTTGGGCATCAGAAGGAAAAGCTTGTTTCACCCAACTCAAAGCCTTGTCTTTACGCTCTTCTATTCTCATCATTTCTAATAAGAAGACTTTGACAATAATTTGTGATAATAGTTTTCCCATGTCAACTGGAACATATTTGGGGTCAACTACATCCTACTTAATGATAGTAGCCTCCTTATTTTCTTCATGTTCTATAAGGCCATGTTGATCCTTATTCAGGACTTTAACCTCCTTTTGGGCAACAACAATAGTCCCATGGAGAGGTTTTTTCTTTACTCTGTAGGTTACATTAGTAGGAGCAAATGCTACATTCTTTTTTATTTTAGTCCTGCTAACAACATCAACAACCCTATTTTTGTCTTGAGTTTGTTTTACATCTATGTCTGTCCTTTTGATGAATATACCAGATGAATTTTAACCTAAATCACCCACCACTCTATTTCTCAAATTGTAGTTACTCTTGGCTTGGGTGACCATGTCTACTGTGATTTGTGCAATTTCTTCATCAGAAGGTCTTCTCAACACTACTGGCTCATCATTTCTTGAAGTGTTGCATTGGACTACATCCAGGTGACTGTCTTCTTCATTAGAAAACACTTGCTGATGATAAATCTCATTTTTGACTTGGGAACTACCAACATCTTGGCCTTCATCTTCTTCAGTGGAATCCATTTCATCATATATGTATGAAGAAGTCATGCCACATCCTTGATCATCATAAGACTCCTCATTGTTGTTGTCTTGCTCCTCATCTGTAGAAACACTTTGAGCAATTGCATAGTAATAAGGGTCATGAGTTGATTGGAAAACAATACACTAGGGGACATCATCATTCATATTTACTATATTTTTGTGGAAGGGGTCTGGTGTCTTATCATTTGGTTTATCCTTTCTTTTAGGGAAAACTAGCTTCACATCTTTCCATTGAGTGTTCTAAGGATAGTTTTGCATTCTTGGTAACTTGTTAAAGTTATTGAAGGATGGCCTATCATTTTCCAGAACTCTACTATTCCTTGCTTCATTAGGCTTTAAATATTTTATTGCTTTCAAAATTTGCTTCAAACTATCATTATCTTTTGGTTTTGTGTCAGACTTCCTTGGTTCCTTTCTATTTGAGATTGATGGTTTATAATCCTCCCTCCTTTCCAACTTCCCTGATATTCTTCTATTGTTTTCTATATTTATGGCTAGCTTGTAAGCTTTTTCAAGATTTCTCGGATTCTTATCTCTCAACAGATATCCCATTTTTTAATCAAAAGCATTTAGGTAAGTGACCAAACAAATCTTGTCATCCAGTCTGATAACTTCCAACAATTTATGCATTATCTTCTAAAATCTGACATTAAACTCAACAACACCCTCATTTGGATTTTTCTTGATGTTGTTGAATTCATTAAGCATGAAACCTTCATTAGTTTTATCACCATATTGTTCTTTGAAAAAATGTTTGAACTATTCCCATGAGCATATGCTAGCATGAGGTAAATTTCTAAACCAATCTCTAGCATCTTCGGTCAAAGACTGAACAAAAAGCATCATGATCACATCATCGGGCTAAATGTTGTAGTCATCTATTACATCAATGAAGCTTTTCAAATGCTCTTCACAAGTGACTGCATTGCTTCCAGTGAATTGTGGAAGGGTTTTCCTAATTTCATCAGGGATGGGATTTGGGTAACCGGGAATCCTAATAAAAACCAATTTCTTATGCCTCTCATGTATGGATCCTATTTGAGATGGGCCAGCACCTATGGATGTTTGAATATTTGAAATAGTAGAAGTCCTAGGCATACCTAGAGTTCTAGCAGTGTTCAACACGTTTGCACCCTGTGCTAGAGAAGTGGAAAGTGTGTTGGTGGGTCTAGAAGATTGCTTAAGGAAGTCAATATTTCTTTTTATCTCAGTTGTAGTAGCTTCTAGCTCTGCCTTTTCTAACTCTTTGGCCAATAATTCATGTTCCCTTTTGGCCTTTTCTAAATCAGCATCTAATCTAGCTACTTGATCTAGGGACTTCTTGGTAGGATCTGGTTCATTTAATGAAATCCCTACAACTTTTTGCTTACCTTTATCCCTAGGATTTCTTATCTCATAATTTTTTTGGACAATAGGTCGGTCCTCTATTTGTTCAATTACAGAAACATGATTTATGGCTTCAAAGTTCAACAATTGCTTCTTCAATTGCTCTGCTTTGATCATAGCATGCCTAATCTTTTCCTCCTTTTCCTTTTCCCTTTTTGCCTTATTTGAATTTTCTCCTAGATCTTTCTTTCCAATTCAAACACTTCTTCAAAAATTTCCTTAGAATTAGGAAGGGCTATTTTAGATGAGGATTCTTGGGCAGGGACCTCCTCTTGGTGGTCATCAGGTATTTGGTGGCCCTGTAAGGGGGAATCATGGGGAAAAGAAGGAACAAAGTCTTGCTTACTCCTAGTTTGGCTTCTAGGTCTTCTATTATTTCCAAGGATTCCTCTCCTATGAGGTTGAGTTCTCCTTCCATCCTTTTCAAAAGGTGAGTAGTAGTCTTCATAATGATTCAAGCCCAAATCAACTACTTCCTCATATTTTGAAGTATTTCCTTCTTGATTTATTTGAACAGGATCCTCTGTCCTTTTATTTCCTTTCTGCTTCCATGTAAAAGACATGTCATTAGTATTTTTCTCCTTCCTCATGTGACTTTGTCTTGATGTAGCAGGAGTTCTCCCTCTAAATTTTCTTTTGGATGTTCCTTTCTCCAAGATCTTGTATTTCTATGAGTCATTATAAAATAGGAAAATCTTTATTTGGAACACTGGTTCAAAGATTTGGTAAAGAGTCACCACCCAATTTCTTTTTGGAGTTTGGAGAAAGTAGTCCAGTATTCTTTTAGGAGAAACTATTAGTCAAGCTCCTAAAGGAAAGATACTGAGAGATGAAAGAACAATTATGATCTTCAACTGTGACTGACTGGTAAGAAATGAGCAGGCCAAGAGTTGAACTCAACTTTGAAACCTGCCTCACTTGTGACTTAATAGAATCCCTAGCAAAGTCACCAATTTGTTAGAGATTTTTCTTGTAGGATCAAACTAACTTGAATTTAGGCTTCTTGAGGCTGATTCAAACAAGAGAAAGACCTAATTATTGAGGATTGGATAAGATCCTCCTTCATTTTTGAGCTCCACATACTCAGGCAAGTATTACCTTTTAATGATAGTTGATTACATAGTGTTTATGTGAGTGGACACTAATCTGCTTTTAATTCTTCTTAGTGCATCAATCTATAGAATACTCTGCAGATGACCATGATCAATTTGATGCAGAGTTTAACTAGGCAAAACATGATTGTAAATGAAGCTAAGATCAGTGATTTAGGGATTCTCATCCTTCTTCCTTTTAAGGAGGGACAACCTGAATGATTCTCTCTTCAAGGAATCAACAACTATGAACTGTGTGTCTTCAGGGACAGACCTATCTACTTTGTGCAATAAACATAAAATGAAAAATGAGTTGGTAAATGATATGAAAGTTTCAAATTTTTTTTTGAAGATCTATGAAAGATAAAACCATAAGAAACAAACACCAAACTAGTGCCTTATCTGATGGGCAAAAGAAATCCAAACGCAAATCAACGAGATAATTTTAAAAGAAATACAACAATTTGCCTTGCATACTAGCAACAAATCCAAATAGATTGCCTTACAAACTATTATGTTAACCAAATACTGTTATCATTAGAATCCATACAGATATATCTACTCCTCAAGATGAACTATGAGAACTTTTAATTCTTTCCTTGAAAGAAACTCATAAATCAATCAAGCAAGTTGCTTTACAACTAGTATATTTTAAATGCCTAACATGTAAAACATACAAGAGCACAATATAAAGGTAGAGAGACAAACACAATATATGGAAAAATTTGTAGTGTATTTGTATTAAAACCAACTTGCCAATTTCCTTCACAATTTCATCACTCAGAAGATCAGGCACAAAGCTTGGAAATCTACTTCAAAGCAATTCTATTCAAATTTTTCTATATCTTTCCAATAGACCTCAAAAAATGAGTCTTTTACTCTATATATCCCCCTCAACCACCTTGGAATTCCCCTATGAATGGGAATGCAATAAGCATCGGATGACTAGGGCAATGGTTAGGGTTTTCACCCACCAAACCAACTAGATTTAATCAAAATTTATTACAATGGAGGAAAACTAGGCAACCTCGAGAGATGAGATCCAAGATTGATCTTCATTTATGACAATTCTTAGAGTAGTGTACCGAAGATCATTGAATCCAACATGCTAATCAATCTGATCACTCACCTGTAACTTTCCTTGAGCTACTCTTACCCATTCTCTATGGTACAAATCTTCTGCAATCAATCATCCAACTGTCTAGTCCACACTGTAGCAGTTGACAAAATCACATCTACCAGATCCAACTACTCAAGCATTGAATACCAGTCCCTTTTGTTACTGAAAAACCCTTTTAAAATTTTGAAAATCAGGTCGTAACGGTTAATCAGCTAGATTTAAAACACAACCGTCGATTTTATCTCTTCTTGGCAGATTGGGCGGCTCTCATTTATTTCTGCAACAATCACAAGGTCATTTGAAAATTCTATGGCCACATCATCAGTCTTTCAGCCAATAAGAAACAAGCATCTCAACATCACGTAGCACATCGGACCCACCGCTTACATTGTATCCCTTAGACAAGATCAAATAGTTGTCGTTATACCACAAGCTTAAAAATCATGCACTTCATCCCAGCAGTATAACGACAACCATGGGATCAATTAGAGCTTTACCCTTTGGAAGATCTAACCCCACTAACAAATTCCACGTCACCAAACTAGTGGCCAATCCGGAGCAGGCACATCATAATATCTGGCAACAGGTCCCACCTTTCATTCTGGAACCATCTAGAAGATCAAACGGTCATCGCTATACCGCAAGGTTAAACCTCATGCATCTTCTTTCAATAGTATAGTGATAACTGTGAGATCGAGTCGATCTTTAACACCTCTTAGACCAAAAACCTCGGGCCCACTGACAACTACCAACTCACTACTCTGCAACCAATAAGAAATGGACACCTTAGCTCCATCTGACACTTGATCCACCTCATATTCTTTATTTAACCCTGGCAAGCACTTAACTCCAAGTGATCTAGCGATCAGGTGACTAAAAACATTCTCCAAGTCACTAAATATTTCCTTAACCCTGGGTTACATTTGGAAAACACGTGAAAGCCCAATTCACCAAGTCACCAGATATCCCGCCTAACCCTGAATCATGTCTTGAGATTACATGCTAGCCGTTGATCCTGTCTTCATCCTATGGCTATCGCTGAATCGCTGAATGATCTGTGACATGACAAACCTTTTATGAGAATGTGTGAATACTTCATTCGCTGAGTCGCTAGACAAATTTTGACCATCACCTTTTATTATGAGAATCAGCGACCAAAGAGAAACACACTTAGCTTTACTTCATTCGCCCAATCACTGAATAATTTAGGGCATCACCATCCTTTCTTGTGATTAAGTGACAAGAGAAAAATTTTAACCTTTGCTGAATTTCATTGTCAGAGCCACGAAATTTAGTGGATATGAGACAACCACCACACTAGGTCACTAAAAGTTAACAGGAAACCGTTGGATACTAAGCGAATGAGAGATAACACATTCGTTGATTCACGCAAAGGCTAAGGTAGCCATTGTGTGACTTGGAGACTTAGCGACTAACATGACATATAACATGTGTTTAATACATTTGCTAGTTCGCTGAATAACTTAAGGACATGAAACAATAATACACAATTCAGCGAACGCATGACAGAAATAATCACGTGCACAAAGGAAAACTTAAGTGGCCCAAAAAAGGTAATGACTAATTAGAATAGGGCCTGGATAAACTAGAGTTTTTGATTTTCAAGATTTTTAGACCTAGAAGACCATAAAGATTGTAAAACTTTTTGAAAACATCTTGTCTTTTACGGAAAAAAATAAAAATTGAGATTTTTAACCGACAAGTCCAAAAGAATCTTATTGCAACCATAATTTGCCAAGCAATCTGCTAGAGAATTGCCTTCTCTGCAAGTATGGGAAATAAGAAAATTGTCCAGAGAATCGATGATACCCCAGATTTGATGAAGAACATAATTTAAGTGCCAATTGTCAATTTTTCTATGAATGCAAGCATTTATAATAACAAATGAATCACTCTCAATATGCAGATTTGAAAAAGACATCTTCTTAGCAAGAATTAACCCTTCAAGAAGAGTGATAGCTTCTACCATATTATTTATACCAGGGGTTATAGGGGATGCCAAAAAATCCAAGACCTTACCTTCATGGTTTCTCAGGCAAGCCCTGATACCTGACTCCTTCGGATTCCCTCTAGAGGAGCTGTCAAAATTAAGTTTGATGAAAGAGGGACCAGGGGGAATCCATTTAATTGACGATCTAGAAATGGGGAGTTTTTTGACATGGGGAAAAACATGACAAGAGGGAAAGGAAATGAGCTTCTAGGAACAAGCTACCTGACTATCCCATGAAGAAAATGTGGCATTAGGGTTAAAATGGGCAAAAGACATATTATTCACTTTCTCAGAGATGAGCCTTTCTATTGTAGAGATAACTAAGGAAACATCTGAGAACTCTTTTCTAAAAATTATTTTATTACGTTCCCACCAAATAGACTAGATGACTGATGAAGGAAAAACTATCCATAAACATGCAACGATTGAACTAGAGAATAGGGTGGGCCAAGATTGGAAGAGCTCCCATAGGGACCTAGGAAAGAGGAAGGATATGGACAATTTATCCATAACAAAGGCCCAACACTGATGGGAAAAAGGGCAGTGAACAAAAAGATGATCCATAGAATCCTCTTGAGAACCACATAATACACAACTAAAAGGAGTAGCTATATGAAATTTGGCTAACCTGTCACTAGTTAGAATTCTTCTTTGAATAGCTAGCCAAGAGAAAACACCAGCTTTCAGAAGGATGCATTTATCCCAATAGAATATGAAAGCTCTCTGAGAACTATGATGCTCAGCCATTTGTTGAAGAGCCTCATAGCCAAATTTAACAGAATACAAGCCTTTTTTAGAGGGGCACCACAACAATTTATCACTACCTTTACACAAAAAAACTAGTCTATTAGCAAGGACTGCAATGAAATCCCTTCGAAGATTAATGTCTATAGGGAGAGAAGAAGGATCTTTCCAAGTCACCATATGGGACACAATATCAATGTATTCCACATAGTCTACTAACAATTCTCCCCAAAGAAGAGAGGAAACTCTCATAACCTCATTTAAAGAAATAGAAGAACATAATGGTGGGAGGCCACTCCAAGAGTCTTTCCAAAAGGACACATTAAGACCATTATGAACCTGCCAGGAGAGATACTTTGTAACAACTTCTCTGGATGATACCATGAAATTCCAAGTAGGAGATCCAGATGGGGGGTTAGAGATAGTAAAAATTCTATCAGGATAAGGAGAGTCTACATATTTTTCTTGCATGATTTGACACCATAGAGACTGAGACTTGAAATACATGTTCCAAACTAACTTTCCACCAAAAGCCTTATTTCTCAGAGATAGGTTATGCAATCCTATCCCTCTAGATATTTTACTGATGGACAATTTCTGCAAAGAAGCTAGGGGAATATTACTTGCAAATTAGTCATATTAGAAGACCAAAGGAAAGATCTGATAGTCTTTTCAATTTGGTTAACTACATAGATAGGTGCTTGAAGAACGGAAATATAATAATTCGAAGTAGCCAGAAGAACGGTATTGACTAATAAGATTCTACCAGATAAAGAAAGCCAACGAGCTTTCCAGGATGATATTCTACTTTTGAGCCTGTTAATAACATTATCCCAAAATGATGTTTTCACTAGCCCAAGGAAGAACAGTATACCAAGATAAGTGGATGGAAACTCATCCATAGGGAAGCCAAGAATATTGGTGATTCTATGTTGAACATAATCTGGAGTGAAAAGTATATAGACTTTAGATTTGAGAGGATTAATGGCTTGGCCAGATCTGAATGTATAAGTGTTTAATATTTGTTTAATGTATCTGGCCTCTTGAATAGAGGATCTACCAAAAAGAAGAGTGTCATTGGCAAAAAAATTATGGGTGATAGATAAAGATGAATTAAGAATATTTATGCCCTTCCAACTGGCAAGGGCATTTTGTTTATGGATGGACCTAATAAGAGCTTCTTCCATGATAGTAAATAGGAAGGGGGATAAAGGGTCCCCTTGACGAACTCCTTGAGTTGCATGAAAAAAACAAGAAGGGCTACCATTAACAAGGACTGAAAATGAGGCACTAGATAGGCAATTCTTAATCCATTTGCACCAAGAATTTGAGAAGCCAAATTTAGCTAGGACTCTTAACAAGAACAACCAAATGACCTTATTGTAAGCTTTCATCATATCTAATTCAGCACAAAGGAGGGAGTCTGAGAAGATTCAATAGTATGAAGAACTTCCAGAGCAACTAGTGAACCATCAGAAGTATCCCTACAAGGAACGAAACCTCCTTGCTAAGGGGAGGTTAGAGTAGGAATGAGCGGTTTGAGCCTGAGATAAATTGCTTTTGTAATGATCTTATAAATGGAGTTATAAAGTGATATGGGCCTGAAGTCTGCAAATGTTTGAGGATACTTACATTTGGGAATCAAAGTAAGATTAGTTTTGTTAAACTCTTTGAGGATATAGCCTTTCTTGTGGGATTCTTCTATGGCCAAAAGGAGGTGAAAACTAATAACATCCCAACATATCTAAAAAAAACCATAGTGAAGCCATCTAGGCCAGGAGCTTTATCCAAGGCCATAGAGAAGACAATAGAATGAAGCTCTTCAATACTAAAAGGTCTCATTAGACTGATATTATCCTGATGTGACAAAAGGGGTGGAATAGACTGAAGAAGAGCATCCACATCATGGTTATTCTCATTTTGTGGAAGGCTAGGAGCAAGTAAGTTTTTGAAAAAGAAAACACCCTCATTGCTAATTTGTTGTTGGGAATACAAGGTATTCCCTGACGATGCACTTTTAATAGAGAAGATGGATGAGGATACCTTCCTAATTTTGGCAGAAGCATGAAAGAACTTAGTATTCCTATCACCCTCTTTCAACTAGAGTTCTTGAGATTTTTGTCTCCAATAAGTTTCTTCCTTTGAGCAGAGAATAGCCCAGTAGCTTTGAAGAGATTTTTTTTTCTTTGCTAAATCAACATTTAATCCATATTTGACAATATGGTTAGAGATGATGTTCTACCCTAGTCTTCTCATGAAACATATTCTTAAAAACTTCCTTATTCCAGATTATAATATTGGATTTTGCAAATTTAAGCTTGTTGGAAAATTGAAACATTCTGGTGCATTTATAGAAAGGAGCACTAACCCACCATTGTTGTAGGAGGAAAAGAAAATGGGGATGGGAGAACCACATACTTTCAAATTTGAAGGATGATAAATTTTTGAGATTATGTAAAATGTTAATGTCTAAAGATATAGGAAAGTGATTAGACTCTGATGAAGATAGGATATCAAAGGAAAGGGAAAAATTCAATAGCTTAAAGGTAGAAGAAATGAGGAATCTATCCAATCTAGAAGACATGGGAGAGGAAGATCTATGGTTGGTCCAAGTAAAGATCCCATTCGAGAAAGGCATATCACTTAAAGCATTATTCTGAATGAAAAAAGAAAATTGATCTACAACTCTTGGTGCTGTGGGATTCCCACCAATTTTTTCATCAAGAGATGAAATGGCATTGAAATCACCACCTATAATACAAGGCAGATCTTCAAGCTTACCAATTTGATCAGAGAGGGATTCCCAAAGAGTGAGTTTATGATGGGGAGCAGATGGACCATAGACATTAAAAAGGAGAAAATGAACATCAAACCAAGAAACTTTAATGAGATGCCAATTAGGATTTATAACCAACAGTTGGCCTTGAATACAATTATTTTTCCAAAGGACAATAAGACCCCTAGATGCACTAGATGATGAGACAGAAACTGAATCCGAAGATGACCATCTCAAAATAATCTTATCATATGATTCTTTGGAAATCTTAGACTCTTGGAGAAGAATAATATCTGTTCGAGAAGAATCAATGAATTTTTTTTTCTTCTTCTCTTGTCACATGCATTTAAACCCTTCACATTCCAGGAAATAATCTTCATTGGGGGCCAAGAGAGCGGGCCGCTCTCCTCATTCTAATAATGGGTGAAAAGGAATCCAATAAAGTCGATTGAATACTAGCTTCAATTTCTTCTTTAACTTGAGAAGCTAAGGGTTTCCTGCCCCTCTTTTTGGGCATTTTACTAGTAGGGGCAGAGTTTAAGGGAACAAGAATGCTAGCAGACTTGGCTAAAGATATGTCCTGTGAATAATCAAACTTATCAGAACTAGGGGAGGGACTAAGATCAACATGATCACTCAATATAATACCTTCTTTAGTAGCTATTTCAACAATAAGTTGAGACGCTACCGAGATAAGAATGTTATCAGTCATAAGCTGGAGGTCTTGTTCAGAGATGGGAGATGAAAGGGGAGAAGAAACAGGGACAAAAGGTTGGCTATTAAAGAATAAATTTTGGACGATATCACAATTTTCATGAGGAGAAGAGGGATGAATTGTTAATGGGCGGGGATGGTAATTGGAGACCAGGTTTTGATCGATAACATAATCTTTAAGAGAAAAAGAGCGATGACTCAATAATAGGCAATCAATCCAAGAAGAAGAGATAGTCAATCGAGATATAGACAGGGCCATTGATTCATCAGAATCTATAGCACATGGGGTAGGGGCTAAAGATTCAAAGGAACCAAAAAGCAGGCACCTAGAGATGTGAGGGCATGAGAAGAATGAACATTACAATTGACACAGACAGACCGAGGAGAGAACATTCTGAATATTAAAGTAGCTGATTTTAAAGAAGGGGAAGAAAGAGATGAAATAAATTTCTGAAACACCGAGGGCACTTGTAGGCCAGTATGCATACCCTACACAGAAGAAGAATACAAAACAACCAAAGGTTCCTTAGGAGGTCTTATATCACCCTTACATGTATAAGGAATCAAATGCAAAGTGGGAGATTCTGATGAAGGGTGAGAGCAGGTAGACAAGCATAGCAATGGATTAGTCACTAAACTATGACAAATATCAAGAGAAATCTTAAGAGACTGATGACACTGATAAGAGAAATGACCCAACAAATTGGCATTAGTGTCTATAATAGAAGGATCCAGATACTGAATTTGTTGTGCCCAAATCCCAAATTTAGAATAAATTGAAATTTTTGAAGGTAAGGCATCTGTTTGCTTCATAAGAAGACAAACACTAATTGGGAGGTGGGTTTGAGAAAATGGAACCAAATCATGCTTAATAAAAATCCCTAACTTATTAGCCAAAATTTCTACTAGCAGGGGGTCTCTATATTCAAGACGGAGGTTTGGGAAAGAGATCCAACGCAGAAGAAACAAAGGCATTGAAAAATTGACATCAAAATGGGGAGTCCATGCCAAGGTAGTGATGCCAATGCCCTTACAGAACCAACCCTTGAAATTATGAACATCCAATTTATGCTTACGGGAATCAAAGATCACAATAAAATAAAGAGAATCTTTCTCATAAAGAAATAATTCTTTGAGCCTCGCCCAAACACGACTCACCCAAGAAATTAGAGAATCAAAATCCATAGAAGACTGCAACTTACCAATTAACACCGACGAACATAAATAATCCACTTTTGTGCTGATCACGTCAAAAGGAAATGTTACCCTAGGCTCCGATGGATGCTGGTGAAGATCCTTCTTGTGCAAGTCAGTCTGCTCTTGATTGTGAAAAGGAACCACGGGGGATTTAGGGTTTGAGAAAATTGAATTTGGATTGAAGGGAGTTCGGGGAGGATGAGGAATAGGTATATTATCAAGGAAAGAGAAGAATGAGGGTTTGAGAATTGGAATACGATTCGGAGAGGACACAAAAGATAGATACTGGAAATATTGATTTGCAAAAGGGAAAGAAGAGGGAATAGGGTCAACCTTAGCCAGAGAAATGGGGGAAGAAGGTTGTGAACCTTGATAGATATCAAAGGGGGGCTGATGAATGAAGGGTTTCTTTAGTCTAGGCAAATGTTTCACAGAATAGAAAGGAATTTTATGGGATTTAGGGTGGAAGGGGGGATGGGGGCCAAGAATACCTTCCGAGGTCCTATGAGGATTTGCATGTGTGGAGGGGTGAGGGCCAAGAATACCTTCAAAGACTGAAGCCCTAGATTGGTTAAGAGGATCACACAGAGAATGAAATGCACGATCTCTCCATTTCCCTTTTACCAAGACCCATTGAAGGATATGATCAGAGGAATCCAGATGAGCCAAATCTTCCACATCATAAGGAATATCGCCCCAGCGGAGTTTATTTGCTAACTCAACCCTTGGCTTAGAAGCTGCTGAGAACAGAGCTTTGGAGGTATCAATTTGTGAAGCGGCTTGGAGACGGATTGGCGAACCACCATTGGACTGGGGAAGCCTGGTGTCAGCCGCATGCAAATCCTTTGCAATCGCCATTAACATTAATCTCAATAAATTATTAAAAAATCCAAAATACTTTTTTCTATTAAGAAATTATTAAATTAAAATTTTACAATTCTCTATTTTGTAGAAATCTATTCTGGTTGGTTTTTGTTTTGCCAAAACCAACTACAACGAGCCAATTTCAAATATCCAACATTCATATTGAACAACAATGTCACCTGCACTCAAGTGGATAATATGAAAACATCATTTTTCCTTTTGTTCTTTATGTCTTTAAGGCAAATACATTGTATTCCAAAAATGTGGGCAACAACCATTGACAAATGTACTCTCAAAATATCCCCTCCCCTAGCCCCCGCTCTTCAATATATTACCCATGTATATCTTCCTATCAGCCTAACCATTGCACCTCATTCCGATGCAATTGCTAGTAAATTATATTTTATAAAAACAATTTATCAAACGAATCACTCAAAAGAACGTAGCCTCATGCCTAGAGTAGCTAAACCAGTGAATAGTGGCTAAACCGGTGAATGGTAGCTGAACCCCCGTGTAATCACCGACGTGACCCCATATTTTGAGATTCCATTCACTAACTGTAAATAATAAATAATAATAAATAATGTGGGCCCACCTCGGAAGGAATTAATCCGACGGTGTGACATTCCAACAGCTCAGAAGTAGAATTCTTTAATTCATTGTTTCACCTGCAATATCCCACTGACGAATCGCACAACCAAGCGGTTACGGTTTTCATGCGAACACTAGCATCAAATTAATTTATATATAGCATTCTCAAGGGATGAATATGGAAACAGCTCTCACTTGCTATGCTTGATGCGATTCAGTTCTGTGAATATGTTAACAATGTCGAATTATGATTTAGCAAGGTTTCTTCTTCTGATCAATGCATTCATTGGCCTTTTCCACAATCTGGCGAGCGCAAACGTTCATCACTACACATTCGTTGTAATTTCGATTTCTTCCATTCCAAACTTCAGATCACAGTTCCATTGAATGAAGAGTTTTGACTCATATATCTTTTTTGGTTTATGTATGTGCAGATCGAAGAGACGCCTATTACAAGGTTATGCCAGACACATAACAAAGTCACGGTGAATGGACAGTTTCCTGGTCCTGCTCTGCATGTACGCAATGGTGACACTCTCATCGTTAAAACCTATAACAGAGCCAAGTATAATGCAACCATACACTGGTAAAGTATAATGCCCTCAAAGCTGTTGTACAGTATCTATTACGTTATTGATAAGATCAAATTGTTTTTAGGCATGGAGTGAGGCAGCTTCGCACAGCGTGGGCAGATGGAACGGGGTATATTACTCAGTGTCCCATTCAGCCGCATGGGCGTTTTACATACAAATTCAGGATTGTTGGACAGGAAGGGACCCTGTGGTGGCATGCGCATGTCTCGTGGCTCCGTGCAACTGTTCATGGAGCACTGGTCATATATCCCAAAAAGGGAAATCCTTACCCCTTTTCACAACCATATGCCGAGATTCCTCGTGTTAGGTAATAATTTTTATGGGTTTTCTTAATTTTTGACGGCTGTCTTTTGATGGAGGTGGTAGATCAGAAATTGTGGGCACGGTAAATCATTAGAGGACTCGGAAGAGGTTCAGACTGAATCTGGTTTGATTGAATATTTAGGATAGAATATGCAGAGGGAAAAAATACTCTCTTATCACTTTTCTTTATTTTAATACAGAGCAAATAATTTGGAGTTTAATAGTATTTTTTTTTTCTATATGAGATATCCCCGCCATTAGCAGTTTGTATCTTCGTTATTTCTGTGAGTTAGGGCAAGACGAGTTCCGCGAGTTGTCCCACACTTTTAGACCTCGGAGGGAGTCCAACCAGAGATCATGAGTGGTCCACCCACAGCTTCAAGCCAATTCGCCTACCATAAGTTTTATATTATATTCATATAGAACCTATAATTTCAAGTTTTATAATATATTAATATAGAGTCAATGATTTGGAGTTTTAGAACATATTAATATAGTCAATAATATAGAGTTTGAATTTGAAATTTTAGATTTTATAGGATAGATGGAGTAATGATTTTGAGTACTATAGTATATGGATTTCAGGCATTTAGAAATTATGTTTTTCAGTTTTGTTATAGATGATAGAGTTTGAGATTTAAGGTTGAAGTTTTAAATGATGAATGGAAGTAAGTTGTTTTTGCAATGATTTCTTAGAATGTCGTAGAGAAGTTTTCTTTATAAGGAAGGAGAGAGTGACCGTGAGTTTTTTTCAATGTTAATAATTGATTATAGAATCTTATAACATAGTTGTAGATTAAATAATATTTTTCAATTTTAACAATTTTATTTGATTGTGATATTAGTTTTTCATTTTAGTCTTTATTTGGAATCATTTGAAACAATTTGTTGTTTAGTATTTATAAGGGAGCTAAAAACAAATAATAATATGGGTTAAGTTTATAACTATTTAAAAATATTTCATCCATTTCAATAAAGTGAATATTAATGTTAAAATAAATATGAAAGCAGAAAATCATTGTGAATAATGCTAGGTCGTAATTTTTCTAAAACTTTGAAGTAGTTTTGGAAAATAAAAATAATATTATTTTTAATTTTTTTAATGAATAAATGTCTAATTTATCATTATTTAATTGTAGTATTAAACATATCAAAAGAAAGATAGGTTGATATAAAATTAAATTCTTAAAGATTATATTAGAATAATGTCTTGATCATAAAACAAATAAAAATAAGTCACCAAATGGAAACAATAATAGTAAAGAGATGAGAAGGATTGATGTCAACTGTAAATCTCATATTGTAATCAATTGTTTTAACAATCTTTATTTCTTTTCATATTAATCAGAGTGTCTTTGTTATATTATATATTATATAATATATACAATATAACTTCAAAATATTAATTCTGTATTAATATATAATAAATTATGTTGATATTCTATGTTTTCTCATTTCTTATGCATTATGCTGCGCATCCAAAATTTCATTTAATCTTAATGTATCAAACATAAACATTTGGGTTTATGTTTCCTTCATCGAATTTCTTTTATCATTCCTTATGCAATTTATCCTAAATTTTCATTTAATCTTAATGTATCAAACAGGAGACTGGTGGAATAGCGATCCTTAAGTGGTTGTAAGGCAAGCAATTATATCAGGCGGTGCACCCAATATATCAGATGCTTTTACCATCAATGGCCCGCCAGGAGATCTCTATCCTTGCTCAAAATCAGGTACCCATAAAAAATAAAACGGTTAAACGTAATATTCTCAATTTGGCATGCAAGAAATCGACGGTGACCAGCTTTTTTTGCATGCAGGAACATTCAACGTGTCTGTGCAACAGGGAAAAACTTACCTCCTAAGGATTGCGAATGCTGCACTGAACAGCCACTTATTTTTCAAGATAGCATCGCACAATCTCACAGTCGTCGCCGCCGACGCTTCGTACACAAAACCATACACAACAGATGTGATGTTTATAACACCAGGCCAGTCTACAGACGTTCTTCTCACAGCCAATGAACTAGCAGGCAGATACTACATAGCCGCAAGCGTGTACACCACGCAACCAGTAGACTTCTTTGATAACACCACCACAACGGCCATTATAAACTACAATGGCTACAACTCATCTACAACCCCAATCTTACCGGAGCTTCCAGTATAGAACGACACAGCAACTGTGACTACATTCAGTCGAGCGCTACGAAGCCTGGGTTCACCGGAGCACCCGGTGGACGTTCTACCGACTGTAGAGAAGAGCATTGTCACTACAGTAGGGCTCAATTTGCTTCCATGCCCACTTCCACCTGGCATGAATTGTAGCGGGCCTAAAAACACCAGAATAGTCCCCAGCATGAACAATAACTCTTTTGTGCTGCCCAGTATTGACATCTTGAAAGCTTATTACTTCGGCATCAATAGCGTCTTTACAACAGATTTCCCGTCAAGTCCCCCACTGGTGTTTAACTGTACTGGAGATAATATCCCAAAAACTATCTGGGCGCCCAGTTTTGGCACAAAAGTGAAAGTTTTCAATTATAACGATACAATTCAGGTGGTGTACCAGGGTACGAATATCTTCCAGGCAGATGACCATCCAATGCATCTTCACGGGTATGATTTTTATGTTGTGGGCCAGGGTTTTGGAAACTATAATGATCAAACAGATCCGCTCAATTTCAATTTGGTGGATCCTCCACTAAGGAATACTGTTGGAGTGCCTCTCAGTGGATGGCTTGCACTCAGATTTAGAGCTGATAACCCAGGTAACAAATATGCAACTTTAATCCTTTCTCAGTTAACTTAGGTGCCTTCAAGCTGAATTTAGGACAGAATCGTTTACCTTCATGGTTGTTGTTGTTGATGCAGGTGTTTGGTTTTTGCATTGTCATTTTGATGATCATTTGACATGGGGATTGAATACGGTGTTTGTGGTGAACAACGGTCCCACTTATTTGTCAAGCTTGGAGACTCCTCCACCTGATCTTTCCATATGCTAGCTGGTTAGTGGTCATAGAATGTGTGCCCCACCAACACATTATATTTTGTGGACTTCTCTTAGGTAGTGTATTAAACAAAGAATAAGTGCTCCAGACGACTTGAATTGGTCAAGTCAAATTAATGAATCAACGTAATGTCAATTCATTTCATTATATCTTGTTGCTGTTCTGTTATTAAGTAATATATGAAACAAGGAATAAGTGCTCTAAGACAATTGGTCATATCAAATGACAAATCAGGGTAAAGTCAATTTCTTCTATTTGATTTTCAATAAACTATGTAATCTATTTTTTTGGTTTTGCATAATTCCATTAAAGTATGTAAAAATTTCATTTTCTATGAATTCTCCTCTACAAGGAGAATGCAACATTATGTAGAGACTTTTGGATGTCTAGGTGGAGATCACCATTTTATATGAGGGACAAGCTGAAAAACATTAAAAATAAAAAAGGTGTTTAATTATTATGGTGGAATTTTAAGTTTGATTTTACATGTTGATTTACAAATATGTTATAGAAAAAAATAATTACATTGTAGGAGTACGTACATAGAATGTAATATAATTTTGTATGTAAACATTTTATTAGTTTCTATCTTGATTATAATATAGAAAAATATAATCATATTGTAGAAATACTTATACAGAAAGAATTAATATTATAGAAATACTCATATACAATGTAGTCTAAACTTGGATGCAATCATCTCATCTAGTCCTATCTTTGATTCTATGAACTTGTAATGTACCCAACCACAAATGATAATGAATTTGATGGTAAATCAATGATGTACTTGATAGCAATGCGAGTGATGTACATGATAGCAATGTAGTTGATGTAAACAACAACAAATCAGGTGATGTACTCGATGACAATGCATGTAGTGTGCCTAATGACAATGCAGGTGATGTGCCTGACAGTAACACAACTAGTGTGTCTAATCGCAACGAAGGGAATGTGTCTGATAACACAAGTGATGTTCTTGATGGAAATGCAAGCGATGTACGTGATGGAAATGCGATTGATGTACCTAGCAACAAATCAGTTGATGTACCTGATGGTAACACGAGTAGTGTGTCAAATAAAAATGTAGGTGATGTTCTCAATGATAACATGGGTGATGCATCTGATGAAAATGCAAGTAATGTGCCTGATGGTAACATGGGTTATGTGTCCAATGACAATGGAGGTGATGTGTCGAATGGTAACATGGGTGATGTGTCTGGTGACAATGTAGGTGATGTGCTTGATGGCAATGTGGTGTTGATATTTGATGTAGGTGATCTATGTGTTTTGATCACATGATTGTATGGCGGTGTTTTCATTGTCGACAACATGATCTGTTGATGAAAAGAGATCAATTTTAAAGATGGTATTGAAGGATCAAATTGGAAAAGAAACTAAGCATTCAATCAATCGGTAAGAAGATAGTATGCAAGGTAAAAGAGACCAAATCTAGAGTTGGAGATTGAGTTAAGGTGTGAAATCTTACATACATCATCTACATAGGAATATTTGACTACATCTATGATTGCATCAGTTAGTTTAAAGAATTCTGCAAGTTATTGAGGATTAAAGTGGCACTAGCATAAGAACAGAGTACCGGTTAATATAGTTGTTTAGATTGGTGTAGCGGTCAAATGTAATTGATGGGTTAACATGTAGTTGAAATTAGATGTTTTGGGCCGACATCAAGGATGTTGAATTTTGGTTTTCGTGCACTCACTCATACGTTAAGTTGGATTTTTATGCCGACTTGAAAAACTTTTTAGGTTTCTAGCACCAACTTCATACAGGTATATAAGCAGTTGTAAAAATCATAAAGTATTTTGTTGCAATTGTATGTGGTCTATGACAGTGATTGTTAAAGGAAGTAAAAAGGTAGTAAAGTGTTTAGAGCAGTGCAATTGAGTAGAGAATGGAATCTATTTGGAAGTCTAGTTCTAATCTCAAATCATAAATTTGAGTTATTATACTCAAGGAAGACTCTAACTGATCTGTGATAAATCCCTCAATGGGGTCACCTCTAATAGGGTGAGGAAGATCCTAACAAGTCTAAAGCTCAAAATCCTCTAACCAAGTAGCTCTTTAACAAGAATTTTGAAATCCCTTGATAGGGTAGTCTTTAACAAGACTATTGCATCTCTTAACTTGCTATAACCTCGAAGGGTTTATTGTAATTGATCCTAATAGGGAAGATTTCATTAGAGCACTAGTGAGATTTATGGGCATCATTCTCACACATGGTTTTCTCTCTCTAACAAGATTTTCCATAGGAAAAAATATTATGTCTTGTGCGCATTGTATGTGAATGCTTTATATGTTATGGTTCATTGTTATATTATCTTTTGGATGTTATTTATTGTGGAAGATAATTATTAAAAATTTCATATTTGTAGATGCATAGATTCACCCCCCACTCTTAGTGCCTTATAATACTAACAATTGGTATTAGAGCCTTGTGCCCTTGAAGAATACTAATAACTTGGGGAAGATGCATAAAGAAAATATGGAGGATTTGAGATACAAGAGACAACTTGATGAAGATGAAGGGGTTATCAAAGATCTAAAAGATCAGTTGAAGCAATCTTTCACCAAGCGACAAGAGATTGTTGAACAATTGAATGAGAGTCAATATTACATTGAGAAATGTTCTGGAAAAAGTGGCTTTGAGGAATTTGAAGCATCCCTTGAAGTCATGGTTGTGGAAAATGAAAAATTACACAAAGACAAGAAAACCCTTATGAGAGAGATTGAAGCCTAATCAATTAGAATGTGTGAAGAGTTTGAAGCAAGGAGATCTGAAGAGAATGAAAGGAAACTTGCAAAAGATGCCCTAAAGAAAAAGGATGGAGCATTGAAAGTGGTAGAGGATAAAATTTTCAAGACAAGATAAGAGGTTCAAACATTGCATGAAGATCTACTTGCTACAAATGAGGAAAATGAAAAATTCCTAAGGGAGAATGAGAACCTAAGAAATGAGAGTGAACAATTAAAGGAAGAACTAAAGAATGCAAAATATTTGCTGAAGAAATTAAATGAAAGTACTATAGAAAATGATGCTAAACATAGGAGTCAAAGAAGAAGAAAAGAGACCATAGGCCTAAGACTAGCACTTTTGATGGATGTTTCTATAACTGCAATAAGTATGGTCACGCTGCTCTTGATTGTAGATCTAGATGTAGTAGTAGATCTAGTAGCTTTGATGGT
Organism: Chamaecyparis obtusa; assembly: GCA_027943335.1. Classification (NCBI taxonomy): domain Eukaryota; kingdom Viridiplantae; phylum Streptophyta; class Pinopsida; order Cupressales; family Cupressaceae; genus Chamaecyparis; species Chamaecyparis obtusa. The sequence goes on from BSBK01005318.1 coordinate 3,478,438, forward strand.
TACTTTATAATTGCAATAAATATGGTCATAAAGTTGATGAGTGTAGGTCAAGAGTGAACAATCAGAGGTTGCCTATGAACCAAAAAATACCTTATCAAAGTGAGACAAAATTAGATGTCACATACTCAATTTGTGGCAATTATGAACACATAGTTGTAAATTATAGAATGAGGACTACAAGAGCTAATTTTGGACCATGGAGATGAACTGGTATGGCATGTTTTCATTTCCATAAGATCGGACATCGATCAAGGGACCAGGAAATAGATTAATGTGACTTGGAAGAATAAAGAAGATATTAATTCATCAAAGGAATCTGCATCTCCATCAGGTGTGGAGAATTCTTCATCATACTAAATCTTCATGTAGCTTATGTAGTGAAAATATTATTAAATTCATCTTTAGATCCCCTATAGATATGCAGTAAGATCTATCAACATTTTAAGATGTAATAATTCCTTTGGAATGTATTGTAAATTTTTGACAAGTGTCATGGTATTTTTATCACTGGTAATGAGCCTTTGTGTCAATCAGTGAAAATGTATGTTCTATCAGTAAGTACATTTAATACATGTGCAAAGGTAGTAAAAAAATAGGATTTTTGGATTTCATTTTCACCTTGTGCATTTTCAAAGCTATTGTAGAGTGAAAGAAGCTTTGTTTGAGCCATTTGCAGAGATCCAAGTGATTGGAAATTTTTTTTGTGATGATCTAAATGAGTAGACCACTCTATAGTGGTAATTATTGTCATGGTGATTGTCATTATTTTTGTCATGGTTTCAAAAAGAACCCTAATCATGAATATAATCTGAGGTATTTATTTGCTATCTGCACTTATTGTTGAAATTTAAGATGGCTACTCCTAATTTGATTGACATAACTAAAAGACCTAGACCATAATTTAAAAGACATCCATTTAAATTGATGCAAAATGACCCAATAAGTGCCCTAACTAGCATGCCATATGGTGTTCTCGACATCAAGGATGTTAGAGTTTACACTCATTGAAAATTGGAAGATCTAGGACAAGGGGTTATCTATGAATAATATAAGAATTAATGTGATGATAAATTAGTATTGAAAGATGAGATAAAAAATGCATAGCAGATAAAGGTTTTCTTCACACAGTCAATTATCCCAATGAGTTTGAAGAGGATCAAATCATATATGTTTTAAGTACAATCCATGATTAGTTCATGTGGTTGGACTGACCATATAAAATTATAATTAAGAGGAAATTCATGTTGAAATTGGTCTATGTTCAACTGGTAATGTACTTGTTCTTTACATTATTCCCAAAGAAGAAGTGATCATTTTGACTAAATCTAGGTGGGATGGTCATGAGATGATTGTGAATGACATTACATATGAAGAGGTGAAATACGCATCCATGGTTATTGGTTACAAGGTATACTATTATAGTCTGTTGAATAGAATAACTGGTGGTTCTATTCATACAACATAGAAGATGATTAGGGAAAATGATGACTATGATCTAGATGAGGTGATGAGAGAGAAGAAAATGTTGAATCTCAAGTATATAAAAAGGGATAAGATACAAATATTCAAATACGGACATGTGATTATGTATTTATTCTTCTATTTCCAAAAACATATTCCCAAGTATGGGTTATATTGGATGGACTATAGGTACTCTAACCTTTATTTAGATAAATAACATCAAAATATTAGGAAGTGATTTTATTGGCAAGGTTTGGGGATATTTCAAAGAATTCTAGAAGAAGATGCATGAAAAAGAAAGGATACCTTCTAAGATTGTCTCAAGTACAAAGATAATATTTATTTCATGGTTGATACTAACAGTTGTTGGATGGAAGGAGTTGAGCCAAGAAAATCATGGGTGATGCCTATGGGCTATGAGATATATGGAGATATTTTCACCATGTATAATGAGAACCTATTATCTCAACTGGTAGATCCCAAGACTCCAATGTTTGGGGTGTTTCAAGAGAAGTCATGACTTGAAGTGAACAATGAATTAATGAAACCAATTATTGAGAATAAAGTGACAAAGGAATTTCAACAATTTATGATTCGGAAAGGCTTTACAAAGAAAAAATTAAGAATGATAGAGCTTAACATTCTACTAAGAAAGCTAGCATATCGAGTATAGAAGAAGATGAAGGTGTTGAAATTGTTAGTGCAACTGGTAGTGCCTCAACTAGTCGGTAAACTGGAAGTGCTAGTGTAATAAAGATGGGGAAAATAACTTGAGTGAAGATTCTTGTAAGAAGACTAGTCATAAAAACAAAATATGAGCCTACAAAAGACAAGGAGGTTGCTACTGTAAAAGTTGCTCAAAAGAGAAAGAAAGAAAAATCTAAAGGATACAAAGAAGGATATGAAGAAACCGAAGGAATTGAATCAAAAGAAGAGAAGAAGGAACCCAAGTCTTAAGGTAAGAAATCTAAGGTGGTAGGTTTCCCCACCATTAAGTTAGTTAAGCTTGAATTAGATTTCAAATTTTTAGTTTCTATTGATACTGTTATCAATGAATTGAGAAAGTGGGGTATACTTTTTGGATTTAACAACTATTATGATAAATTTGGAAAGGAGTGTTAGTATTATTAGGTTAGAGATTACTAAGAGAGGGCGGGGGGGGGGGTGAATTGGTAATATAATAATTAAACTTTTCATACACCATTCAAGAACTAGCATCAATTAACATCTATTGCAAGAATAAACAAACCGATAAAGATAAACATCCACAACCATGCAACACAATAACAAATATATTTTTTCTCGTGGAAACCAAACTAGAAAAATCCACATGTCGAGATGGCACCCAAAAATAATTTTTCATTCTTTTGAAGTATGTATGGTCAAGAGCTTAGCCCTGTTAAAAGCTTACAAATACCCGGTTAAGAGAAAGATCTTGTTAGAAGCCACCCAATTAAGGGATTTACCTATAGCCATGTTAGGAGATATACCCTATTAGGAGAAATCCTATTTAGGGATTTCATACCCTAGTTAAAGACTCACTTAGTTAAAGGATTTACAAATCTGAATTGTTAGAATCTACCCGGTTAAGGGATTTTCTTGTAGAAAATGTTAGGAATCAACTAGTATAATGATCTTGGAAACTCCTCCTTTGCTATTATAGATCTAGTTTAAGGTCAACCTTTTCTTCTCATGTGAAACATTTGAACCCTACAATCACACATCTGAATTTAAGATCTTTCTCTCCCACACTGACTTCATTGTAGATCAAAATGATATAAATACATTTTCACTAACTAGGTCATCCATGACCTAATTACATTTGAATTTCATGATTACAATTCATTCCCACTCAATATTTGAATGCTAAAACATGTTACAAACTATCAATTACAATTTCAAGCTTAAGTCGGCCTCTAGATCCATCACACAATCGATTTGACAAAGACAAGTCAAACTACATCACACTCTCCAATATATTTCCACAACTCAAAGAAGTTTGATCATCATGATCATAAAAATTCCAACTCATCATTCCAATAGGGTGCAACATCAACAGTTAAGGATATGACTGATTATTCTAAGAACTTCTTTTCCTTTTCACAAATTGATCTTGTGTTCATTGAAATTTATTCTTCCAGTCACCAATCATGATACACTCGCAACATCAACCCCATAAAATGGTCAAGATAACATTTCTTGAATCGCATTACCTGAGTCCAAATCTATTTGACACAATCATCAAATCATTCCTCCTTAACTTAATCCTATTCTTCTTGTTGACCCTTCAACCTTGAATCGATCATAAGTCACAACATACATATGCTAAACTTGTGTAGTTATAGACATAGCATCTAGAGCCATCATTGAGACTTCCCTAACTCTTCCAATCACCTTCATTCATCACAACCTCTCATATAATACTTTACATATCCTTTTATAGACCTTTTTCTATGTTGGTGAAAACCCTAAATGTGTAACCAAATTTGGCTTCCAGATTATCTAAAACAATTGAGTGAGCATGCCAAATCAACATTTTGAATTCCTTGATGTCATCCCTAAATAATTCAATAAGAAATTAAAATATACTTTGACTTTTCCTCCACTGGTTTACTGATTCCAATAGACTTACTTTGTCGGTACTTTGTTCTAGCCAATATCATTGGTTCCCTTCCTCAACCCTCTTCCTATACTATGAACTAGTTGATGTGATTCCAGACATAGATTTAAATATGATACTTTTAATGCTTCTTCATGAACCACATAACTTGAAACCTCAAAAATATTTATAGTTGTTCATATATTCCACAAATGTGTATCCTACAACTAGTACACTTGAACACTTAGTAACCTTACTTAGTCAATCCAATGTACTTCTGGTATGACTGATCTATCACTCCCAATATAATTTTTTTCTAGAAATGATAACACCACTTCAACACTTCATTCTCTTGGACTCAAATATATTCAACAAAATGCCAATAGTTAATACCAAAATCTCATACAAATCATTCATAATGTTTTTGCCTTAATCAAACTATCGCTCATCGAACTCTTAGCTATATACAACTAAGATTCATTCAATAACATACCTTCTTGAATGAAATAGACCAAACATTTTATTTCATCTACTGCAATAGGTTTTCTACAAGATTTCCAAGGTTATGATAAATCAAGGTAATCCACATTGAAGTTCCTCAACTCATCAAACCAAAGAACTTCAATCCTCATCTCTTTCAGTAAATTCAATCATCTACTTAAAGCATAATCAACCTTATTTAATCTACCATTCCTATGTTTCAAAACAAATTTATAACCCTACAAGAACTCAAACCATCTCATGTGTCTCTGATTCAACTTATCTTGACTATTCAAAGACTACAATGCATGATGATTAGTGTAAAACCAAAACTCCTTAGGCAATAGGTAATGTCTCCACTTATTCAAATCATGAACTACAACATAAAATTCATGATCCTAAATTGAATATCTTCTCTTTGCATCATTCAAATTTTCACTAAAGTAATAAATAGGTCTACCTTCTTGAGTTAACACTGCCCCAATTGCATTCCCACTTGAAACACAATCAACTTGAAATAAGGTAAAGCTAACACAAGTTGTTCAGTTATATTTTTCTTAAACAATTCAAAACTAGTTTTTGCTACATTTGTCCACTTGGAATCCTTCCTATCCCCTCGCATGGTATTATTCATAGGGATAAAGACTAAAATAAAAATCCTAATGAGCTTTTTGTAGAAAATTTCCAATCCAAGGAATGATCTTATGTCTCCAATATGTTCAAGTGTAGACCATTCAAAAATTTCTCTAACCTTCTGAGGATCCATGTTTAAACCATCTACAAATACCACAAATCCCAAATACACAATCTCCTTTTTCATGAAAGAACACTTCTTGATGTTTATTAACAACTTTCTTCCCTTAATCTTTGCAAAATTTATCTCAGATGAAACAAATTATCCTCCTTTCTCTTATTAAAAATTAGAGCATCATCAAGACAAAAAATCACAAACTTACTCAAGAATTTATTCAATAGCTCATTCATCAGCCTCATGAAAGTACTAGGTGCATTAGTTAGTCCAAAAGGAATCACTAACCACTCATAAAATCCTTCATTTATCTTGAATATAGTCTTTGACTCATCTCCTTTTATGATTTTGATCTTATGATATCCACTCTTCAAATTAATCTTTGTGAAATACTTAGCTCCACTCAAGAAATCCATTATATCATCCATTCTAGATAAACAAATTCTATACTTCACCATGATCCTATTAATGTCTCTTGAATTAGTACACATCTTCCATTCTCCATTCTTCCTAGGTGCTAATACTATAGGCACTACACAAGGATTGAGAATCTCTCTGATCAAAACCTTATTCAATAAATCTTATACTTTCTCATTTATTTCCTCAATCTCTCCATCTGTCATCCAATGTGCTCCTTTATTTGGAAAACTATCTTTAGGAATTAGATCCATGGAATGGATAATACTTTGTACAAGTGGTAATCTATCAAGTACATTATTTGACATTATATGTTCATATTTTGTCAACAACTCATTTATCTCTTTGGTTGTTCATTCTCTCGTTCCAAATCATAATTGTTAGGGATCAAATCATAATATTTTCTATCACTCTAAAAACCATCCAATAATTTTCTTCCTTCAAACAAATAAACTCTAACAATGGTGTAATTCTCATTCTTAGCCCAAGTCTCCACTAAAGGAAACAACCCTTGTTTCAATCCATATACAGATATATTATACCTATTGTTCCTTCCATCATGCAAATATTCTCTATCATACTACCATGGTCGACCCAACAAACTATGACATACATTCATGGGCATAATATCAAAAAGAACTTCATCATGATAAGATCTAATTTTTAATTTTACCAAACATTGTTCACTTACTAGTACCTTATGATCATCCTTTATCCATGCAATTTAATAGGGTTTCGGGTTATTCAATAGTTGAAACTTAAAATTATTCACCAACTCCTTAGATGCTAGATTATCTCTTATATACCATTGTCAATGATTATTTTTCTACATTTACCTTCAAACTTGCATATATTTTTTAACAAAATATTCCTCTGCAATGGCTCTTGATACATCTCCTCATGACAGAGGGGTCTTCTCACCTTTAGGGATTATCCATCTTCAGGTTGACTTAAATATTTAGTAGGATCTTCCTCCGCATAAGCAGTTCTACCTTTATTCTCATTCTTCTTACTTAAATTTACTTGTGTGCATTGAAAAGCTCAGTGGACTTTTCCTCCACATTAGAAACGGGTTCCTCTAAAAAATCTTTTGTCATCTCTCTTATAGCTGCTTGATCCTATACCTCTATGAATTGTTTTTTCATACCTTTGGTATGCACTCTCTTCTTTAATTTATTGCTTTCCTTTCTTCTGAGATGCAAAACTTCTTCCACCACCAGGGAAATTTCTTCCTCTCTAAAATCTTCCACCTCTTCCTCTTTTTCTTTTCTAATCACCTTTATTCAACTTTTCTTTAGCTTTTAAGGCATATTGATAAGCTTCTTCTACACTCTAAAAATCAACCAAACTAGTTTCATCTTAAATAGATGACCTTAAACCATTCAGATACCTTGCAAGCCTTTCAACATCATCATCTATATGACCAGATCTAATATCTAATCTATAAAATTCCTCAATGTACTTTTTCACACTAAGATCCTTTTGATTTAGGTTTTGTATCTTCCTAAACAAATTCACCTAGTCATTAGCTACTAAGAACTTGGCCTTCAATTTGTTCACCAGGCTATCCCATGATTTGATTTTATCCCTATCTCTTCTTTTCTTATCAATTTGGAAATGATCCACCAATAAGGATGCATGAAATCTCAATGTTTTGTAAGAATATTTAACCTTCTTATCTTCACTTGTACCTTCAAATTCAAAGCAGTTTTCCATCTGTATCATTAGAAAATGGAATCACTTACATTTAGGACTAGTTTAGCCTTTTGAGTAACTGGTCTGGGATCATGTCAAATGCCTTGAATGGGTCTTTGACTTGGATCTAGATTTTTCCCCCTATTCTGCTTCTCTTTCCACCTATTTCCAGCTTGTTTCTGGCACCTGATCTTGAGAAATGAGATTCTTCACCTTAAGGTCAGGGTCAACCTTCTAGGTCAAGGTCAACCTTGACCTTGACCTAGGTCAGAGCCGACCTTGACCCTGACCTTGGGTCCAAATTTAAAGTTGCAAAACTTTTTAGATGTTGGGCTTCGGAAAGTTTATTTTCCCACTTCTGGGTCGGTTGTTTCAGATTACAAAACAATAAACTCTTAAATTATATTTAATCTAGGTCCATTTCTAGGGGTTAATGTTTAACTATGAATTTAATTCTCCTATGTTGTCATGTCTAGAAGTTTGTATCCTAGTCTTGTATAAAAGGAAGCCTTCCTCTCTCATTTCTACATCCATGATCAAGCATCTTTTGCCATCTATCATATCCATCTCAAGCAAGAAAAATCAAGACATGAAGAAAGAAAACAAGAAGGAGAAGGAAATAATTCAAGAATTCATCCATCTTCAAACATTCAAGCATTAAAGATCCAATTCACCAAGGAGATCCATTGGTAGCCATTGAAGAATTCAATCTCTATGGAGCCCTCTTGTTGAAGACTTCTCCGTCGATTTCCATTCAAGCTTCTTCCTATTCCAAGATCCATTCAAGATTGGTGTTGAAGATATAATGGAATTGATTTGAGACATCCTACATACAATTATACAATCATTTGGAGTATCCATACTTGTGGATTCAAAGATTCGAATCCTCCATAAGGGTTTCAACATAAGCAAGGTGAATTGTTCCATTTACTTTGTTTATTCGTTCCAATTTTAATTACATTTAAAGGTTGATTTTGAACCAGGGTTTGACCAAGGCAAACCCATCATCCAAAAAAAAAAATCCTTTTTGTTGAAGGTACAATTGCAGGAAAAAGAATCGCAGATGAAATCTAAGTACCCTTTTTGGTGAACTTTTGGGATCCACGAACAGAATTTTTGTTAGAACAGTATAAGTCAAGGTCAAATTTTAGGGGTAAGATTGTGCCCCAGGGTAAGATCTTACCCATGTTTTGGGTCAAGGTCAACCTTTCTCAGAATAGTTGAAGGTTTCTGGGTTTTCTCTATTTTTGTGTTTCCAGGCCAAATTCAGTTGCAGAATTTCTTGAAACTAAGTATAGACACTAGAAAATTCAATTAAGATTTTTATATTTCCTTTCTATAAAAGAATATAGGGTTTTCTCCTTTCTTCATATTCTTCATCGATTGATTTATTTGTGCATTAACCATTTTATTTTTGTTGATCAATTTGGATCTTTCCTTTGGGAATTTGGGTAGAAGATCTTAGTTTTCCCACATACCTAGTCACACACACCATATTCCATATTTTCTTATCTTACATTTTGGCATACACTCTTTTATCCTATTACATTTTGGTGAACCCGCGATAGACAACTCTTTCTTTTATGGTTTTAGATCTTACATTTACATTTCATATAAAGTAAAAATACAAAAAATTTAATGTGTTTACGCTTTGCATTTTCCTAGTTTAGTTAATTTTTCATTTGTATTGGTATATGAGCTTTACTACCTCTAGTCCTACTTATAATATTTTGATTAGATGAAGTCATAGACTTATGGGTGCCTTTTATCTTGAGTCTTCCTCTCCTTTTCTTAGGATTCTGGATGACAATTTGATTATTCATGATTCTAATCCTACTATGGAGCATAACTCTTCTCACTCATCTCATGATGATGATGATTCTTTAAGAGTTGCTCCCGAACAAGTCCAAAAAATTTCAACTGAACTTTATAAAATGGGAAATTGGCTTACTCAAGAGAACCATAATCAAGATTTTATTCAAGCTATAAATGCTCTTAAGAAAGTCCTTTGTGATAGTGATCAAGATTTAGGATTCTCTCCTTCTATTGATAGTGTGGAACCTTCTTCTATTCCTTTACCTAGAATGCCTACTTATACTCCTCCTTTGGTGACTACGTCAGTTCCCTCTCTTCCTATGAGTGTTACTCATGTGTCCCTCCCTACTTCAAAACCTCCTTATCATAATGTTCCTTTTACTTATTCCAATCCTCTTCTAACTGTGGTTCCAAGTGTTCCTCCAGTTGTGTCTTCCATTCCTACCGCTTCATACACTTTACCTAGTGTTTCTAGTGTGTCTATACCTCCTATTTCATCTAATGATTCAAAAATCATCAGTTTGTCTCAAACTATCCTGTTTACAACAACAACTTGCATCTTTAACTCAATCAAAGTTTACCATTCCTACATGTGACATGGGAAGTCCTTTATCCCTAGACATTATTCATGCTCCTGTTCCTCAACAAATTGATATGCCTTGTCTTGAGAATTACAATGGTAAGGGAGACCCTGTTATTCATGTTAAAACATTTCAAATCCTTTGTAGTGACTATGCTCATGACCTTAGGATTTTAGCCAATTTGTTTGCTTGAACTTTTAGTGATAAGGCCTTGCAATGGTATTGTTCCTTGCCTCCTTATTCTATTGATTCTTTTCCAAAACATACCAATGCCTTTATTCAACAATTTCAAAATAACATTGGTCTGCAAGTATCCTTAACTGATTTGATGCATTGTAAATAGAATAATAAAGAAAAATTGACTGAATTTATTGGTAGATTTAAGCATTTGTATGCTCAGATTTCTTATCTAGTTCTTGATATTGATATTCACCATATGTTTATTCCAAATTTACAAAAGGATATTAGAGATAAGATTCTTCTTACTGAATTTACCTCTTTTCAACAACTTTGTGTAGTGCTTCATCATTATTAATTTCAAGTGAGTCAATTTGAGAGAAACACTCCAATGGCTCTTGTCCCAGTTGATAAGAGTGATGCTGCTCCTAATCCAAACAAGTTTCAAAAACCTAACAACTATGTCAACATAGATAAACAAGCGAATGCAGTTGCTGATCAAACTGTTGTTACATCCAATAATGCTACTTCTGCATCCACTTCTTTATGTTGTAATCGTATGTTTACTCCTCTTTCTAAATCTTTGCATTCTATTATGAATAAATTGTTGACTACTATTATGATTACTTTACCTCCTATTCAACCTCTTTTACCTACTACGGTGGCATCTAAATCCATTGATTCCAAAGCTTTTTGTCAATACCATCATCAGAATGGCCATGATATTGAGAAGTTTTATTCTTTAAAGCCTAAGGTTCAAGACATAATTGATTATAATGCCTTATCTTTTGCTAATTTTGGTGGTAGTGGGAAAAAAATTGTCTCTCCTCCTAATCAAAATCTCCAAATCTATATGAATCCTTTGCCTACACATGATACTAATACCATTTTTGAGCCATCTTATGTGGATATTATTTATGATTCAAAGATTGATGATCTTAATCACATTGTTAACCATGTGGAGCATGTTGTTTTGTCTCAATCTGCATCTCCACCCCAGCTTCAATCTCAACCTCAACTTCAAGTTCAAACTCAACCTAAGCCAAAACTGAAACCTCAACCTAAACCTCAAAAACAACCTAAGATTAAAAGACCTCGGGAACTCTTGATTACCTTTGATGATTATGAGACTATTAAAGATCCTAATGGTCCCCCTTATATATATGCTAGTATTTCTAAGATTCCTAAGCGCAGTGGTCTTGTTGATCCTACATCCTTAGTCAATGTTATTATTGAAGAAAATATTTTTATGAAAAACTTACAATGTGATTTCTATGATACATCCGATGTGTGGATTCAAACTTGTAATGATTTTCTTTATCAATCATTTGGTTCTATTAACTTACATGTTGAAATTTGTGGTAAGTTTGTGGATACTACCTTTATTGTTGTTCCTACTTCTGATCAGTTTCAAGTTAAGTTTGGTTTTCCTTGTTTGAATGTCATGCATGCCATTGCTTCTCCTATCCATAAATGTCTTAAATTCATTCATGATGAAAAAGTGAAGATGATTAATCACAATTTATATCAACCTTCTAGGCTCAGGGATTGTGCTACATTTGACTTCTTTTGGCATTCATTACCTAATTCATGTCCTTCTCGACCTGATAATGTTTTTCGATCATATCAAGCCTATAAGCATCACGAGATTCTTGAATTAAGCATACCACTAATGGATCTTTACTATGGTCTTTTTCCTATGACTTCCATACCTCCTTTATCCACGACTTCTAGTTCTCTTAGTCAAGCTCCTAGTATTTCTCTTAAGTCTACTGAAAACTCTACTGATCCTCCTATAGAACCTGTGAAGGAACTGGTTGTTGTCCCTCCTAGTTCTCAACATATTTCAATCAAGACAAAATGTAACTGATCTTCTAATGAACATTGTAAGAAGTGTCGAGCTCAAGATAAGGCTCGTGCCTCTATTATTCAAAGTTCTTTACCTTCTTTTGACCAGCCTATGCATGATGTGTTAGAAGAAGTTCATACTAATAATGATGTTAAGATGCATGATTATGATGACTATATTTGTATCTTAGATCCTATTTTGATTAATCTAGATGGAGAAGATACTCTTGATGCTACTAATGATGCTAATGATGAATATTAAACTATTGACATTGATATTGATTTAGCTAATATGCTTTTATCACAATTGATAATTACACCTAGTATCAAACATTATGATTCTCAAGAGGACCCTTGTTTGTAACTGGCTATCATTCCTATTGTCTTGGTTATAGTCCCTCTTGTGAGTTTCCAACCTTCCTAAAATGATATAGAATGAGATGGGGAGAGTGGGCGACAGGCTTTATTGGCTTGTCTGTCATGGTAGCTTTTTGTGTGCTTTCCTGTTCTAATGTGCTTCTCCTGTAATGTGTTTGCTAAATGTTTGTTAAATTCTTTTATACGATCCTTGTTACTTTGTTGGTGCAAGGTGATAAAAGAATCGAACCTGTTACATACTATTCCTCTATATGTATCTTTACTATTCTATATGTTGTTTCAATGTTATGTTGTACATGTGCTATTGTTCGTAAATGTTTCCTTGTGTAGTCCGCTTGGATTTTTGACTTGGTAGCATTGATTCATTTTGGTCTCCATGTTGTGGTCTGAAAAGACTCTTCTTCATAACTCTTATGTATTATTTCCTCCATTGTAATTGTAGTTCTACTTTCTTTGGGGAATGATGTCAATTCATTTGCAATAATATCGTGTGTGTGTGTGTGTGTGTACTGACCCCACAGTAGGTAGATCCCTTATATATATATACATGAATATATATATATACATATATATATATATATACATATATACATATATATATATATACATATATCTATATACATATATATATATATACATATATATATATATATATATGTATATATATATATATGTATATATGTATATATGTATATATGTATATATATATATATATGTATATATATATATATATGTATGTATATACATGTATATATATATGTATATATATATATATATATATATATATATATATATACATAGATATATATATATATATATATATATATATATATATATATATATATATATATATATATATACATGTATATACATGTATATACATACATATATGTACATATGTACATATATACATATATACATATATATATATATATATATATATATATATATATATATATATATATATATATATATATATATATATATATATATATATATATATACATATATATATACATATATATATACATATATATATACATATATATACATACATATATATACATACATATATATACATATATATATGTGTGTGTGTGTGTGTGTGTGTGTATATTATCTTATAATCATATTGACCCCACAATAGGTAGATCCCTTATGTGTTCTATGTATGTTTATGTGATATTTCCCTTGATTTGTCTTCGCTTGGGGGCATCTTGTAGTGGAAATGTAATCTAGGGAGTTTTTTAATGTTTCTGTTAAAGCTATTGTTCATGTTAAAGTGTTCAAAATGACTTTAACATGGGGGCATATGCTCTACTCACTTTTCACACACATGCACTTTCAATACATATATTTTTCAAGGCACTTTTCTCCCTTTATGGATTAGTGACTAATCCTTAAAGAAAATATTTTTATCCTATAGGATCTGTTGATCCTCCAGTTTAAATTTTCAAAATTTTCATCCCTTAAGGTCAAAGGTGTCCTTAAGATTGGATCTCTTTTATTTGTGGCTTTTCTCTTTTGGAATAGAATATTCCGAAGGGTGAACCCTTGATGGGTTGACTAGTGAGTAGCCACATTCACTAGGTGGTTCAATTCCATCTTTCGAGTTGCATTGTTTCCTTTTGTGGTTCACAATGGGACATAAGTTCTCATTGGATGAAATAATTACATCCTCTTCTCTCTCTTTTCTAGAGATGTCTCTCTTATTTTAATATTAGAGTTGACAAAGACTTGATTCCTTGGGGGCTTGAGGGTTTCTTTGTTCCTTTGATTTCAATAAGATTATTTTTTTTCATTGTGATTTAATACTTTACCAAGAGTTTGCATCGAGTCCATAATCTTGCTAAAGTGGGGGCTAAATGTATCATTTAAAAATGGAATCACTTCTATTTAGGACTGGTTTAGCCCTCTTAGCAAGTAGTCTGGGGTCATATCAAACACCTTGAATGAGTCTTTGCATTAGATTTGGACTTTTCCCCCTATTCTGCTTCTCTTTCCACCTATTTCTAGCCCATTTCTGGCACCTGATCCTGAGAATTGAGATTCTTCACCTCAAGGTCAAGGTTGAACTCGACCTTGACCTAGGTCAAAGTCAAACCCGACCCTGACCCTCAGTTCAGATTTCAAGTTTTGGAAGTTTTCGGATGTCGGGCTTCAGAAAGTTTATTTTCCTTCTTCTAGGTTAGTTGTTTTGGATTTCAAAATAGTAAAATCTTAAATTATATTTAATCTAGGTCCATTTCTAGGGGTTAAGGTTTAAATGGAGAATTAATTCTCCTATGTCGGCCTCTCTAGAATTTTGTGCCCTAGACTTGTATAAAAGGAAGCCTTCCTTTCTCATTTCTACATCCACGATCAAGCATCTTTTTCCATCTATCATATCCATCTCAAGCAAGAGAAATAAAAAAATCAAGAAAGAAAGCAAGAAGGAGAAGGAAATAATTCAAGCATTCAAGCATTCAAGATCCAAGTCATGAAGGAGATCCATCGGTAGCCATTGAAGGATTCAATCTCTATGGAGCCCTCTTGTTGAAGATTTCTCCATCCATTTCCATTTAAGCTTGTTCATATTCCAAGATCCATTCAAGATTGGTGTTGAAGATCTAATGGAATTGATTTGAGACATCCTACATACAATTCTACATTCATTTGGAGCATCCATACTTGTGGATTCAAGGATTTGAATCCTCCACAAGGGTTTCAACATAAGCAAGGTGAATTGTTGAATTTACTTTGTTTATTTGTTGTAATTTCAATTATATTTAAACCTGTTGATTCCAAACCAGAGTTTGACCAAGGAAAACCCCTCATAAAAACAACAAAACCCTTTTTCTTGCAGGTACAGGTGCGGACAATGAATCACATATCAGATCTACGTACCCTTTTTTGGCAAACTTCTGGGATCTGCAAACAAAATTTCCATTGAAATAGTGGAGGTCAAGGTCAACTTTTAGGGGTAAGATTGTGCCCCAGGGTAAGATCTTACCCCTATTTTGGGTCAAGGTCGACCTTTCTCAGAATAGCGGAAGGTTTTTGGGTTTTCTCTATTTTTGTGTTTCCAGGCCAGATCTGGTTGTAGAATTTCCCGAAACTGAGTACAGACACCAGAAAATAGTATTTTCCAGATCTGTTGTATTTTGAGGTTAGTACTTATCTTCACTTCAATTAAGATTTTTTTATTTCCTTTCTATAATGGAATACAAGGTTTTCTCCTTGCTTCATATTCTTCATCGATTTATTCATTTGTGCATTAACCATTTTGTTTTGGTTGATCAATTTGGATCTTTCCTTTGGGAATTTGGGCTTAAGAAGAAGATCTTACTTTTCCCACATACCTACTCATACACACCATATTTTATATTTTCTTATCTTACATTTTGGCATACACTCTTTTATCCTATTACACCATCGCTATGGTCTAATAGAGAAACTTGTTTGAATATAACTTGCCATCATAATCTGAGGGATTAAAATGGGACTTTGCATTTACTCTAGCTATGGCTCTTAAGAGTCTTTCACCACCACGATCAAGTTATGGTGCTTCTTATTCTTCAACTTCTTCTTCATACTCACTCACATCATCAACAGGCGACCTCTCCTTTGGGAAATTTCCACAGCTTCTAACCTAGCTGCAATTTGTCTCAACATGTCCATCATGGCTAGATCTTCATATCTCCATCTATGAACCATCTTGCATAAGTTTTTTGTATTTTTGAGTCATCTCTCCACTCTTCCACTCCATAATAATCAATCTAGGGCCTCAAAATAATTGGAAATAGAGATCACTTCATCAAGGTATGGGAACTTTCTCTAGTACTACTTGGTGTAGCCAAGGTCAGGAAGGACCTCAAAAAAGTTAGTCTAATCCTAGTAGCAAGAGTTACACAATGGAAAAAACAAAGAATAATAAATATCTTCCTTGGCATTATCAAAAATTAAATTAAAAATCATCAACAACATGTAGTCTTACATACCAAGAATACATGCTTGATTCTACAATGAAACCCTAAAAATGAAACTTCAAATTTTTTTTATTATTTAAGATACATCACATACTAAGAACTAACAACTCTAAGGATCAGTTACAATATATTATAAATCCTTCACAAGCATCAATTTATTATGGGAAAGAAATATATTCCCCAAGAACAACAAATGTTGATACAAAATATACGTCAGCACCCAAATCATAAGGATCTCCCTAAAATAGATGAAATATGAAGTGTGATCTAAAAGGTGAGCTGACCACATGTGTAGAAACAATAAGAAATGAGCCAAGAGACTTCTCCAATCAAGAAATTATTTTGTGACACCAAAAATATCCAATTGAACATTGAACATGAAGAAAATATAGAACTCATCCACGAGATCTCAATCACAAAGAAACCAATTGAGGTGCAAACCTAGATGAGACAAGCAAGATCTTCCTTCACATTATTATAAATTCAACTACAAATCATCAGCAACATGTAGTCTTACATGTGCCAAGCATATAGGCCTAATTATACAATGAAACCCTAACTACGAACCTTCAAAAGTTTTTTTTATTTAAGATATATCACATACTAAGAACTAACTACTCTAAGGATACATTACGATAGCTTATAAAGCTTTCACAAGCATAAAGTTAGCCTGAGAAATAAATACATTCCCCAAGAACAGGAACATGATAGAAAATATTGGTCAGAACCTAAATCATAAGGATCTTCCTTAAATAGATAAAATATGATGTGAAATCCAAAAGGTGAGTCAGTCACATGTGTAGAAACATCAAGAAATAAGCCTAGAAGCTTTTCAAATTGAGAAATTCCTTCATGAGACCAAAAGAATCCAATTGATCATTGAACATGAAGAACATATAGAAGCCATCCATGAGATCTATATCATGAAGAAACCAATCGAGGTGTGAATCTAGGTGAATATGGAACATGATGCCAAGAAGACTACATGTGGTGCACAATGCTAACATATCCAAACTTAAAGAACATTGAAAGAAACTTAGAGACTGAGCTAATTGGAAAATAGGAAATAAATATTTTTTTGGTAGATGCAAGATTTCCAAGAACCCAATATGCTCTTGCATTAGTGTATGATTTTATTTTTTCTCCCAACTATGGCATGTCACAGTCTTCTTCTCATTCTTCCCCATAACAAGAATGTTTAGCAGTGATCTAATTCAAATTGTATTTGGCTAATTACTTGGCCGATAGTGGGAGTATTTTCAAATAAATAATTAATATAAATAAAGATAAAATTTGATGGTGTGGGTTGTGACATTTTTATATACTATTGCAATTTTTGTGTGTTAACTTATGTGAAGAGGATGTATGAAACACAATTTGTCTCTTTTATGTTTGAAATAATGTAAAATATGACTGAGGATAGTGTGAATAAACAAGTGTTCTAGCTATCAAAACCAGTGAATAGAAGGTTAGTTGGTTGAATTATTGTTGTGCATCAGTAGTGGATCTATTCCATTTTATCCTTCTTCTAGGTAGTGAGCCCTTCGAAAATGAGCCTTCTTCAAGTCTAGCGAGCCTTTGTTTGTAAAAGTCACCTTAACTAGTGTCACCCCAACATGTGTTCTTATATTTAAGAATAATCTTCTTTGTGATTTTTTGCTTAACGTGATTTTGAACATAAATATGTTGTTTCATGTGCTATATGGTTTCTATTCTTTTCATGTTTATATCTTTCTATAATTAAGGATTAAATTATGTTGGGTAAAACTAATTAAAGCATGGTGAAATTTTCTTACCACAAAAATGATTCATACTGCAACAAAACATTAAAAAAATAGTAAAATACTAAAAAATAGAACAAACAAACATCAAAATAGTTATATCTCATACATGGTTGAGCTCACACTCAAGATGATCTTGCATTAGTTAAAGCATCAATCTTTTAATGTACATTGTTTCCATTTATATAATTTACTCAGTGAATACGTGGTTCATCGAGGTCAGTACTATGATTAATAAACTTATCTCCCATTTTATCATTAGGATCCTAGGATTTTGTATTTAAATGACATGCATCTATTGAGAAAATGTTGATGTGTATGATGATTATAAAAAATCTACTAGAAACATTGTGTTGTGTAAACTTATATTTATCTACTAGTTTAGAAAGAAGTAAGATATGAAGGTTACGCTGAAAAAATTCAATACCATGTAAACGAAAACTCTTTTAATGTGATAAATTATCTAAAATACATTGACTTATACATTACTTTATGATTATCACAAATCGTACTATGTTCTCTTTATCTTCATATTCCAAATATTACAAAGTGGTAAAACTACATTGATGTAAAAAATGGTTTAATAAAATTATTAAAAATGATTTATTTCTTTTTATTCTGTTAAGTTTTTATTAAATTATGTTGGAAAATTCTAATGTAATAAAGATAGTGTAGAAGATTGAATGAATAAAAGATATTAATAGCATCTACAAGATGAAAACAACCTATAAAACCTAATAATAACACTGGATAAGTTGTTGATCCGATGCTTTAGTATTGCTTTATGTCTTGTGAGTATTTGGATCGCAAGTGATTAAAATTTCAATTAATGCCCATTGACATATAAGGTACCTATAGACACCTAGAAATGGTAAATGCCCCTAGCTCCCCTTTTTAGCATGTCCTTTATATTGCACATTCGGTCTTCATTGTTTGTTGATTGTATGCCATTTGTCTTTTGACTAACTAATGCTAATTAGTTTATTGATTTTAATCATGGCCTCAAATCTTGTCATTTCCTTTTGATTTTGTCCTCAATCAGTAGTCCAATTAAATGATTTTATCATTTATTTTATTCCTTGTCACTCTTTGTCATTTGGTTTGATTAAATAATTTTTACAAATATAATCTATGTCACTAGTTTACCTTAAGAAAATAATATTTTAATTATTTCTCCTCTCTTGTCCTAACATGTCCTCCTAGGATAAATAAATATGTCATTTATTTATCCGTACAGTCCTTTTGTAATAATTAAATAAATATTATTTAATTGGCTAGTTATTAATGTGGGAGGGAATTAATAAATAAAAGTTTATTAATTTCACTCAACTTTCCTTTTCATTTTCCTATTCCATTTGTCATATTTTCTTTTATTTTGTCTTATCTTTCAGCTTCGCCATTTCTCTTTCTTTTTTTTAAATTTTTAGTTTAAATTGTCTTTGCTTCTTCCTTTTCCTCTTGTGACTTTTGGAGAGAATTAATGAATAACTTTTTATTAATTCCCCTTTTTCTTTATATTATTGACCTTTAGCCTTTCCTTTCCCACTTGGCTTTTCATTTCCATTATGATTTTCCATTAGTTTCCTTTTGATTGTGTCATTTCATTTCAAATCGGGAATCTATAAATTGAGTCATTTTCTTTCATTTTTATCAACCATTACTTTTAGTATCCTCATCCTTATTGGATTAAATTTTATCCTTTCTTTTTGTCTATTATTTGTGCAACTTTTTATACAAAGAGAAACATATCAAATTATAGGAGAAAGAAAAAGCAATCAGGTGCCATTGAAGGAATGTTTGGTAATTTTATTTGAATACTTTGTTTATGCATTTTGTTTCAATAGCCTTATTAGTTGTGATAAATATTTTACTAACATGGTTTTTATGGCTTTCGTGGATAGCTTAATCACATTTTTATACTACTTCGCTAGTTTTCCTGATCCACCATACCTAATACATAGATTTAAGGATAAAATTATAAAATAGTTCGTTTCTCTTTATTATGCTAAGTCTATATCTAATTGTATTGGATAATTTATAATGTGATAAAGATGATGCACAAGCTTGAATGAATAGAAGATTTTAATAACATCTACAAGATGATAGAAGCCTATAAAACCTAATAATAACACTTGTTAAGTAGCTAATGTGAGGCTTTAGTATTGCTTTATGTGTCGTGAGTATGTAGATCTCAAGTGATGGAAAATTCAGTTAATACCTATTGACAAATAAGGTACCTAATACCCACACATAAGAATAAAATTATAAAAATGATTTATTTCTCTTGATTCTTCTAAGTCTTTATTGAATTATGTTGGTCAATTTCTAATTAAATAAAGATGATGTAGTAGATTAAACGATAAAAGGTTTTAATAAAATCTACGATAAAATAACCTATAAAACCTAAGAAGAGTGTGGGTTAAGTAGCTAATATCATGTTTTAGTCTTCCTTTATGTGCCGTGAGTAAATAGATCTCAAGAAATAGAAATTTCAGTTAATGCCTTAACAAATAAGGTACCTAATACCTACACGTAAGAAAATATGATTTATTTCTCTCTATTATATTGTGTCTTTTTCAAATTAGGTTGGTCAATTGATAATGTAATAAAGATAATGTATAAGATTTGGAACCAAGAAAATATTTTCATAAAACCCACGAGATGAAAATAGGCTATAAAATTTAAGAATAGCATTGATTAAATAGCTGGTGTGATGCTGTAGTATTGCTTTAAGATAAAATTTAAGAATAGCATTGAGTAAAGAGCTGGTGTGATGCTGTAGTATTGCTTTAAGTATCGTTAGTACATGGATCTCAAGTTATGGAAATTTGACCAGTTAATGGCAATTAACAAATAAGGTGCCAAATACCCACACGTAAGAGCTAGAGATTGCTTTCTCCCCTTCCTTTCCCCTTTGTTAAGGACTTATTCGAAACCACCGACTGATTTCTTTTAGATACACGTTGATTTAAAGTATTCTACGACTAGATTTTCTACATGTTATTTTCTTTTAACGTGAACAAGTCAGAGATCTGAACAATTCATTTAGTGTAACACGGCAAAGGATAGGAACAGAGAAGGTGCTATTTAACCAAACGATGGGTTAAATAGTCCGAGCGACCCTTGATTTGATATATTTTATTAAACAAAATACTTTTCTTCCTTAAAATATCAAACTTCAATTCATGTAAAAAAGAATTTAGTAAGATAAATTTTGCTAAATAATGTAGTTTTATTTGAAATGAATGAAAATTCTGATTTGAAACTCAAATTTTAGTAGATTGAATTGTTTGAAATATACATTTCCTGAAATTTCATGTTGTGTGGTAGGATATAAATACATTTAGTTATCATAACTCAAATTTTAACCATTGTCTCTTATTTTAGAATATTAAATACAAATAAATAAAAAATCTTTTAGATTCTAGTATACTTAAAGGAATTACAATTATGCATGTATTATTTTTGAGCCCTTCATTATTTTTACCTCTGCAATGAACTAGGAAACACTTGATACCCAACCTTTAGGACCTACTTGTAAATACTACCAACCTTTAGATGTATCTTACACTACATCAAAATAAATGCTATACCATGGTTCATAATATCTTATGCTATATCTAATTAAATTCTCGCCACATTTTAGACTAATATGCACATTCAAATAATTATACCATTATATTTCCATATCCATTACCTTTGAAGATTTTGTCTAATGGTTTACTATTTTTAGGCATTTGTAATTAATTAGATTGATTAAGTTGGTTGACTAATTTTTGCATTCTCTTGTTTCCTACCTCTATTTTTTCCTAGAATTTTGAAATAAACCCATATGCAAAATTAATGTACTAATTACTATATATAATTAAACATCTTTATTATTTAATTCGTCTAGAATTGACAATATTATATAAAAACATCTATTATGATCTTGCATTATCGAAACAAATTAATATCCACTTCTTATGTAGTCAAATATGCCCTATTGCATCCATTGCACACACACACATAATATAGTGCATACAACATCTCATAAATATTTACTCTCTCTCTCTCTCTCTCTCTCTCTCTCTCTCTCTCTCTCTCTCTCTATGTATGTATGTATGTATGTATGTATGTATGTATGTATGTATGTATGTATCTATATATATATATATATATATATATATATTAATGCCATGCAAGGAACTATTCATTTCACTATATTGTTCTCCCTACACTATTATTTATTCATGCCTTTTAAAATAGATCCTTCACCCTAGTATGTAATTCATTTAGGGTATTTTTTCAAATATATTCTTAATCATGTAACTATTCATTTCACTGTATTGTGCTCTCTCTAGCATTATTTATTCACACCTTTCAATATAGATCCTTCATCTTGCTTTGTGATTCGTTTAGGGGATTGGTCTAAAGATGTTTGTAAGTGAAGAATTATTATTTAGATTAGGTACTTTATTCAACATCAAATAAGAGAAAACACAAACACTTTTTCTCCAATATCTTGTTGATATTCATTTCTTTATGTATACTAATCTACATGATTTTTCCTAATGTTCTCATTGAAATATATATGCAAGCTTATAAATTTTTTCTTGAAGTTGTTCCCTTATGCTTCTTAGCCACTCATGTATATAACCTTGTATAATTTGGTAAAGCATCACAATCCTCTCCCCCTCATCTAGACTTGTTAGTCCATTTCTCAAGGGTGCTAACATGAACATAATCATAATGATTAGAGACATGATTCTCTACCTAGTATACCGCAAGATGACAACCCTCATGGTTGGTTTCACCAAGATCAGATATTTTTTATATCATCACAGCTCTATTATAGGGTTACTCTACCTTGGTTGGGAAATGGAAAAGTAATCAATTAGTTTTTATATCTCATACCAAAAATGAATTGCTACATTTGGATGGAGAATAAGATAATGATGAAGGAGCTATTCTATGTTTGGTGTCAATTCTTGATTTCTAGAACCTTCTTATAGATAAAGAAAACGTGATGACCATAATTTTCTTTAACACTTATTAGATTGATGACTCTTATTACTTAACAATTTAACTACCTATTTACATTATACTTATTTTAATACTTTTATTTATGAATTTTTCAAGTACCTTAAATTCAAATTCATTCAAGCTTTTTAAAAAATATAATAGATATATAATCTACCTAATCATTAAAAATATTTCCAATCACTCAAAGGATCACACTATGATATCTAAGTTGTAGAACCAACCACACAAAATCATGGAACTATTTATTTTACTCATTTAAAGAGTTAATAGTGTTTTACAATTCTTGGCACTCTCTCTTGATGATAGATCACACAATGTGATCCGAAATGTTGATGCTAAAACACACACACAATCGAATCCAAAAACCTACACACACACACACACACCATATTCTATAAAATCTAAAAAATATTCTACTGATTTTTAAAAGGATATAATTTAATAAATAATATTTTATGAATATAATATACAAAAAACTTATTCCCCAAATTTTAAAATATTTACAAATCATTCAAAAAATATGATTCCACCAATTTTCTTAAAACGTAACGTAATAAATAATATTTTATAACAATAATATATTGAGAACTTACTCATCAAGTTAAAAAAAAATCATATGAACCATTCAAAAGAAATTGGTCCATCCTTTTCATAAAATATATTTAAAGAAATGATATTTTATAATAAGAATAATATATAAACTACTTACCAAATAAAATAATAACTTACAAATCATTCTAAAAAATTATTCAACCTATTTTTTCAAAATATAATTTAAAGGAAAAAAAATAATTACTCATCAAACAAAAAATGCCTTACCAATGATTATAAAATATATTTGATTTAATGGAAATGCGCATGTTCTAGACACGTAGATGATGCCAGTTGAAATTTTCTTCAATATAAAAATAAAAATTAGAAATAATCTACATACTGAAAAGTGATGGACAACAAATACTCACCAAATTAAAATATACATCTTAGAAATTATTCAATATAAATTATTCCACCTATCTTCTAAAATATAACATAATTAGCTGATAGGCCCTTCTCCTATGGGGTTGCTTGCAACAGGATTTTTGTCACGCCGGATTTGTCTCATTTTGAAAAATTGCTTTCGGAGCTACCAACAAATTGTTTCCTCTTGCACCTCTGATTTTGCATGATGAACATAAATATGTACCATCTACTAAACTTGCACGCATCCACTAAACTTGCACGCATCTACCATATCTTTTGTCAGGCAGATTTATTTCATCAACTACTTACTCTAGGTTTGGCACCTCATTCCATAGAAAATCATAGTGATCTCACTTCCATCAGGCCAAGCACACACTACGGTCACATTGAGATCCATGTGAATGGGTAAAAGTACAAAGTTGTGTCACACTTTTATAAAGGCAAAGGTCAACAACACACAAACTTTTTAACTTTAATGACATAAAAATGACATTTATGTTTAGAATTTGGAGATGATGTAAACTAATGAAACGTGTAAAATTGGATGAAGTTTATGCCTATAATTTTATTTTAAAAATTTAACAAGAATTCACATAGTTTTTTAATTTTTTAAGTCCATTTTTTACTTGCTGAAAATGAGGGTCTTGTTCCCACCAAAAAAGTATATGCAAATAATCTTTTCTTCCCTTTGATTTCAAAACATGTTATAGATAAAATGTATAGCTAGTGCAGAAAAGTAGAGAAATTAGTTTTCAATGTATATTTTCACTGTTATAACTACTCAAAGTCAAACATACCTGAAATCAGTAGTTTTCATCTCCCTCCAAATTTCCCCTATCAAATCTACACCATTCGAAAAAAATTACACATTCTTGAAGAGAACTCTATCCTCTAGTGTTAAATATAAAATTTCAATTTTTTTTATAAGCTTTACTATTTTTTTCTATTTTTGAAGCAGCTTGTTCTTGAATGTTAAAATACCTACTTGCATTATTTTGAAATCATAATATATTAGATCTAATTAAAATACTATAAAAATTATATGATGATTATCTTGACTCTGTGCTCTAAAAAAGGGTATTTTTATATTTGTAAAAAAATATCATTAAAAAGAGTAGGAGTTATTGAAATATCACTTTTCTGAAATAAATTTATTTCTTTAGTAATTGGTATAAAACATGCATTTAATAGATATTTCCAATTGGGAAAGTTGAAGCACTTATCTAACTTATCTAGAATGAATCTAGCTAGACCATATGTTTGAAAAAAATAATTTTAGCTAGAAATACTCAAATTCAGCTATTTTGATAAGTTAGCCTAAAACATGACACAACTTTGTTCTTTTACTCGTACGCATCTGGCTTTGGAAGCGAGTAAAATTTAGGAAAAAATGCATACAATTTCTTCTGAATTTGGCGTATAAGACACCTTCATGTAGTACAAAGCAAAATAAGTGTTGCATTGTGTCATCACATCTCGAACCATGGACTAGATGCAGAGTTCTCTAGAGGTGGAGATCAAGCAGATTCAGGCCAAAATGATCTGCGAGAGAGAGAGAGAGAATCATGATAGATTGCACAGAGAATTTGCCACTACTCCTAACTCCTCTTCAGTTCTGGACATCATCACGTGCTAGGAGACAGACAACAATGGTGAGCTGCTCACCCTGACCTCATCTGAGAGAGAAGTGGAAAGACTCACAAAGGTCACCATGATGCATAAATCTTTGAACCACTGGGTCTGTGATTTGCACGACTTTGAGAACGCAAGGTTTTAAATTCTTTTCATGCTTTTCAATTTGGTAGGAATAAATTTTTCTTCATGATTACTATGCTGCACTCTGCCTCCATGGCTCACCTACCACTGAAATTCCCATGGAATTTTCAGTGCACTTTCTTGCATTTAAAATTTGTACAGAATACGAGCCTATAGGGCGCTGTAGTGATTTTACAGACATTCCATCACTCTCTCCTTTCTTCCCTTGTAATTTATTCCTATGAGTTGGAACTAGAAGTGGTTTGCCTCAAGTTAAAAACTATGGTTTTCACTTTAATTGCTTGATAAATTTTGTGTTCAGTGTCCCAAAAGATCTTGCTATGTGTCGCTTCCTTTATAAAAATACTTGATTGCATTTCGCTGGATAATTTCGCTTTGCTATGAATAAAAAATGATTATCTTTGGAAACTTAAAAGATCTGAGTTTTGAAATACAATGTCCTTCGAAATCTTCAATTTACTAGGTTTGTAATGTAGTCTATTTTGTTTTGTGGATCGTTGTTTTTATTGCTCAACACAAGCTGTGTTTTTTTCATTTCAAAATTTAGTCACATCTTAATTAATTTGTCTAGAAATGCATTCTCTACCTTCCTTTTTGCCCAAACATTCATTCTTTATTTTTTTTGGAATCACGAGTTGAAGGACTGGCTTTTCTTCAAAGGGATCAAATTCCTTGATTTTTTGGTTTGCTTTAGTTGGAACAAAGTGTTTAAGCAATGACTTGGACTTTTGAGTGCCTTATACAATTGATTAAAAAAAATTATATTTGACTAACTAAAATAATAATTATAACTTTTCATTTTAGAAAAGAAAAAATAAATATATTAATAATAATTTAATATATATTATATATATAATTCTAGGAAAACATATATAATAAATCATATTCTCAAATCATTAAAGTTAAACATCATATATATTATATAAATATTAATATGAAAATTTAGTAAATCTATATTATATAAAAATTATGATATCAATAAACTATATATATTTATAGCTTAAAAAAATTTACCAACTCTTGTGCTCCCTAAATTTTTACTATTCCTTATATTATAGGTGAGATTTAAAGTTTTAATAGGAGTAATTCTTGTTTTAGAAAAATAATTAGAATTAGGTTTAGATTCTAAATTATTTTTTATTAACTTTGATTAATAAAATCATTTAGCTACCACGTTTATCTATTAATTTTTTTTATATTTGATTAACTAAAACAATAATTATAATTGTTCTTTTTAGAAAAAATAAATATATTAATAATAGTTTAATATATATTATATATATAATTTTAGGAAAACATATATAATAAATCATATTCTCAAATCATTAAAGTTTAACATTAGATATATTGTATAAATATATCTATAAAAATTTAGTAAATCTATATTATATAGAAATTATGATATCAATACACTATATATATTTATAACTTAAAAAAAATTTACCAACTCTTGTGCTCCCAAAATTTTTACTATTCCTTGTATAGATATGAGTAATTGAAGGATATTTTAAATAATGAATAATATATTATATAAAATATCTAATATTCAAATAAACAATAATAACTTATAACTTACAAAGTATAAGAAGCTATACAAATAAAAATTATAAATGAGATTTACAGCTCCTAAATAAAAATTCATAACATTATCACAAGAACTATCAACATTACTATTTTAAGTTAATTAATATTTTAACAAATCCTTTAGTTTAAACTTTAATATTAAAGGGTATCATGTCAATACGCATCTGTAAGATAGTATTCTTAATTATTTTGCTTAGGTACTTTCCTTTTAAGAATTTATAAGTAACAAAATTTTATATAAAAATAGAAGGAAAACTAAATTTAATTATTCTTTTAGTAATACATTTGATTTTAAATAACATTGAATATATTTTAAGATGTTTGATAAATAATATTATTAATTATGATACTTAAACTTATTATCTCATTAAAAAGATATTATAATTATATGAAACATTTTATCTTTCAAGTTTTAATCAATTATTTTTAGAAATTATAATTTAGTATATTTATTAAATATAATAAATCTTGAACAATTTTGTTGAAGTAATATATTATATATAAATTGATTTTAAATGTTTAGTTTTAAGATGATTTAGATTTGTTTACAAATGCAAGTAATAATTTCTAAGAGTTGCCTTTCTATATTTGATTTTAATAAAATGTTAAATCTTTTTAAAACACTTTGATTTGAAAAAAAAAAAACTACTTTTATATAAACCGAAAAATCCTAAAAGAAATACTACTAGAATCTGCAAGATCTTTAGATCCGACTCTGCAAGTCATAGAAAATGCAAATGGAAATAGAGAAGTAAAAGCCATTGTCAATGTATTCCAAAAGTTCTACAATAACCCAAAGGAACACTCAAAACAATTTGAAATGTTCTGTTGGAGAAAGATTTTCTTATACAAACATTTTTCCCATATAGAAACTGACATAGGCCTTACAAAGGAATCAATAACCACAAATTGGAAGCAAATGAATACAACCAAATATGACATATGACACGTTATTCACACCACGAGATAGGAAATAAGCTTAGAAGAGGAAGACAGTGACAATGACATGAACATGAGGGAGGCAATAGAGATGAACAAATGGCAATTGTTTTCCCAAATGGGACCCTTAAACAATCTTGGCCTGGATGAACTTGATATGCTTCAAATGCGAGAGGTTGATAGCAGCAGCAAATGAAATCATATTTCAATACCACAACATTTGCATGAAATTGTGACACAATTCATAAACATGAAAAAACACATAGCTAAGATGAAAACATGTCATCTAACTTTCACATTCCAAGCTAAAAAATATTTTGTTTCACCTATTGCTTTTAGCTATACGATTAAATTAATTTTTTTTTTTTTTAAAAGGTGGCAGTGCCACTTAATATATTATATTATATAATTTTACATGAATTGGTTCTAAAATAAGGAGCTCCCAAAGAAAAGAACCAGAAGAAAAACTTTGTTCATTACCCCATCAAGAAAAAAGGTTCAAAATTAAGGAGCCGTGGTTGGGAAAAAAAGAGCCCTCACAACCAGAGCCCCCTAAATACATCATAAGGAAAAATTTGGAGTTTGATGAGTCAACCTACAGAAGCTAAATACAATGTTAACCCCAATGGGAAATTACAATATGCCGAGAACATAGGAAAATTTAATGACATATAACACCCCTGACAAGATTAGCAGTATACACAAAATGAGGACAATAGAATGAGGAGATGACGTATCAAAATTGCTTCACCGAGACCACTGCTTGAGAGAGAGAAATCTCCTTCGAACCTATGCAAAAAAATTCACTGGTCAAAATAGCAAGGCTGATCAAATGTCTCTATGCTGGCATTACCCACTTTAAAACCTGCACACATAACAGAGAGCCAAAAAAACAAAAAGAGAGCAAAGATCGTAGAATAATATACAGAGTGTTAGCCTTCCATAAAAATAGAGGGGGTATTAGTAGAACCTAGCTTAAGGTTAAGGTCAGACAGGGGTTGTGATGGGACTGAAAGTGGAGGATGAGAGAGCGGCTATGAGAGTGGAACAATGGAGGAATCTTGCTCCAACAAATCTAGAATAGAAAATACAATTTGATGGACATTATTTACACATTCCTTAGAGACAAAATTCCCAGACTGATGTAGAGGAATCTTAATCAGACTAAATGATTGGTTTTCCAGGCCTTTTTTAATACTTTTGAGAACCATGTAAACACCATGGTTGTGAAGAACTGCATGATGATGAAAAAGACCACCCATTAGCATAGCCTCACCCCATAAATCCTATTTTTGAAGAGCTCTAGAAATCTTGTTGCCTTGCAGAAATACTGGATTGACATATCTGTTGGAAATCAACTCAAGATGGAAGGGGATTGAAACAAGTCCAAAGCATTAGAGAGAAAAATTGACAAGATCTGAGAAGGGTAAATAATGCATCTTCCTGAGGGAAAAAGAACATCAAATCCAATAATTCATTTAATACCATGACAAACGTGTGGGCGATCACAAACAAAGATGGTGGCTAGCAGGTCATCTTTGATGAAACTAAGGAATGGATTCTCCCATTCCTCGACTTCCACCAGCACTCTAAAATTATTTGGATAATAATCCATGTGCAGAGATGAGCAAGTCGAACATAATTCCATAGAAGAACTTAGACCAACCAAAAATCGTGGGTGACTCATCATTATGCAAAAAATAGAGGAAGGTGGGTAAGAACTAGGGCTAGAGGATTAAAACGAAGGCACAACAGAGGAAAGATTATGCAGGAAGCAGAAAATAGATCCCATTTATAAGAGAAGATAATACCACTATGATTAAAAGAGGCCTTTATTAATCAACAATGACACCTGATGGAGAAAAGATATGAAATCCAAAACAATGGCTAAAGGACATAGACGGCTTGAGGGAGACGTCACATATGGGAGTTAGTGCAACATACTCACATGATGGGAAGATATGCAAAATAAATCACAAGAAAATGAAAGGTTGAAAGAGACCCAAATTCCCACAATCATGCTCAAAATATTAATGGATGCCAATCAAGGATGACCATGTGTTAAAAACCATGGAGGAGAAGTACACATTCGAAAAGGAAGCTCAACTATGAGGACAATCCATGTAAAAGAAATAATGGAAAGGTCAACTTGAAACAATGATGATGTTTGAAGATGACACATCATCTTAAAGAGTAGTAGATATCCTGCTCAGTGTAGAATTAGTTACACATGTTCCACAGACCGAATACCACATATGGCTGCCAAACTGCTACATCTCCTGTATAATGCTAGCAGATCTAGATGCAAAAACATAGTGTACTTTCTTACAACCATATCTGATTAAACATTTAAAACCATGTATAAGAAGCTATGGATACATAGGAAAGCCTAGTTCCTCAAAAGAATAATGGATGCCAGTCAAGGATGGCCAGGTGTTGAAAAATGCCTAGAGGAGACGTACAAAAAGAAATAATGGAAAGGCCAACTTGAAACAATGAAGCTGTCTGAAGATGACACATCATGTTAAAGAGTAGTGGATATCCAGCTCAGTAAAGAATTAGTTACACATGTGCCATAGACCAGATACCGCATATGGCCACCAAACTACTACATCTCCTGTATAATGCTAGTGGATCTGGATGTAACAACATAGCATACTTTCTTACAAACATAGCTGATTAAACATTTAAAACCATGTATAAGTAGCTATGGGTACATAAGAAATCCTAGATCACAAAAGTATGAAAAGTATATTTCGTAATGAGTGCCAAAAATGCTCTTTAACAAGGATATTAATAATATTTTTAAAGAAAAAGTGCCACTTTCAAGGATAACATTAATATGACGACTCATTCTGAATAATTGCAATGATGGAAGGAAAGTGGTTTAACAAATTAACTGAAGAGTGAGAGTCCAAAATAATCTTGTTGCAACCATAATTTGCCAAGCAATCTGCCACAAAATTGCCTTCTCTGTAAGTATGAGACATAAGAAAATTGTCCAGAGAATCGATGATACCCCAGATTTGATGAAGAACGTAATTTAAGTGCCAATTATCAATTTTTCTATGAATGCAAGCATTTATAATAACAGATGAATCACCCTCAATATGCAAATTTGAAAAAGACATCTTCTTAGCAAGAATTAACCCTTCAAGAAGAGCGATATCTTCTGCCATATTATTTATACCAAGGGTTATAGGGGATGCCAAAAAAGCCAAGACTTTACCTTCATGGTTTCTCAGGCAAGCCTTGATACCTGACTCCTCCGGATTCCCTCTAGAGGAGCCGTCAAAATTAAGCTTGATGAAAGAGGGACCAGGGGGAATCCATTTAATTGACGATCTAGAAATGGGGATTTTTTTGACACGGGGAAAAACATGACAAGAGGGAAAGGAAATGAGCTTCCAGGAACAAGCTACCTAACTATCCCATGAAGAAAAAGTGGCATTAGGGTTAAAATGGGTAGAAGACATATTATTCACTTTCTCAGAGATGAGCCTTTCTATTGTAGAGATAACTGAGGAAACATCTAAGAGCTCTTTTCTAAAAATTCTTTTATTCCATTCCCACCAAATAGACCAGATGACTAATGAAGGAAAAACTATCCATAGACATGCAAAGATTGAACTAGAGAATAGGGTGGGCCAGGATTGGAAGAGCTCCCATAGGGACCTAGGAAAGGGGAAACATATGGACAATTTATCCATAACAAAGGCCCAACACTGATGGGAAAAAGGGCAGTGAATGAAAAGATGATCCACAAAATCCTATTGAGAACCACATAATACACAACTAAAAGGAGTAGCTATATGAAATTTGGCTAACCTATCACTGGTTAGAATTCTTCTTTGAATAGCCAACCAAGAGAAAACACCAGCTTTCAGAAGGACACATTTATCCCAATAGAATGTGAAAGCTCTCTTAGAACTATGATGCTTAGCCATTTGTTGAAGAGCCTCATAGCCAGATTTAACAAAATACAAGCCTTTTTTAGAGGGGCACCACAACAATTTATCACTACCTTTACACAAAAAAACTAGTCTATTAGCAAGGACTGCAACGAAATCCCTTGCAAGATTAATGTCTATAGGGAGGGAAGAAGGATCTTTCCAAGTCACCTTATGGGACACAATATCAATGTATTCCACATAGTCTACTAACAATTCTCCCCAAAGAAGAGAGGAAACTCTCATAACCTCATTTAAAGAAATAGAATAACATAACGGTGGGAGGCCACTCCAAGAGTCTTTCCAAAAACACACATTAAGACCATTATGAACCTGCCAGGAGAGATACTTTGTAACAACTTCTCTAAATGATACCATGAAATTCCAGGTAGGAAATCCAGATGGGGGGTTAGAGATAGTAAAAATTCTATGAGGATAAGGAGAGTCTAGATATTTTTCTTGCATGATTTGACACCATAAAGACTGAGATTTGAAATACATGTTCCAAACTAACTTTCCACCAAAACCCTTATTTCTTAGAGATAGGTTATGTAATCCTGTCCCTCTAGATAGTTTACCGATGGACAATTTTTTAAAAAGACTCTAGGGGAATCTTACTTGCATTAGTCATATTAGCAGACCAAAGGAAAGATCTGATAATCTTTTCAATTTGGTTAACTACAGAGATAGGTGCTTGAAGAATGGAAATATAATAATTCAGAATAGCCAGAAGAACGGTTTTGACTAATAAGATTCTACTAGATAAAGAAAGCCAACGAGCTTTCCAAGCTGATATTCTAGTTTTGAGCCTGTTAATAACATTATCCCAAAATGATGTTTTCACTAGCCCAAGGAAGAATGGTATACCAAGATAAGTGGATGGAAACTCATCCACAGGGAAGCCAAGAATATTTGTGATTCTATGCTGAACATAATCCGGAGTGAAAAGTATATAGACTTTAGATTTGAGAGGATGAATGGCCTGGCCAGATCTGAATGTATAAGTGTTTAATATTTGTTTAGCGTATTTGGCCTCTTGAATAGAGGATCTACCAAAAAGAAGAGTGTGATCGGCAATAAAATTATGGGTGATAGATAAAGATGAATTAGGAATATTTATGCCCTTCCAGTTGGCAAGGGCATTTTGTTTATGGATGGACCTACTAAGAGCTTCTTCCATGATAATAAATAGGAAGGGGGATAAAGGGTCCCCTTGACGAACACCTTGAGTGGCATGAAAAAAACAAGAGGGGCTACCACTAATAAGGATTGAAAATGAGGCACTAGATAGGCAATTCTTAATCCATTTGCACCAAGAATTTGAGACGCCAAATTTAGCTAGGACTCTTAACAAGAATGACCAAATGACCTTATCATAAGCTTTCATCATATCTAATTTCAGCACAAAGGAGGGAGTCTGAGAAGATTCAATAGTATGAAGAACTTCTAGAGCAACTAGTGCACCATCATAAGTATCACTACCAGAAACAAAACTTGCTTGCTGAGGGGAGATTAGAGTAGGAATGAGCGGTTTGAGCCTGAGATAAATTGATTTTGTAATGATCTTATAAATGGAATGATCTTGAGTCCGTAAATGTTTGAGGATAATTAAATTTGGGAATCAAAGTAAGATTAGTTCTGTTAAACTCTTTGAGGATATAACCTTTCTTGCGGGATTCTTCTACGACCAAAAGGAGGTCAAAACTAATAACATCCCAACATTTCTAAAAAAAAAACCATAGTGAAGCCATCTGGTCCAGGAGCTTTATCCGTGGCCATAGATAAGACAATAGAATGAAGTTATTCAATACTGAAAGGTATCATTAGATTGATATTATCCTGATGTGAGAAAAGGGGTGGAATAGACTGAAGAAGAGCATCCACGTCATGGTTATTCTCATTCTGTGGAAGGATAGGAGCAAGTAAGTTTTTGAAAAGAAAACACCCTCATTGGTAATTTGTTGTTGGGAATATAGGGTATTCCCTAACAATGCACTTTTAATACAGAAGATGGATGAGGTTGCCTTCCTAATTTTGGCAGAAGCATGAAAGAACTTAGTATTCCTATCACCCTCTTTCAACTAGAGTTCTTGAGATTTTTGTCTCCAATAGGTTTCTTCCTTTGAGCAGAGAATAGCCTAGTAGCTTTGAAGAGATTTTTGTTTCTCTGCTAAATCAACATTTAGTCCATATTTGACAAAATGGTCAGAGATCAGGTTGAGATCATGTTCTACCCTAGTCTTCTCATGAAACATATTCTTAAAAACTTCCTTATTCCAGATTATAATATTGGATTTCACAAATTTAAGCTTGTTTGAATATTGAAACATTCTAGTGCCTTTACAGAAAGGAGCACTAACCCACCATTGTTGTAGGAGACAAAGAAAATGGGGATGGGAGAACCACATACTTTCAAATTTGAAGAATGATAACTTTTTGAGATTATGTAAAATGTTAGTCTCTAAAGATATAGGAAAGTGATCAGACTCTGATGAAGATAGGATATCAGAGGAAAGCGAAAAATTAATAGCTTAAAGTCAGAAGAAATGAGAAATCTATCTAGTCTAGAAGAGATGGGAGAGGTAGATCTACGGTTGGTCCAAGTATAGATCCCATTCGAGAAAGGCATATCACATAAAGCATTATTCTAAATGAAAAAAGAAAACTGATCTACAACACTTGGTGCTATGGGATTCCCACCAATTTTTTCATCATGAGATGAAATGGCATTGAAATCACCACCTATAATACAAGGTAGATCTTCAAGCTTACCAATTTGATCAGAGAGGGATTCCCAAAGAGTGAGTTTATGATGGGGAGTAGATGGACCATAGACATTAAAAAGGAGAAAATGAACATCAAACCAAGAAACTTTAATGAGCTACCAATTAGGATTTATAGCCAACAGTTGGCCTTGAATATAATTATTTTTCCAAAGGACAATAAGACCCCCAGATGCAATAGACAATGGGACACAAACTGAATCCGAAGATGACCATCTCAAAATAATCTTATCATATGATTCTTGGGAAATCTTAGACTCTTGGAGAAGAATAATATATGTTCGAGAAGAATCAATGAATTTTTTTATTCTTCTTCTGTTGTCACGGACATTTAAACCCCTGACATTCCAAGAAATAATCTTCATTGGGGGCCAAGAGAGCGAACCACTCTCCTGGTTCTAATAATGGGCGAAAAGGAATCCAATAAAGTTGATTGAATACCAGCTTCAATTTAGAAGCTAAGGGTTTCGTGCCCCTCTTCTTAGGCATTTTACTAGCAAGGGCAGAGTTTAAGGGAACAAGAATGCTAGCAGACTTGGCTAAAGATATGTCCTGTGAATAATCAAACTTATCAGAACTAGGGGAGGGACTGAGATCAACATGATCACTCAATATAATACCTTCTTCAATATTTATTTCAATAATAAGTTGAGACGCTACCAAGATAAGAATGTTATCAATCATAAGTTGAAGTTCTTGATCAGAGATGGGAGATGAAAGGGGACAAGAAATAGGGACAAAAGGTTGGCTATTAAAGATTAAATTTTGCATGATATCACAATATTCATGAAGAGAAGGGGGATGAATTATTAATGGGAGGGGGTGGTAATTGGAGACCAGGTTTTCATTGATAACACAATCTTTAAGAGAAAAAGAGTGAGGACTCAATAATAGGCGATCAATCAAAGAAGAAGAGATAGTCAGTCAAGATATAGACAGGGCCATTGATTCATTAGAATCCATAGCACATGGGGCGGGGGCTAAAGATTCAAATGAACCAGAAAGTAGGAGCCTGGAGATGTGAGGGCGCGAGAAGAATGAACATTACCATTCACATAGAAAGACCGAGGAGAGAACATACTGAATATTAAAGTAGCTAATTTTAAAGAAGGGGAAGAAAGAGATCAAATAAATTTCTAAAACACGGAGGGCACTTGTAGGCCAGAATGCATACCCTACACAAAAGAAGAATATGAAACAACCAAAGGTTCCTTAGGAGGTCTTATATCACCCTTACATGTATAAGGAATCAAATGCAAAGGGGGAGATTCTGATGAAGGGTGAGAGCAGGCAGATGGGCATAGCAATGGATTAGTCACTAAACTATGAAAAATATCAACAGAAATATTAGGAGACTGACGACACTGATAAGAGAAATGATCAATCGAATTGGCATTAGTGTCTATAGTAGAAGGATCCAGATACTGAATTTGCTGTGCCCAAATCCCAAATTTAGAATGAATTGAAATTTCTGAAGGTAAGCCATCCATTTGCTTCATAAGAAGACAAACACTAACTGGGAGGTGGGTTTGAGAAAATGGAACCAAATCATGCTTAATAAAAATTCCTAACTTATTAGCCAGAATTTTTACTAGCGGGGGGTCTCTATATTCAAGAGGGAGGTTTGGGAAAGAGATCCAACACAGAAGAAACAAAGGCATTGAAAATTTGACATCAAAATGGGGAATCCATGAAAAGGTAGTGATGTCAATGCCCTTACAGAACCAACCCTTGAAATTATGAACATCTGATTTATGCTTACGGGAATCAAAGTTTGCAATAAAATAAGGAGAATCTTTATCATAAAGAAATAATTCTTTGAGCCCCACCCAAACATGACTCCCCAAGAAATCAGAGAATCAAAATCCACATAAGACTGCAACTTACCAATTAATGCCAATGAACGCAAATAATCCACTTTTGTGCTGATCATGTTGAAAGGAAATGTCACCCTAGGCTTCGACGGACACTGGTGAAGATCCTTCTTGTGCATGTCAGTTTGCTCTTGATTATGAAAAAGAATTGTGGGGGATTTAGGGTTTGAGAAAACTAAATTTGGATTGAAGGGAGTTCGAGGAGGATGAGGAATAGGTATATTATTATGGAAAGAGAGGAATGAGGGTTTGAGAATTGGAATACGATTCGGAGAGGACACAAAAGACAAATATTAGAAATATTGATTTGCAGAAGAGAAAGAAGAGGGAATAGGGTCAACCTTAGCTGGAGAAATGGGGGAAGAAGGCTATGAACCTTGACAGATATCAAAGGGGAGTTGACAAATGAAGGGTTTCTTCAGTCTAGGCAAATGTTTCACAGAATGGAAAGGAATTTTATGGGATTTAGTGTGGAAGGGGGGATGGGGGCCAAGAATACCTTCTGAGGTCCTATGAGGATTTGCATGTGTGGAGGGGTGAGGCCAAGAATACCTTCAAAGACTGAAGCCCTAGACTAGTTAAGAGGATCACGTAGAGAATGAAATGCACAATCTCTCCATTTCCCTTTTACCAAGACCCATTGAGGGATATGATAAGAGGAATCCAGACAAGCCAAATATTCCACATCATAAGGAATATCACCCCAGTGGAGTTTATTTGCTGACTCAACCCTTGGCTTAGAAGCTACCAAGAATGGACCTTTGGAGGTATCAATCTGTGAAGTGGCCCGAAGATGAACTGGTGAACCACCATTGGACTGGGGAAGCCTGGTGTCAACTGCATGCACATCCTTTGAATTTGCAACCTTCGCATCCTGCACATCCTTCGCAATCGCCATTAACATTAATCTCAATAAATTATTAAAAAATTCAAAGTACCTTTTCCTATTAAGAAATTATTAAATTAACATTTTTCAATTCTCTATTTTGTAGAAATCTATTCCGATTGGTTTTTGTTTTGCCAAAAGCAACTACAATGAGCCAATTTCAAATATCCAACATTCATATTGAATAACAATGTCACCTGCACTCAAGTGGATAATATGAAGACATCATTTTTCCTTTTGTTCTTTATGTCTTTAAGGCAAATACATTGTATTCCAAAAATGTGGGCAACAACCATTGACAAATGTACTCTCAAAATATCCCCTCCCCTAGCCCCTGCTCTTCAATATATTACCCAAGTATATCTTCCTATCAGGCTAACGATTGCACCTCATTCGGATGCAATTGCTAATAAATTATATTTTATAAAAACAATTTATCAAAAAAATCACTCAAAAGAACGTAGCCTCATGCCTAGAGTAGCTAAACCAGTGAATAGTGGCTACACCAATGAATGGTAGCTGAACCCCTGTGTATTCACCGATGTGACCCCATATTTTGAGATTCCATTCACTAACTGTAAATAATAAATAATAATAAATAATGTGGGCCATAAATTTTCTACCAGAAAAATTGTCACCCTCTTCCCGGATACTTTTTCTTTTTAGTATATGAAAAACATTGAGTTTTTTACTTTTTCTTTTTAGTGAATGAAAAACATTGAATTTTTTCCATATTTTTTTTCATTGGAAGTTAGCAAAGATTCTAAAAGTAGAAATAGAAGTTGCCTTGTTATTCCCCTATTTTTATTCCTATTTTTTTGAGACCTTATAGAAATAATTTATTAATGTATTTACTTTCTTATTTCTATCTTAATCAATTTTTTAAAACCAAATTTTCTAAAATAAATAATAAACAATATTTCAAATTTTAAAATAATATGAATTTTTTTTAAATTATTACATACTGTTACAATAAATTTAACCATAATAAATCTAGCCTTTATTAAAAAGCACAGACGCAAGGCATGAAACATACTCTTACAATAAATTTAACTATAGTAAATTTAGCCTTTATTAAAATGAAAGTGTTTAATAATTATGAATTAATTCTTCACATTAGTTAATCTTGTAAAAATTAGTAATTGCATTGCATGTAAAGAAAACAAACCCTTAGTTTGTATAGTAACTCCATCTGTGATTGCATTGTATAGAAAAAAAAGATAGTCAAACCCTTAAATTTCTAATGTGCAGACTAGAAACATTGTTCATTTGAGAATGTTAAATGAATGAACAATTGGAAATGGCAAAGAGGTTGAGCAAATCCAAAATACCAACCTATCTTTTCGACTGATTATAAGTTCCATGGAATCGACATGCAGTTATAATGTTTGATTATCCATAGTCATACTGTTCGTGTTAGTAAACGGATGGTGAAGAGGAACAGTGCCTGCTTGTAGCAATTGATTATATTGTCCATTTCTCTTTTGTAAAATGTAACTAAATATTCTTCTATTTTTTAAAGCTTCTAAGCATAAGAAATGTTTTAGATTATTTTCTTTTTATAAAATTATATAATTTCATAAAATTCAATAAATGAAAAGAGTTGGAAGATGTTATTTTTAATTAATATATAATCATTTTTTATTGTTTGAATGAGTCTTTTATCTAAATATTTTTGATTTAATAATAGATTTAATTTTTAAATATAGTTATTTTATATAAGATTTTTTCAATTATTTTGATAGCTATTATTTTGATTTGACAATTTTATGAAAATAACAGTTTAAAAGTCCATTTGCTAAAAAATTAAAAAGTTCTACAAAACACTCTAATAAATCTATAAATCATCAAAAATAGAATCACCAATTTTTTTTCCCTGTTTTATTCGGAAACTTGGCTCTTTAAGTCTTGTACAGCCATTGAAGTTTATGTTGCTCACTCTACTGAAATGCCTCTTCACAATAAATATTTTATTGTACCTTTCCTCCGTTTCAATATTATATGTCATTTATCCCATTAGAAAATATGGCAGTCACCTCTCATTTCGTGGCATTTCTCGTTTCCAAGTCACCTTTCTTTTCATTCTACGATCTTTGGATTATGTAGCTTATATTGTTTTATATATACAAGTAAATGAATGTGAAGTATATTTCTATGAGGCTGTTTTTCAAGTTTTCCATTGATTAGCTTCATATAAAATGTCTGAAATTTACATTTGTTAATAATTAAAATTTGCAAATAATAATTTAGAAAGTTGTTACATCTAACAGAAAATTCATGGAGTTATAGTGAATCTTGTTTTTAATATCAGCCATTTATATAAACATTTGTTGACTTCAACTTGCATTGAGTTAAGAGTTTGTCCATTTTTTCATTTTCTGTGTTTCTGGCATTTAAGTATTCTACCTTATATGACACCTGAATGAAATTTCTGCATAGATTAGAAAATTCTTGTTCATGTCTCAAGTTAGTTTATAGAATATTGATTGTATGAGGAATTAAATTTTATAAATGTTGCTTTTTAATAATTAAAAATTGGTGTCATTTTAATTTTTCTTCTTTAATCGTTAATGGCAACCCAATTTAGCTTTGTTGAACCCTTAATTATTTGTTTATATTACAGAAGAAATTGAACATTATTTTGGGAGATACAATTTGTATTATCTCCATAATTCGATAGGGAAACGAGTGGAAAATAAAAATTAGTTCACAAAAAACTAGGAACAAGTTCCAGATTGCACTATTCAATGGTTGTTTCTAGATAATTTATTTTAAAAAGTCCAAATTTAGTGTGAAAATAAGTAGAAAAGTTTGTGTTCATGTAGGAACACATGGGGCAAGAAACTTGTTTGACTAACATTGAATGGTATTGTATCTTTATCAAATTATCAGCTATTGGTTCATAAAGAATTCTGAAATTTCTATTTATTATAAATTATTGATAATTTTTATGGTGTTGCATTTTTTTATCAAGATTCTTTTATTAGAGAACAATTGAATTTTTTAATTATATGTCAATTTTTTTTTATCAAGATTTTTATGATGAATTATATAAATACAAGTCAATCTAGATATCATCAATTTAATTTTTTAAAGTTTAAAACACATATAACAAAAGAAATTTAATAGAAAAGAAG
This sequence comes from Chamaecyparis obtusa, assembly GCA_027943335.1. NCBI lineage: Eukaryota > Viridiplantae > Streptophyta > Pinopsida > Cupressales > Cupressaceae > Chamaecyparis > Chamaecyparis obtusa. Next base: position 3,519,300 of record BSBK01005318.1, read on the forward strand.
ATTGTTATACTTCTAATTTCTATTTTTTACACACTGATCTTCTTTAGACCTTAAACTCTTTCATTTTTTTTTTAATTCTCAACCTGCTCAACACATATATACATCTATTATTAAATGGGAAATCCAAATTTCATTGTCAAATTTATATATTTATATTTATTTTTAAATAGACCGTAGCCAATAATTTCATTAATTTAGCTGATATACTATTTGTGAAAGCTTTGCTCCCTCAAAAATAATTTTTTTGCTGGAAAATACTATAACAAATCTATAAATAATGGAAAATAGAAACACCAAATTTTTATTCATAGTATCCTAAATATTTATATTCACTTTATCTCTCTTTCTTGTACAGAAAAATTTCAAAGAAATAGAGTTATCATACATAATAATTTTCAGATTTTCTTATATTACAAACCATCTCACTTTGAGAAAAATTTTATTTCCTATCTCACCTTTACATGCACAAAAGCATAGGACTGCTAGTAATAAATAATGTTGGCCCACCTCGGAAGGAATTAATCGACGGTGCGACATTCCAACAGCTCACAAGTAGATTTCTTTAATTCATTGTTTCACCTGCAATATCCCACTGACGAATCGCACAACGAAGCGGTTACGGTTTTCATGCGAACACTGGCATCAAATTAATTTATATATAGCATTCTCAAGGGATGAATATGGAAACAGCTCTCACTTGCTATGCTTGATGCGATTCAGTTCTGTGAATATGTTAACAATGTCGAATTATGATTTAGCAAGGTTTCTTCTTCTGATCAATGCATTCATTGGCCTTTTCGACAATCTGGCGAGCGCAAACGTTCATCACTACACATTCGTTGTAATTTCAATTTCTTCCATTTCAAACTTCAGATCACAGTTCCATTGAATGAAGAGTTTTGACTCATATATCTTTTTTGGTTTATGTATGTGCAGATCGAAGAGACGCCTATTACAAGGTTATGCCAGACACATAACAAAGTCACGGTGAATGGACAGTTTCCTGGTCCTGCTCTGCATGTACGCAATGGTGACACTCTCATCGTTAAAACCTATAACAGAGCCAAGTATAATGCAACCATACACTGGTAAAGTATAATGCCCTGAAAGCTGTTGTACAGTATGTATTACGTTATTGATAAGATCAAATTGTTTTTAGGCATGGAGTGAGGCAGCTTCGCACAGCGTGGGCAGATGGAACGGGGTATATTACTCAGTGTCCCATTCAGCCGCATGGGCGTTTTACATACAAATTCAGGATTGTTAGACAGGAAGGGACCCTGTGGTGGCATGCGCATGTCTCGTGGCTCCGTGCAACTGTTCATGGAGCACTGGTCATATATCGCAAAAAGGGAAATCCTTACCCCTTTCCACAACCATATGCCGAGATTCCTCTTGTGCTAGGTAATAATTTTTATGGGTTTTCTTAATTTTTGACGGCTGTCTTTTGATGGAGGTGGTAGATCAGAAATTGGATTTAATACAAAGTGATATTGTGGGCACGGTAAATCATTAGAGGACTCGTAAGAGGTTTAGACTGAATCTGGTTTGATTGAATATTTAGGATAGAATATGCAGAGGTAAAAAATACTCTCTGATCACTTTTGTTTTATAGATCTAATGAATTCTATTCTATATTGTAATAGAGAGCAAATAATTTAGAGTTTTATAGTATATTTTTTTTTTAAACTCGGAAGGGAGTCCCTTAACTACCATGGGTTTTATTCTATATTAATATAGAACCGATAATTTCAAGTTTTATAATCTATTAATATAGAGTCAATGACTTGAAGTTTTAGAGCATATTAATAGAGTTTGAATTTGGAATTTTAGATTTATAGGATGGATGGAGTAATGATTTTGAACACTATAGTATACGGATTTCAGGCATTTAGAAATAATGTTTTTCAGTTTTATTATAGATGATAGCGTTTGAAATTTAATATTAAAGTTTTAAGTGATGAATGGAAGTAAGCTTTGTACAACAATTTCTTAGAAATTGTTGTAGAGAAGTTTTATCTATAAGGGAGGAGACACTGACAATGAGTTTTTTCAATGTTATAGAATCTTATAACATGGTTGTAGATTAAATATTATTTTTTAATTTTAATAATTTTATTTGATTATTATATTAGTTTTTTATTTTAGTCTTTATTTTGAATCATTTGGAACAATTTGTTTTTTAGTATTTATAAGCTAGTTACAAAAAAATATAATATGGTTTAAGTTTATAATTATTTTTAAATATTTCTTCCAATTCAATAAAGTGAATATTAATGTTAAAATAAATATGAAAGCAGAAAATCATTGTCAATAATGCCAGGTCATAATTTTTTTAAAACTTTGAGGTAGTTTTGAAAAATAAAAATAATATTACTTTAAAAAAAATAAAAATAATAAATGTAAAATTTATCATTATTTAAATGTAGTATTAAATATATTAAAAGAAAGTTGGGTTGATATAAAATTAAATTCTTAAAGGTTATATTGGAATACTATCTTGATCATAGAACAAATAAAAATAAGTCATCAAATGGAAACAATAATAGTAAAGAGATGAGGGTGGTTGATGTGACCTGTAAACCTCATATTGTAATCAATTGTTTTAACAATCTTTATTGCTTTTCATATTAGTCTAAGTGTCTTTGTTAAGTACTATTTTTGTATTGTATTTATTAATAAGAAAATTGTGATAAATAGTTAATCTAATTGAATATAATAAGATGAAATTTTATTGAGAATAAAAAATTGATTCAATATAAATATACAATTAGGAAAGGAAAGGAAAGGAAATAAACTATTATAGTTCATGATATTAGACTATCCTTACTCTTTGTGAGAGGCATCTAACTCTATTAGAGACAAGATATATGTACAAATTTGTGACTTCTTTTCAAAAACATGAATTCTCCACCAATATATATTAAGATTGACAAAACTTTACTCAATAAAAATAACATATTAATAAACTTTTTGAAAAAAATTGTATAATTATTTTATTAAACATTATATATTATGAAATACAAATAAAAAACTAATAAATAATAAAATCAATGTTTGGTATAATGGTTAAACATTTGGGTTTATGTTTCCTTCATCGGAAATTGTTTATCATTCCTTATGCAATTTGTCCTCCTAAATTTTCATTTAATCTAAATGTATCAAACAGGAGACTGGTGGAATAGCGATCCTGAAGTGGTTGTAAGGCAAGCATTTATATCAGGCGGTGCACCCAATATATCAGATGCTTTTACCATCAATGGGCAGCCAGGAGATCTCTATCCTTACTCTAAATCAGGTACGCACAAAATATAAAACGGTTAAACGTAATATTCTCAATTTAGCATGCAAGGAATCGACAGTGACAACCATTTTTGCATGCAGGAACATTCAACGTGTCTGTGCAACAGGGAAAAACTTACCTCCTACGGATTGTGAATGCTGCACTGAACAACCACTTATTTTTCAAGATTGCATCGCACAATCTCACAGTCGTCGCCGCCGACGCTTCGTACACAAAACCATACACAACAGATGTCATGTTTATAACCCCAGGCCAAAGTACAGACGTTCTTCTCACAGCAAATCAACCAGCAGGCAGATACTACATAGCCGCCAGCGTGTACACCACGCAACCAGTAGGCTTCTTTGATAACACCACCACAACGGGCATTATAAACTACAACGGCTACAACTCATCTGCCACCCCAATCTTACCGGAGCTTCCGGTATACAATGACACTGCAACTGTGACTACATTCAGTCGAGCGCTACGAAGCCTGGCTTCACCGGAGCACCCGGTGGATGTTCCACAGACTGTAGACAACAGCATTGTCACAACAGTAGGGTTCAATTTGCAACCATGCCCACTTCCACCTGGCATGAATTGTAGCGGGCCTAACAACACCAGAATAGCCGCCAGCATGAACAATAACTCTTTTGTGCTGCCCAGTATTGACATCTTGAAAGCTTATTACTTCGGCATCAATGGCGTCTTTACAACAGATTTCCCGTCAAGTCCCCCACTGGTGTTTAACTATACTGGAGATAATATCCCAAAAACTATCTGGGCGCCCAGTTTTGGCACAAAAGTGAAAGTTTTCAATTATAACGATACAATTCAGGTGGTGTACCAGGGTACGAATATCTTCCAGGCAGATGACCATCCAATGCATCTTCACGGGTATGATTTTTATGTTGTGGGCCAGGGTTTTGGAAACTATAATGATCAAACTGATCCGCTCAATTTCAATTTGGTGGATCCTCCACTAAGGAGTACTGTTGGAGTGCCTCTCAGTGGATGGCTTGCACTCAGATTTAGAGCTGATAACCCAGGTAACAAATATGCAACTTTAATCCTTTCTCAGTTAACTTAGGTGCCTTCAAGCTGAATTTAGGACACAATCGTTTACCTTCATGGTTGTTGTTGTTAATGCAGGTGTTTGGTTTCTGCATTGTCATTTTGATGATCATTTGACATGGGGATTGAATACGGTGTTTGTCGTGAACAACGGTCCCACTTATTTGTCAAGCTTGGAGCCTCCTCCACCTGATCTTCCCATATGCTAGCTGGTTAGTGATCATAGAATGTGTGCCCCACCAACACATTATATTTTGTTGACTTCTCTTAGGTATTGTATTAAACAAAGAATAATTGCTCCAGACGACTTGAATTGTTCAAGTCAAATTAAGGAATCAACCTAATGTCAATTCATTTCATTATATCTTGTTGGTGTTCTGCTAAGTAATATATGAAACAAGGAATAAGTGCTCTAAGACAATTGGTCATATCAAATGACAAATCAGGGTAAAGTCAATTCTATTTATTTTTCAATAAACTATGTAATCTATTTTTTTGGTTTTGCATAATTCCATTAAAGTATGTAATAATTTCATTTTATATGAATTCTCCTCTATAGGGAGAATGTAACATTATGTAGAGACTTTTGGATGTCTATATTACAATGGTTTCATTGGTGGAGATCACCGTTTTATATGAGGAACAAGTTGAAAAACATTAAAAATAAAAAAAAGTGTTTAATTATTATGGTGGAATTTTAAGTTTGATTTTACATGTTGATTTACAAATATGTTATAGAAAAAAATAATCACATTGTAGGAGTACTTACATAGAATGCAATATAATTTTGTATGTAAACATTTTATTTGTTTCTATCTTGATTATAATATAGAAAAATATAATCATATTGTAGAAATACTTATATAGAAATAATTAATATTATAGAAATACTCATATACAATGTAGTCTAAACTTGGATGCAATCATCTCATCTAGTCCTGTCTTTGATTCTATGACCTTGTAATGTACCCAAGTGGCTAAATGTACCCAACCACAAATGATAATGAATTTGATGGTAAATCAATGATGTACTCAATAGCAATGCGAGTGATGTACACAATAGCAACGTAGTTGATGTAAACAACAACAAATCAGGTGACGTACCCGATGACAATGCATGTAGTGTGCCTAATGACAATGCAGGTGATGTGCCTGATAGTAACACAACTGATGTGTCTGACCACAACGAAGGGAATGTGTTTGACAACAACACAAGTGATGTTCTTGATGGAAATGCAGGTGATGTATGTGATGGAAATGTGATTGATGTACCCACAAACAAATCAGTTGATGTACTTGATGGTAACACGGGTAGTGTGTCAGATGAAAATGCAGGTGATGTTCTCGATGATAACATGGGTGATGCATCTGATGAAAATGCAAGTAATGTGCCTGATGGTAACATGGGTTATGTGTCCAACGATAATGGAGGTGATGTGTCTGGCGACAATGTAGGTGATGTGCTTGATGGCAACGTGGTGTTGATATTTGATGTAGGTGATCTATGTGTTTTCATCACATGATTGTATGGGAGTGTTGTCATTGTTGACAACATGATCTGTTGATGAAAAGAGATCAATTTTAACGATGGTATTGAAGGATCAAATTGTAAAACAAACTAAGTGTTCAATCAATTGGTAAGAAGATAGTATGGAAGGTAAAAGCGACCAGATCTAGAGTTGGAGATTGAGTTAAGATGTGAAATCTTACATACATCATCTACATAGGAATATTTGACTACATCTATGATTCCATCAGTTAGTTTAAAAAAAATTTGCAAGTTATTGAGGATTAAAGTGGCACTGGCAATAAGAACAGAGTACTGGTTAATATAGTTGGTTAGATTGGTGTAGCAGTCAAATGTAATTGATGGGTTAACATGTTGTCAAGATTAGATGTTTTGGGTCGACATCAAGGATGTTGAATTTTGGTTTTGGTGCGCTCGCTCATATGTTAAGTTGGATTTTTATGCCGACTTGAAAATTTTTTTAGGTTTCTAGCACCAACTTCAGACAGGTATATAAGCAGTTGTAAAAATCATTAAGTATGTTGTTGCAATTATATGTGGTCTATGATGGTGATTGTTAAAGGAAGTAAAAAGGTAGTAAAGTGTTTAGAGCAGTGCAATTGATTAGAGAATGGAATCTGTTTGGAAGTCTAGTTCTAATATCAAATCATAAATTTGAGTTATTATACTCAAGGAAGACTCTAACTGATCTGTGATAAATCCGTCAATGAGGGCACCTCTAATAGGGTGAGGAAGATCCTAACAAGTCTGAAGCTCAAAATCCTCCAACCAGGTAGCTCTTTAACTAGATTTTTGAAATCCCTTGATAGGGTAGTCTTTAACAAGACTATTGCATCTCTTAACTTGCTATAACCTCGAAGGGTTTATTGTAATTGATCCTAATAGGGAAGATTTCATTAGTGCACTAGTGAGATTTATGGGCATCATTCTCACACATAGCTTTCTCTCGCTAACAAGATTTTTGACACGAAAAAATATTGTGTCTTGTGCGCATTGTATATGAATGCTTTATATGTTATGCTTCATTGTTATATTATCTTTTGGATGTTATTTATTGTGGAAGATAATTATTAGAAATTTCATATTTGTTGATGCACAGATTCACCCCCCACTCTTAGTGCCTTATAATACTAACAATTGGTATCAGAGCCTTGTGCCCTTGAAGAATCCTAATAACTTGGGGAAGATGCATAAGGAAAATATGGAGGATTTGAGATACAAGAGACAACTTGATGAAGATGAAGGGGTTATCAAAGAGCTAAAAGATCAGTTGAATCAATCTTTTGCCAAGCGACAAGAGATTGTTGAACAATGGAATGAGAGTCAATATTACATTGAGAAATTGTCTGAAAAAAGTGGCTTTGAGGAATTTGAAGCATCCCTTGAAGTCATGGTTGTGGAAAATGAAAAATTACACAAAGATAAGAAAACCCTTATGAGAGAGATTGAAGCCTAATCAATCAGAATGTGTGAAGAGTTTGAAGCAAGGAGATCTGAAGAGAATGCAAGGAAAATTGCAAAAGATGCCCTAAAGAAAAATGATGGAGCATTGAAAGCTATAGAGGATAAAATTTTCAAGACAAGATAAGAGGTTGGAACATTGGATGAACATCTACTTGATACAAATGAGGAAAATGAAAAATTCCTAAGGGAGACTGAGAACCTGAGAAATGAGAATGAGCAATTAAAGAGATAACTAAAGAATGCAAAATATTTGCTGAAGAAATTCAATGAAAGTACTGTAGAACATGATGCTAAACCTAGGAATCAAAGGAAAAATATAAGAGACCATAGGCCTAAGACTAGCACTTTTGATGGATATTTCTATAACTGCAATAAGTATGGTCACGCTGCTCTTGATTGTAGATCTAGATCTAGTAGTAGATCTCGTAGCTTTGATGGTTACTTTATAATTGCAATAAATATGGTCACAAAGTTCATGAGTGTAGGTCAAGAATGACAAATTAGAGGTTCCAGAAAATACCTTATCAAACTGAGAGGAAATAAGATGTCACATACTCAATTTGTGGCAATTATGAACACATAGTTGTAAATTATAGAATGAGGACTAAAAGAGCTAATTTTGGACCATGGAGATGAACTGGTATGACATCTTTTCATTTCCATAAGATTGGACATCTATCAAGGGACTACAAATTTAGGAACCAATCGATAAATTAGTCAAGCAATCGAAAAGAAAAGAAGATTATGAATGTAGAAGAGACTAGAAAATAGAAGAACGTGACTTGGAAGAATAAAGAAGATATTAATTCATCAAAGGAATCTGCATCTCCATCAGGTGTGGAGAATTCTTCATCAAACTAAATCTTCATGTAGCTTAGGTAGTGAAAATAATATTAAATTCATCTTTAGATCCCCTATAGATATGCAATAAGATCTATCAACATTTTAAGATGTAATAATTATTTTGGAATGTATTGCAAAGTTTTGACAAGTGTCATGGTATTTTTATCATTGGTAATGAGCCTTTGTGTCAATTGGTGAAAATGTATGTTCTATCAGTAAGTACATTTAATACATGTGCAAAGGTAGTGAAAAAATGGGATTTTTGGATTTCATTTTCACCTTGTGCATTTTCAAAGCTATTGTAGAGTGAAAGAAGCTTTTTTTGAGCCATTTGTAGAGATCCAAGTGATTGGATTTTTTTTTTGTGATGATCTAAATGAGTAGACCGATCTGTAGTGGTAATTATTGTCATGGTGATTGTCATTATTTTTGTCATGGTTTCAGAAAGAACCCTAATCGTGAATGTAATCTGAGGTATTTATCTGCTATCTGCCCTTATTGTTGAAATTTAAGATGGCTACTCCTAATTTGATTGACATAACTAAAAGACCTAGACCATAATTTAAAAGACATCCATTTAAATTGATGGAAAATGATCTAATAAGTGCCTTAACTAGCATGCCATATGGTGTTCTTGACATCGAGGATGTTAGAGTTTACACTCATTGAAAATTGGAAGATCTAGGATAAGGGGTTATCTATGAATAATATAATAATTAATGTGATGATAAATTAGTATTGAAAGATGAGATCATAAATGCATAGCAGATGAAGGTTTTCATCACACAGTCAATTATCCCGATGAGTTTGAAGAGGATCAAATCACATATGTTTTAAGTACAATCCATGATTAGTTCATGTGGCTGGACCGACCATATAAAATTATAATTAAGAGGAAATTCATGTTGAAATTGGTCTATGTTCAACTGGCAATGTACTTGTTCTTTACATTATTCCTAAAGAAGAAGTGATCATTTTGACTAAATCTAGGTGGGATGGTCATGAGATGATTTTGAATGACAGTACAAATGAAGAGGTGAAATACGCATCCATGGTTATTGGTTACAAGGTATACTATTCTAATTTGTTGACTAGAATGACTAGTGGTTCTACTCATACAACATACAAGATGATTAGGGAAAATGATGACTATGATCCGGATGAGGTGATGAGAGAGAAGAAAATGTTGAATCTCAAGAATGTAAAAAGGGATAAGATACAAATATTCAAATACAGACATGTGATTATGTATTTATTCTTCTATTTCCAAAAACATATTCCCGGGTATCGGTCATATTGCATGGACTATAGGTACTCCAACCTTTTTGTAGATAAATAACATCAAAATATTAGGAAGTGATTTTACTGGCAAGTTTTGGGGATATTTCAGAGAATTCTAGAAGAATATGCATGAAAAAGAAAGGATACCTTCTGAGATTGTCAATAAGTACAAAGATAATATTTATTTCATGGTTGATACTAATAGTTGTTGGATAGAAGGATTTGAGCCAAGAAAATCATGTGTGATTCCTATGGGCTATGAGATAGATGGAGATATTTTCACCATGTATGATGAGAACCTATTATCTCAACTGGTAGATCCCAAGACTTGAATGTTTGGGGTGTTTCAAGAGAAGTCATGACTTGAAGTGAACAATGAATTAATGAAACTAGTTATTGAGAATAAAGTGACAAAGGAATTTCAACAATTTATGATTCAGAAAGGATTTACAAAGAACAAATTAAGAATGATAGAGCTAAACATTCTACTAAGAAAGCTAGCATATCGAGTATAGAAGAAGATGAAGGTGTTGAAACTATTAGTGCAACTAGTAGTGCCTCAACTAGTCGGTAAACAAGAAGTGCTAGTGTAATAAAGATAGGGAAAATAACTTGAGTGAAGATTCTTGTAAGAAGACCAGTCATTAAAAAAAAAACATGAGCCTACAAAAGACAAGGAGGTTGCTACTGTAAAAGTTGCTCGAAAGAGAAAGAAAGAAAAAGATAAAGGATACAAAGAAGGATATGAAGAAGCTGAAGGAATAGAATCAGAAGAAGAGAAGAAGGAACCCAAGTCTTAAGGTAAGAAATCTTAGGTGGTAGGTTTTCCCACCATTAAGTTAGTTAAGTCTGAATTAGATTTCAAATTGTTAGTTTCTATTGATACTGTTATCAATGAATTGAGAAAGTGGGGTATACTTTTTGGATTTAACAAGTATTATGATAAATTTGGAAAGGAGTGTTAGTATTATCAGGTTAGAGATTACTGAGAGGGGGGGGGGGGGGGGTGAATTGGTAATATAATAATTAAACTTTTCATACACCATTCAACAACTAGCATCAATTAAAATCTATTGCAAGAATAAACAAACCGGTAAAGATAAACATCCACAACCATGCAACACAATAAAACAAATATTTTTTCTCATGGAAACCAAACTAGAAAAATCCACATGTCGAGATGGCACCCAAAAATAATTTTGCATTCTTTTGAAGTATGTCTGGTCAAGAGCTTAGCCCTATTAAAAGCTTACAAATACCCGGTTAAGAGAAAGACCCTGTTAGAAGCCACCCAATTAAGGGGTTTATCTATAGCCCTGTTAGGAGATTTACCCTATTAGGAGAAATCCTATTTAGGGATTTCATAGCCTAGTTAAAGAGTCACTTAGTTAAAGGATTTACAAATCTGAACTGTTAGAATCTACCCAATTAAGGAATTTTCTTGTAGAAAATGTTAGGAATCAACAAGTATAATGATCTTGGAAAAAAAAAATCCTCCTTTGCTAGTACAGATCTAGTTTAAGCTCAACCTCTACTTCTCATGTGAAACATTTGAACCCTACAATCACACATTTTCATTTAATATCTTTCTCTCCCACACTGACTTCATTGTAGATCAAAATGATATAAATACATATTCACTAACTAGGTCATCCATGACCTAATTACATTTGAATTTCATGATTACAATTCATTCCCACTCAACCTTTGAACCCTAAAACATGTTACCAATTATCAATTACAATTTCAACCTTAGGTCGGCCTCCAGATCCATCACACAATCGATTTGACAAAGACAAGTCAAACCACATCACACTCTCCAATATTTTTCCACAACTCAAAGAAGTTCGATCATCATGATCATAAAAATTCCAACTCATCATTCCTCATCGATCTTCCACATTACTACAATCATTACAACACATAACCATTTATCATGCTCACTAGGGTGCAACATCAGCAGTTAAGGATATGACCAATTATTCTAAGAACTTCTTTTCCTTTTCACAAATTGATCTTGTGTTCATTGAAATTTATTCTTCCAGTCACCAATCATGATACACTCGCAACATCAACCCCATAACATGGTCAAGATAACATTTCTTGAATTGCAATACCTGAGTCCAAATCTATTCGACACAATCATCAAATCATTCCTCCTTAACTTCATCGTATTCTTCTTGTTGACCCTTCAACCTTGAATCAATCATAAGTCACAACATGCATATGCTAAACTTGTGCAGTTATAAACATAGCATCTAGAGACATCATTGAGACTTCCTTAACTCTTCCAATCACCTTCATTCATCAAAACCTCTCATATAATAATTTACATATCCTTTTATAGACCTTTTTCTATGTTGGTGAAAACCCTAAATGTGTTAGCAAATTTGGCTTCCAGATTATCTAAAATAATTGAGTGAGCATGAAAACTCATCATTTTGGATTCCTTGATGTCATCCCTAAACAATTCAATAAGAAATTAAAATATACTTTGAATTTTCCTCCACTGGTTTATTGATTCCAATAGACTTACTTTGTCGGTACTTTGTTCTAGCCAATATCACTAGTTCCCTTCCTCAACCCTCTTCCTATACTATGAACTAGTTGATGTGATTCCAGACATAGATTTATATGATACTTTTAATGCTTCTTCATGAACCACATAACCTGAAACCTCAAAAATATTTATAGTTGTTCATATATTCCACAAATGTGTATCCTACAACCAGTACACTTGATCACTTAATAACCTTACTTAGTCAATCCAATGTACTTCTGGTATGATTGATCTATCACTCCCAATATAATTTGTTTCTAGAAATGATAACACTACTTCAACACTTCATTCTCTTGGACTCAAATATATTCATCAAAATGCCAATAGTCAATACCAAAGTCTCATACGAATCATTCACAATGTTTTTGCCTTAATTAGACTATCACTCATGAAACTCTTAGCTATATACAACTAACATTCATTGAATAACATACCTTCTTGAATTAAATAGACCAAACATTTTATTTGGTCTACTGCAATAGGTTCTCTACAAGATTTCCAAGGTTATGATAAATCAAGGTCATCGACATTGAAGTTCTTCAACTCATCAAACCAAAGAACTTCAATCCTCATCTCTTTCAGTAAATTCAATCATCTACTTAAAGCATAATCAACCTTATTTAATCTACCATTCCTATGTTTCAAAACAAATTTATAACCCTACAAGAACTCAAACCATCTCATGTGTCTCTGATTGAGCTTATCTTGACTATTCAAAGACTACAATGCATGATGATTAGTGTAAAACCAAAATTCCTTAGGCAATAGGTAATGTCTTCACTTATTCAAATCATGAACTACAACATAAAATTCATGATAAAAATTTGAATATCTTCTCTTTGCATCATTCAAATTTTCACTAAAGTAATAAATAGGTCTACCTTCTTGAGTTAACACTGCCCGAATTACATTCCCACTTGAAACACAATCAACTTGAAATAAAGTAAAGCTAACACAAGTTGCTTAGTTATATTTTTCTTAAACAATTCAAAACTAGTTTTTGCTGCATTTGTCTACTTGGAATCCTTCCTATCTCCTCGCATTGTATTATTCATAGGGCTAAAGACTAAAATAAAAATCCTAATGAACTTTTTGTAGAAACTTTCCAATCCATGGAATGATCTTATGTCTCCAATATGTTCAAGTGTAGACCATTCAAAAATTTCTCTAACCTTCTGAGGATCCATGTTTAATCCATCTACAAAAACCACAAATCCCAAATACACAATCTCCTTTTTCATGAAAGAACACTTCTTGATGTTTATCAACAACTTTTCTTCCCTTAATCTTTGCAAAATTTGTCTCAGATGAAACAAATTATCCTCCTTTCTCTTATTAAAAATTAGAGCATCATGAAGACAAAAAATCACAAACTTACTCAAGAATTTATTCAATACCTCATTCATAAGCCTCATGAAAGTACTAGGTGCATTGGTTAGTCCAAAAGGAATCACTAACCACTCATAAAATCCTTCATTTATCTTGAATACAGTCTTTGATTCATCTCCTTTTATGATTCTGATCTTATGATATCCACTCTTCAAATTAATCTCTATGAAATACTTAGCTCCACTCAAGAAATCCATTATATCATCCATTCTAGATAAAGAAAATCTATACTTCACCATGATCCTATTAATGTCTCTTGAATTAGTACACATCTTCCATTCTCCACTCTTCTTAGGTGCTAATACTATAGGCACTACAAAAGGACTTAGAATCTCTCTGATCAAAACCTTATTCAATAAATCTTATACTTGCTCATTTATTTCCTCATTCTCTCCATGTGTCATTCAATGTGCTCCTTTATTTGGAAAACTATCTTTAGGAATTAGATCCATGGAATGGCTAATACTTTGTAAAAGTGGTAATCTATCAAGTACATTATTTGACATTATATCTTCATACTTTGTCAACAACTCATTTATCTCTTTGGTTGTTCACTCTTTCATTCCAAATCACAATCATTACGGATCAAATCATAATATTTGTTGTCACTCTTCAAACCATCCAATAATTTTCTTCCTTCAAACAAATAAACTCTAACAATGGTGTAATTCTCATTCTTAGCCCAAGTCTCCACTAAAGGAAACAACCCTTGTTTCAATCCATATACAGATATATTATACCTATTGTTCCTTCCATCATGCAAATATTCTCTATCATAATACCATGGTCGACCCAACAAACTATGACATACATTCATGGGCATAATATCAAAAAGAACTTCATCATGATAAGATCTAATTTTTAATTTTACCAACATTGTTCACTTATCAGTACCTTATGATCATCCTTTATCCATGCAATTTGATAGGGTTTGGGGTTATTCAATATTTGAAACTTCAAATTATTCACCAACTCCTTAGATGCTAGATCATCTCATATATACCATTGTCAATGATTATTTTGCTACATTTACCTTCAAACTTGCATATATTTTTTAACAAAATATTCCTCTGCAATGGCTCTTGATACATCTCCTCATGACAGAGAGGTCTTCTCACCATTAGGGATTATCCATCTTCGGGTTGACTCAAATATTTAGTAGGATCTTCCTCCGCATAAGCAGTTCTACCTTTATTCTCATTCTTCTTACCTAAATTTACTTGCGTGCATTGAAAAGCTCAGTGAACTTCTCCTCCACATTTGAATTAGGTTCCTCTAAAAAATCTTTTGTCATCTCTCTTATAGTTGCTTGATCCTATACCTCTATGAATTTTTTTTTCATACCTTTGGTATGCACTCTCTTCTTTAATTTATTTCTTTCCTTTCTTCTAAGATGCAAAACTTCTTCCTCCACCAGGGAAATTTCTTCCTCTCTAAAATCTTCCACCTCTTCCTCTTTTTCTTTTCTCATCACCTTTATTCAACTTTTCTTTAGCTTTTAAGGCATATTGATAAGATTCTTCTACACTCTAAAAATTAACCAAACTGGTTTCATCTTAAATAGATGACCTTAAACCATTCAGATACCTTGCAAGCCTTTCAACATCATCATCTGTATGACCAGATCCAATATCTAATCTATAAAATTCCCCAATGTACTCTTTCACACTAAGATCCTTTTGCTTTAGGTTTTGTATCTTCCTAAAAAAATTCATATAGTCATCAGCTACTAAGAACTTGGCCTTCCATTTGTTCACTGGCCTATCCCATGACTTGATTTTATCCCCATCTCTTCTTTTCTTATCAATTTGGAAATGATCTAGCAATAAGGATGCATGAACTCTCAATGTTTTGTAAGAATATTTAACCTTCTTATCTTTACTTGTACCTTCATATTCAAAGTAGTTTTCCATCTGTATCATTAGAAAATGGAATCACTTCCATTTAGGACTGGTTTAGCCTTCTGAGTAACTGGTTTGGGGTCGTGTCAAATGCCTTGAATGGGTCTTTGACTTGGATCTGGATTTTTCCGCCTATTCTGCTTCTCTTTCCACCTATTTCCAACTTGTTTCTAGCATATGATCCTGAGAATTGAGATTCTTGACCTCAAGGTCAAGGTCAACCTTCTAGGTCAATGTCGACCTTGACCATGACCTAGGTCAGAGTTGACCTTGACCTTGACCTTTGGTCCAAATTTAAAGTTCTGAAAGTTTTCAGATGTTGGGCTTCATAAAGTTTATTTTCCCGCTTCTGGGTCGGTTGTTTTGAATTACGGAATGGTAAACTCTTAAATTATATTTAATCTAGTCCATTTCTAGGGGTTAATGTTTAACTATGAATTTAATTCTCCTATGTTGGCCTCTCTAGAAGTTTGTATCCTAGACTTGTATAAAAGGAAGCCTTCCTCTCTCATTTCTACATCCACGATCAAGCATCTTTTGCCATCTATCATATCCATCTCAAGCAAGAAAAATCAAGAAATCAAGAAAGAAAACAAGAAGGAGAAGGAAAAAATTCAAGCATTCATCCATCTTCAAACATTCAAGCATTCAAGATCGAATTCACCAAGGAGATCCACTGGTAGCCATTGAAGAATTCAATCTCTATGGAGCCCCTCTTGTTGAAGATTTTTTCATCCATTTCCATTCAAGCTTCTACCTATTCCAAGATCCATTCAAGATTGGTGTTGAAGATATAATGGAATTGATTTGAGACATCCTACATACAATTATACATTCATTTGGAGCATCCATACTTGTGGATTCAAGGATTCAAATCCTCCACAAGGGTTTCAACATAAGCAAGGTGAATTGTTCCATTTACTTTGTTTATTCGTTCCAATTTTAATTACATTTCAAGGTTGATTCTGAACCCGGGGTTTGACCAAGGCAAACCCTTCATCCAAACAACAAAAGCCTTTTTCTTGTAGGTACAATTGTATTACAAAGAATCGCAGATCAAATCTAAGTACCCTTTTCGGTGAACTTTTGGGATCCACAAACATAATTTTCGTTAGAACAGTACAGGTTAAGGTTGAATTTTAGGGGTAAGATTGTGCCCCGAGGTAAGATCTTACCCATGTTTTGGGTCAAGGTTGACCTTTCTTAGAATAGCTGAAGGTTTCTGAGTGTTCTCTATCTTTGTGTTTCCATGCCAGATTCTGTTGTATAATTTCCTGAAACTGAGTATAGACACCAGAAAATTGTATTTTCCAGATCTATCATATTTTGAGGTTAGTACTTATCTTTAATTCAATTAATATTTTTATATTTCCTTTCTATAACGGAATATAGGGTTTTCTCCTTTCTTCATATTCTTGATTGATTGATTCATTTGTGCATTAACCATTTTCTTTTGGTTGATCAATTTGGATCTTTCCTTTGGGAATTTGGGGACAAGATCTTAGTTTTCCCACATACCTACTCACACACACCATATTCCATATTTTCTTATCTTACATTTTGGTGAACCCACGATAGACAACTCTTTCTTTTATGGTGTTAGATCTTACATTTACATTTCATATAAAGTAAAAATACAAAAATTTTAATGTGTTTACGGTTTGCATTTTCCTAGTTTAGTTAATTTTTCATTTGTATTGGTATATGAGCTTTACTACCTCTAGTCCTATTTATAATATTCAGATTAGACGAAGTCATAGACTTATGGGTGCCTTTTAGCCTAAGTCTTCCTCTCCTTTTCTTAGGATTCTGGATGACAATTTGATTATTCATGATTCTAATCCTACTATGGAGCATAAATTTTCTCACTCATCTCATGATGAGGATGATGCTTTAAGAGTTCCTCATGAACAAGTCCAAAAAATTTCAACTAAACTTTATAAAATGGGAAATTAGCTTACTCAAGAGAACCATAATCAAGATTTTATTCAAGCTATAGATGCTCTTAAGAAAGTCCTTTGTGATAGTGATCAAGGTGTTAATATTTTGTGTGGTATTACTCAGCTAGTGGATTTAAATGTTAAACCTTTAGCTCAAGAAGCTCAAGATTTAGGATTCACTCCTCCTATTACTAGTGTGGAACCTTCTTCCATTCCTTTACCTAGTATTCCTACTTATACTCATCCTTTGGTAACTACGTCAGTTCCCTCTCTTCCTATGAGTGTTCCTCCTATGTCCCTCCCTACTTCAAAACCTTCTTATCATAATGTTCCTTTTACTTATTCCAATTCTCTTCTAACTTTGGTTCCAAGTGTTCCTCCAGTTGTGTCTTCCATTCCTACCACTTCATACACTTTACCTATTGTTTCTAGTGTGTCTATACCTCCTATTTCATCTAATGATTCAAAAATCATCAATTTGGCTCAAACTGTGTCCTGTTTACAACAACTTGTGTCTTTAACTCAATCCAAGTTTACCATTCATGCATGTGACATGGAAAGTCCTTTATCCATAAAAATTATTCATGCTCCTATTCCTCAACAAACCAATATGCCTCGTCTTGAGAATTACAATGGTAAGGGAGACCTTGTTATTCATGTTAAAACATTTCAAATCCTTTGTAGTGACTATGCTCATGACCTTAGGATTTTAGCCAATTTGTTTGGTCGAACTTTTAGTGATAAGGACTTGCAATGGTATTGTTCCTTGCCTCCTTATTATATTGATTATTTTCCAAAACTTACCAATGCCTTTATTCAACAATTTCAAAATAAAATTGGTCCGCAAGTGTCCTTAACTGATTTGATGCATTGTAAATAGAATACTAAAGAAAAATTGACTGAATTTATTGGTAGATTTAAGCATTTGTATGCTCAGATTTCTTATCCAGTTCGTGATATTGATATTCAGCATATGTTTATTTCAAATTTACAAAAGGATATCAGAGATAAGATTCTTCTTACTGAATTTACCTCTTTTCAACAACTTTGTGCAGTGCTTCATCATTATCAATTTCAAGTGAGTCAATTTGAGAGAAACACTCCAATGGCTCTTGTCCCAGTTGATAATAGTGATGCTACTCCTAATCCAAACAAGTTTCAAAAACCTAACAACTATGTGAAGATAAATAAACAAGTGAATGCAATTGCTGATCAAGCTGTTGTTACATCTAATAATGCTACTTCTGCATCCACTTCTTTATGTTATAATCATACGTTTACTCCTCTTTCTAAATCTTTGCATTCTATTATGAATAAATTGTTGACTGCTATTATGATTACTTTACCTCCTATTCGACCTCTTTTACCTACTACGGTGGCATCTAAATCCATTGATTCCAAAGCCTTTTGTCAATACCATCGTTAGAATGGCCATGATATTGAGAAGTGTTATTTTTTAAAGCATAAGGTTCAAGACATAATTGATTCTAATGCCTTATCTATTGATAATTTTGATATTACTGGGAACAAATCTGTCTCTCCTCCTAATCAAAATCTCCAAATCTATATGACTCATTTGCCTACACATGATACTAATACCATTTTTCAGCCATCTTCTATGGATATTATTTATGATTCAAAGATGGATGATCTTAATCACATTGTTAACCATGTGGAGCATGTTGTTTTGTCTCAATCTACATCTCCACCCTAGCTTCAATCTCAACCTCAACTTCAAGTTCAAACTCAACCTAAGCCTAAACTGACACCCTCAACCTAAACCTCAAAAACAACCTAAGATTAAAAGACCTTGCGAACTCTTGATTACCTTTGATGATTATGAGACTATTAAAGCTCCTGATGGTCCCCCCTTATATATATGCTAGTATTTCTAAGATACCTAAGTGCGGTTGTCTTGTTGATCTACATCCTTAGTCAATATTATTACTGAAGAAAATATTTTTATGAAAAACTTACAACGTGATTTCTATGATACATCCGATGTGTGGATTCAAAATTGTAATGGTTTTCTTTATCAATCATTTGGTTCTATTAACTTATCTATTGAACTTTGTGGTAATTTTGTGGATGCTACCTTTATTGTTGTTCCTACTTCTGATCAGTTTCAAGTTATGTTTGGTTTTGCTTGTTTAAAATGCCATGCATGCCATTACTTCTCCTATCCATAAGTGTCTTAAATTCATTCATGATGAAAAAGTGAAGATGATTAATCACAATTTATATCAACCTTCTAGGGCCATTGATTGTGGTACACTTGACTTCTTTTGGCATTCATTACCTAATTCATGTCCTTCTCGACCTGATAATCTTTTTTGATCATATCATGCCTATAAGCATCACAAGATTCTTGAATTAAGCATACCACTGATGGCTCTTTACTATGGTCTTTTTCCTATGACTTCTATACCTCCTTTATCCATGGCTTCTAGTTCTCTTAATCAAGCTCCTAGTATTTCTTTTAAGTGTAATGAAAACTCTATTGATCCTCCTATAGAACCCGTGAAGGAACTAGGTGTTGTCCCTCCTAGTTCTCAACATATTTCAAACAATACAAAATGTAACTAATGTTCTAATGAACATTGTAAGAAGCATCAAGTTCAAGATAAGGCATGTGCCTCTATTATTCAAAGTTCTTTACCTTCTTTTGACCAGCCTATGCATGATGTGTTAGAAGAATCATACTAATAATGATGTTAAGATGCATGATTATGATGATTCTATTCATATCTTAGATCCTATTTTGATTAATCTAGATGAAGAAGATACTCTTGATGATACTAATGATGCTAATGATGAATATGAAACTATTGACATTGATATTGATTTACCTAATATGCTTTCATCACAATTGATAATTACACCTAGTATCGAACATTATGACTCTCAAGAGGATCCTTGTTTGTAACTGGCTATCATTCCTACTGTATTGGATGTAGTCACTCTTGTGAGTTTCCCACCTTCCTGAAATGATATAGAATGAGATGGGGAGAGTAGGTGACACGCTTTATTGGCTTGTCCTTCATGGTAGCTTTTTGTGTGCTTTCCTATTGTAATGTGCTTCTCTTGTAATGTGTTTGCTAAATGTTTGTTACATTCTTTTATACGATCCTTGTTACTTTATTGGTGCAAGGTGATAAAGGATTCAAACCTATTACATACTATTCCTCTATATGTATCTTTAATATCTATATGTTGTTTTCATGTTATGTTGTACATGTGCTATTGTTCGTAAATGTTTTCTTGTGTAGTCCGTTTGGATTTTTGACTTGGTAGCACTGATTCTTTTTGGTCTCCATGTTGTGGTCCGAAAAGACTCTTCTTCATAACTCTTATGTATTATTTCCTCCATTGTAATTGTAGTTCTACTTTCTTTGGGGAATGATGTCAATTCATTTTCAATAATATCACACACACACACACACACACACACACACA
This sequence comes from Chamaecyparis obtusa, assembly GCA_027943335.1. NCBI lineage: Eukaryota > Viridiplantae > Streptophyta > Pinopsida > Cupressales > Cupressaceae > Chamaecyparis > Chamaecyparis obtusa. The sequence goes on from BSBK01005318.1 coordinate 3,540,022, forward strand.
CACACATATATATATATATATATATATATATATATATATATATATATATATATATATATATATATATATATATATATATATGTATGTATATATATATATGTATATGTATATGTATATATATGTATATGTATATATATGTGTGTGTATATATATATATATATACATATACATATATATACATATACATATACATATATATATATATATATATATATATATATATATATATATATATATATATATATATATATATATATATATATATATATATATATGTATATGTATATGTATCTGTATATGTATATATATATATATATGTATATGTATATGTATATGTATCTGTATATGTATATGTATATGTATATGTATATATATATATATATATATATATGTACATATATATATATATATATATATATATATATATGTACATATATATATATATATATATATATATATATATATATATCTATATATGTATATATGTATATATATATCTATATATGTATATATATGTATGTATATATATGTATATTATATATATATGTATAATACTATATACATTATAATATATATCATATATATATACATAACTTAGAGTATACATATATAGGACATATAATACTATACATATATA
>BSBK01005320.1:0-157500 GCA_027943335.1 Chamaecyparis obtusa
ACATATATACATATATATATATATATACATATATACATATATATATATATATATATACTATATACATATATATACATATATATATATATATATATATATATACATATATATATATATATATATATATATACATATATATATATATATATACATATATACATATATATATATATATATACATATATACATATATATACATATATATATATATATATATATATATATATATATATATATATATATATATATATATATATATATATATATATATATATATATATATATATATATATATAGACTGATGCCTAAAGCTAAGATATATCGATTTGCAAAGAGTAGTATCAGGAGATCTTCAAGCTTGTTTCTTTATATAGCTTAATATATATAAATATAGATATAGTGATAAAAGTATATCTATATTTATATACATTTGATCATATTCAATGTATGAAACGTGCATACAAGGATTAACTTCGATGAATCCCTCAGCATGGATAGAAGATCATACATATGGTTATATATAGGTGCAAACACACATAACCTTGTGTAGAGGTAATTGGTCTATGGCTCATCACTTTGTAGAGGGTTACCCCCATAGCTAGAATTTTCTTGAATTAATCCTAGTAATCTATAATATATCTTAGCTCACCACTTTGTATTGACCAAAAAAGATAACTTGCTAGGCATGACTTGTGACAAGCCAAATCATTATCTTAGTATAGATGAGAAGGCTTAGTTCTACTGCAAACACTGTTTAATGCTATCAGTAATAGAAAATTACAACCTTAATTGGTATATGCTTCAAATCAGGAAGATAATTACGGTCTCTTTCATTAACTTATAGCAAGGTATGTGAGTAATTTAAGATAAGGAGCTGATTAATAGTACTGGATGTGCAAGGGCTTGGAAAAGGAAAAAATTATGGTCATAATGAGACTTTAATATAATTCCAAGTATATCGTATTTTCTAAATATATCCAATAATCTTAGACAGGTTATGAAATTAAGTAGAAGGATTTTTATAGTGATGTTGGTTAAACCTTGGTTTTGGAAGATGTCTTATATTTCAGGTAATATTTACATCTGGATGAGAAAATCATTCTCGACATAAAGAGGATCAAATAAGGATCTTTAAGTGTACATATGACTTATTCCTGTCAAAACATCAGTCAATGTATATCATTTAAATTATGATTTCAATAGAAAAATATTTCTCGAATATATCGGGACATGGGTATGCCCGCAAAATTATGTATAAATCTTGATAGTTATTGAGCTGTGGGTATGCCTACAATAGTTATGTATATTTTCAAATCTCGACAATTGTTGAGTCATGGGTATGCCCATGTAAATTTTGTATAAGTACAGGATCTTTGTCCCAGGCAAGGCTGGAAGTTTTCTCAACCCCGCTCTTTCCTACCAGCACCTACAGTGAGCAAGGTCACATTGTAAAATAATTATTTAAATTAATAAAAATATTTCAGTGCTTCGGTCTTTTACCGATCAAAAAAAGAAAAAAAGTGACATTAAAGCTATCTTGCATGTATATTGAAGTTAAAGATATCAAAGAATAAACTCAGATTATTCTACCATAAGATCTCATATTCCTTAACAATGAAGTCTCCCTTGGAGACAAATTTTTATTTCTACACTTCATTAAAAATATGCCTCATATCTAGAAGTACAATATTCAATTTGAAAACATTCATTCTTGCATCAGTAATATTATTCTTTGGTATAGAAAGTTTATCCATAATTTTGGAATTAGAGGAAGATCTATTCATTTCTTCACTATGCACTTGGAGAGTTGAGTTGTTTTCTCACTTGGCTGGGTGGCATGTGATGTACAAAGTGCATACATGTGGCATGAAAAGTGCATGCAGGTGGTGTGCAATGTATGGAGTGCACATCGATGGCTTTTGAAGTTTGTGCAATGTGTGCAGTATGTGTACGTGGCCTGTAGAGTGCACGTAGTGTGTAGAGCATATATAGGTGGCATACAAATTATGTACAAAGTGTGTGTAGTATGTAGAGTGCATACAGGGGATGTGCAGTATACAGAGTACATGCAAATGGCATGTGGAGTGTAGAGTGTGTGTAGTATTTGCAATGCATGAAGGTGGCATGCAGAGTGCATGTGGGTGGCGTTCATGGTGTGGATTATCTATAAGTGGAATGTGGAGTATGTGGCGTGTGTAGAGTGTGTGCAGGTTACATGCGGTGTATGATTTGTAGTGTGTAAGTGTGTGTGGTATGGTGGAAGTGAACATAATATGATGGAAGTGTTGGATGGTATAGTGGAAGTGTGTTGTCAAGTATAGTGGAAGTATCCATAATGTTGGGGTGTGTCATTTGGTACATTATAATGGCATCAGAGCTAGTGATTTTGTGAGCGTATTGAGGAGATTGAGAGTTTTGGGGTTTGGATTGTAGTATGGCTCTCATTGATGAATAATGGTGGTTGAAGGTACTATAAAATATTTGAAAAGAACTCAATGATAGTGTTTATATTATATTAGATATACTAGAAGCATTTTTGAGTAAGGTAGACCAGCTACCTTCAATATTTTTACAAAGGATCCTCGCTTTGATTGAGGTTTCCTTAACACAACCAAGGTGGTGCAGGAGTACCTAGGTTCTTGGCTGACCTTACTCCTAGATTTTGGCTTGTAGTGACCTTAGCCAAGTCACTATCTAATAAGGACTTAGAGAACTCCTTAGTGTGGGTGTGAACAGATCCAATATGTTTAGGAAGGTTACTAGTAGTCTTAACTAAGGTTTTAATAGGTTTGAGGGGACCTAAGAACGTTGGTCTACATGCCATTTTAGTATGCCATATAGTCAAAGCATAGGATTGAATGTATGAAATTGATAATTCTTATAGGAAATGGTCCTAGGAGGGTTAGAATAGACTTAGAGGTCATTTAAGACCCATTTGGATGACTTAGGAAAAGTTGTCAACAAGAATGTAAAAGTTGTCATTGACAACATTTTGTCAAAAGCCTGTCTGAGAGCCAGAGGTAGTTAGGGGTCAGTCTAACTAAATTGATTAGTTCCCCTATGATATTTAAGACATATCCCAACCAAAGAAGAAGGTTGGATCTCTATAATGATTTTGGTCACTATAACATTTGGGGTTGAATTTCGATGCCAATTTGCGATGGCACTACCATTTGTGTTTTTTTTTGCAAGTGCATTTGATGGTGTCATAATAGTGATGGTGATATCATAATTTTGACACTTGCGTGATTATAAAAAATATATAAAAGAAAAAGAATGTGTCATTTGTAATTTTTGTGTCCAAGCTGCAGTCGTGAAGAGGGCACCCTGCACGAAGAGGGCACTGGAATTTTGTGTGGCGCGAAGAGGGATTTGGACTTTTGCATATGTGAAGGGGTACCATGTAGGAAGAGGGAACTAGAATTTTGTGTGTGAAGAGGGCACCGTGCACGAAGAGGGCACTAGAATTTTGCATACACGAATTGGGCCCTAAATCTACATGGATTCGAGGTAGGCATTCAAGTTTTGCTCCTCATCTTCTTTGCATTCTTTGATGTTTCTGTGTATTTGTTGTAGATTCAAATGGCATTCTATTTTACTAGTTTTATGTCATGTCTTTTTTATTACTTGGTTTTATGGCTTTGTATTTCATTGGTTTGAAGCTAGGGCATCCATTTATTACTTGTTTTCTCACTGCTTGGGGCTCGTGAGTTTTGATATGGGCATTCATGATGTAAATTTGGTCACTATTTTTCCTTCTCCATGTACAGTCTGTGACTTAAAGACTAGGGCATCATGTATTTATTTAGGCTAGTAGGGAAACATTTTTTCACAACTACATACTCTATATCGCAATCCACTAATTTGATAACTTTGTCCCCTAGTTGTTCAAATTCATGAGCCACAAAACTAGAACATTGTTGGGATTCAGAAAGAAAATAGTGATTAATAACAATACCTTGATAGTTGTTAAGGATCAAAATTAGAATATAAAAACACAAAACACAAAACACCTTACCATACACTGATAGCCCTTAACTTAAAAGGTTTAGAATAGAATTCAAATTTTTGAAGTGTGAATGGACTAGGGTTTGAACAAAATCTTCATTATCAAACTAACACTTAAATAAATTTGTTAGGATTTAAACATAAAATATCCTAAACTCTAAGAAAACATTAGACACTAAGCTCACAAAATAGGGTTCAACAACAAATCTTTTATCAGAATGATAATCATTAAAAAATATTTCCCTTTCAAGATACAAGAATACATTTCTATGGTTTAAGCCGAATAGAAAAAATCTATGAAAACCTTACCCTAGACAACAAAAGAATAATTAATATTTTTTTAACAAAACCCTTAACAAAAAAGATAAGATGAAAATACCACAATACAACCTATACACAATATACAATCAGAGTATTTACATCTAGGGTATTGATAAATACACAAGAATTAATAAATGAGCTTTAACAAAAATAAATCTTAATGCTCAAAGAAGAAGAATCATTCAAAAACAAATGAACAAGAAATGGAACAAGTACACCTATCAAGAAGAAGTCTGTAACTTCTTTTCAAACCCTGCATACTCTTCTCAAAGATCTTTCTCATGTTGTTTCCTGAATCTTCTCTTAACCAAAACCTAAATATACTTCACAATATTTTAGGATTCTTCCTCAAACTCTCTGTAGGTGTCATGCCTTTTCTTCTATCAAAATCTCATGATAATTGTCATACTAATGTCGTGTCCTATCTCGGGATATTTAGCTCTTTAAGCTTAAACTAATTACAAAATAAAAATAGAAAAAATGGATGCCTTTAAAAAGTACATGTCGATAAGTATGGCATGTCATTTCATGCCAAATCAGAATTCATCCTCTAATAAATGCCATATGCCACAATCTTAGCACATGGTACTAAGTGTTATGCTTTTACAACACTTTAATTCCAAAAAAAGGCCATCCCAAAGGTTTACTTGATAAAACATTTCAAACATATTTTTTTCCCTTTCCAATGACACTTAGTCATTGATATGATACAAAGACAATTTCAAATTCAACTCAAGCATAATACAACTTCATGAGCATTGTGATTCTATGAATCTAATTCATAATCTGACTGTCTAGATATAAAACTGAAATTGATCTATTCAAGTATCAAAATGAATGAACTTTCTGAATGTGTCAATTTCATAAAGACCATGAATTAATTACCCTATCATTCTATAAAATTGATTATTATGTCATGTAAACATGACAAGTTCCATGGTAAACTTAAATGTGAGTACCAAAATGACATTAAGTGCAAATGCCTTCATGGGACTCAAAACAAATTATCAATGAAACCAAACTGATTCAACAAAAATTAATTTACCAAATGATCAATGCAATGTCATTGAATATATCATAAATGTCATTAAATGTATCATGTAACCAAAACATGTGATAAATGAATGATCATCAAATGAGCATATCCAAAAAATCCAAATAATGAGTATCCAAATGAGTAACAAATTGATCCTAAGTAGTTCATGCATCCAAATGATCATAGGCATACTAACTAGTTAGTGTGTTTGGCATTGAGGACAACATAAGGAGAGGAGAAATAGTATTTATGTGAATAGCTCTGAATTACCTCCCTAACACTACAAGAATCACAAGAATTGGAGATACTACTAAAAATATATGAGCTCAAAAGTTGAAACTATAGATCAAAATTTTACTAAGTACTGATTTTTTTGTGGAGTATAATCTAAATATGATACCACCACAACTAGAAAGTTATTTAAATTACCTTTCCAATGATATCTCATTTGCCTACTTTTGAAAATGTATGAAAAAGTTATGGAAAAAACAAAAATGTGCTAAATTTATCAAACTAATAAACAACAAACAGGACCCTTGCAAAAATTACTCATTGCATGAAAATTTTTACTTACACCTAGATGATTTTTGGGGGCTATAAACAAAATCTATAATTCTTGTTTCTCAAAAATTTGTACATAAAAAGTTATGGCTAAATTTTGATTCATTTTTTGTTTTGTGCTTTTTAATCTTATTTTTTATTTTTCTCACAAAATTTGATGAATCTTGGCAAGCTAAGATAAATCTAGATGATTTTTTGTACCTATAATGGTGTAGGGGCACCTAAGAACACAAGAGGGTCACCTGGAGGACCTAAGGAGAACAGAGTAAAGAACATGACCAAGGGTCATTTTGTCTAATGTATCATGGTATGTAAAGCCATTTGATGTAATAAATAAGGCCTAAAATTATAAAGGCTTGAAAATGACAAAATGGATGTAATAGGTAGTTGAATGCCTATATTGGCATAATAGGTCTAGATGGTTGGAATTAGGTCTTAGAGTGAGTTTTATGGTTTAGATAGGTCATTTGGATCATAAAAGAATAAAATTCAAAGTTAGGAGTTTGTAAGAGTTTATTTAAGTAAGTTTGCAAATTTGAATATTTAAATTCAAACGGCCACTTGAGATTAGGAGGGAAAATCTTAAAAATAAGTTTAGTTTTCTTTGTTAGCATATCCAACTGATTTGATTTGGGTTGGGAGGTTAAAGGGAGTCTATTTAAGCCTTGAAAATGAAGAGAATGCAGGGAGAACAAACTGAAATCTATTTTGTACGGACTAGTTCAGATTTTGGCAATAAAATTAAGATTTCTTGCAAATTTGATATTGTTTTGATGAGTATTTTATTTGATTTCATTCATGTTGTAGTGGAAGAATGTTTTAAATTTTTTTTCAATAAATTTCAATCATTTTGAGGGTTTTATCTTCTTCTTTTTTTATTGTCCATACAAGCATAGTTTGTGCGTTGATTAGAGATGTAAATTCATTAATCCATCCCCTTTATGTATTTCCTGTCACTAGGGGATGGATCCAAATCTTGTAACAAGTATTCTAACATTGAAAATGTAGGAAAGAAGAAGATTTTGCAAGTTGAGAGTGATTGAAGGAGTTTGATGAGTTTGAAGGGTGCACAAGGGTCACAAGGGTCATGAAATTGGTGCAAGGGTACAACAGTAGATGTTCTAGCCTTTGGAGGGGGGTATTTTATGATTGAATCCATCATATTGTGGTCAAATGATGGTGAATCAACTTTTCTTGAGTTTCTATGGTGCTGGGAAACAAGACATTGAGCGAGCCCTAGTTTCTAGGGGTTTTTTAGACAAATTTGGGGCTTTTGTATCTAGAAAAGTCAAAGATCAAAATTGATGGTGTAATACTCTAATTAGAGTCATTTAAAGACACTTTTGAAAGTGGAAAGGTCTAGGAGTGAGTCCTTAATAGGGATGCTTTGTTAATTGAGCCTATTAGGCCTAGTTGGAAACATGAATCACCAATTTTAAGGTGTGATGTTCCAAAACATATAGTCTTGGTTTTGACATATGTCATACAAATTGAAAAATGATATTCAAATATGTAATTAGTTTTTTGAGTCATTCAGAATTTTTTTGCTGAAGGGTGCTCCCCTTAATACCACAAACACATAACAGAAACAGAGTACAACAACAATTTGCAAGAACATAAAATGGGCTTCTTGTTATCTCCACAAATGTGGAATTACAAATTTTAGAATTACAATATGCAAAGCCACATGGGAATTTCCCTTACAATCTCCTATAGGACAAATCCTTGAATTATTACCCAGAATTACTCTAAACTATTCTGAACTACCCTTGACAACACTATGGGCCTTCCTTATATAGGCGATTTTCCACTGCTTGGGAAGGTTCTAGAAATCTATCCATTAAGGATGACCAACCCTAGAATTATTTTATTTTTCAATTTTTTACATCAAATTCAGCTCAAAACAACTTTTGAAACCCAAACAAAAATTTTGAAGGAAATTTATTTTTTGCCATTTCAGGTGGCCCAACTTCCAGAGACCATAAGTCATCACCCATTGACTTGATTGACTATTATGACCCCATTTCAGAAAGAGTGCAAAGTGCTCTACATCATGTAATCTAAGAAAGCTTTATTCAGCCAAAGTTTTGACCTCATCTAGGACCTCTAAAGCCTTCAAAATTGAGTTCAAAGCTTTTGTACCTTCCTTTCAATACCAAAAATTTTCAATATCTTCAAAACTAGACTTGATCTAGCAATGAAACTTTACTGATAGGCTAATATGACCAAAATGAACCTCCAGGGAAGAAAATAGAACATTCTAAGCTCGAACAAAAAACTTACTAAAAATAGTAAATTTCCAAAAATAGCAGCTCTACACAAGATAGTCCTTATTGAAAAGAAACCTGAAATATTTTTGGGTGATGCAAGATTGCTCTTACACCCAGGATGCTCCTGCATCAGACACCAAGGGTAATTTGAGAAGTGACCCTATCACATCTCAAGTGTGCAGAAGAAAACCAAGATGGTTAGCCTCCTCCCTTGTCAGCCATGATGAATCTTCAACAGGTCATCCTTTCCATTTGACCAGATATTCTTCATATGTCATGTTGTTTGTGCTTCTACCAACATGACTATTTAGTACATCCTCAACCTCCTTGGTAGATGAAGTAGTTGCTGGAATACTCCACTATGATGCTATGATCTCATCTTCAACACCTCCTTCATGATACTCTGTTAGATCTGAACTGTTAAATACTGGTGAAATATTCAGCTCAGTAGGCAATTCTATCTCATAGGCATTTCCTGAATCATGCTTCTTTAGTATCTTACATGGCCCAAACTTCTTCATTTTCAACTTGTTATATGTACCAATTGGAAATCACTCCTTTCACAAATGAACCATGACTTCATCTCCAACATGAAATTCCTTATGCCTCCTTTTCTCATCTGCCTTAGCCTTATACTATGGATTCATCTTGGTAATATGCTTCCTCACCTCCTCATGGATGTTCTTCAAGTGTTCTGTAAAATCCTCAGCTTTAGCACTACTTATCTCTCCTCTATCTATCTTCCTCAACTCTAGAGCATTTTTGGGACTACTTCCATATACAATCTAGAATGACGATTTACCATTGCTCCTGTTGATAGAATTATTGTATGCAAATTTTATTTGTGGTAAAATCAAATCCCATCCTGTTGGCTTGTCTCCAACCAAACATCTCAACAAATTTCTCAAACTCTTATTCACCACCTTTGTCTATCCATAAGTCTATGGATGATGTGATGAACTAAACTTCAAATCTATCTTTAACTTCTTCGACAATGTATGCCAAAAATATCCAACAAACTTAGTGTCCCAATATGAAACTATGCTCTGTGGAAAACCATGCAGTCTCACCACTTCTTTAAAAAACAATTCTACTACAGGAACAACATCATTAGTCTTTTTGCAGGGAATGAAATGTGCCATCTTCAAAAATCTATCAACTACCACAAGAATTGAATCATGTCCCTGTTGAGTCCTCGGTAAACCAAGAAATAAATCCATACTAATATCCTCCAAAGGTTTCTCTAGTACATGTAATGGATGATACAAGTCTATATTTTTCTTCACTCCTTTCACCATCTGATAAAATCTACAACTCTGTACAAATTTCTTGACATCTAGCTGCAGTTGTGGCCAATAATAATTCTTGCTAACCAAAGAAAGGGTTTTATCTCGACCAAAATGTCCAGCCAATCCTCCGCTATGCTTCTCCTTGATGAAATTCTCCCTCATAGAACTTTTTGGAATGCATAACTGACTCCCTTTGAATAGCATAGTATCCTAGATGATGAAATCCAACCACTTCATTATGTCTAGAGTAATAGGTTCTATACAAGCTTTCCAAGCCTCTCCAAAATCAAAATCCCCTGGATACAAATTCTTGAGTTCCTTGAACCCAACCACCTCAATCTGTATCTCTATCAGCAATAGTTTCTTTCTGCTAAGCACATTTACAACCCTGTTAGGCTTTCCACTCCTGTGTTTCAAAACAAATGTATAACTTTACAAAAACTTAACCCATTTCAAATGCCTTTTATTCAACTTTCCTTGACTATTCAAATATTGCAAAGCTTGATGATTAGTATACAAAAAAAACTCCTTAGGAAGAAGATAGTGTCTCCACTTCTTTAATGTCTGAACTATAGCACAAAATTTCTAATCATAAATAAAATATTTTATCTTGGCATCATTTAACTTCTCACTGAAATAAGTAATAGGTTTACCTTCTTGACTCATAAAAACTCCTATTACAATACCACTAGCATCATAGTCTACTTGAAACACCTTATTAAAATATGGAAGTGCTAAAAAAGGTTGTTCTGTAACTTTCTATTTCAACAGTTTAAAACTCATATCTGCCCCATTAGTCCACTTGAACTCTTTTCTATCCCCTCTCATTGTTTCAGTCAAGGGTCCACAAATACTGCTAAAATTTTTGATCAACTTTCTATAAAAGCTATCCAAACCATAAAAAGATCTTACCTTAGTATACTCCTTGGAGTAGGCCATTCAAGGATAGCCTTCACTTTTTTTGGGTCCATTCTTAGACCTTCTATTGAAACTACAAATCTCAGATACACTAACTCCTTCACAAAACTGCAGTTTTTCAAATTAATCAACAATTTTTATTCCATTAACTTCTCAAACACTATACGAATATGTATTGTATGCTCCTCCAATGTCTTAGTAAAGATCAAAATATCATCTAGGTAAATAATGAAAAACTTACCTAAAAATTCTTTCAGAACCTCATTCATGAGCCTCATGAAAGTACTCAATACATTGGTTATCCCAAAAGGCATGACTAACCACTCATACAATCCTTCTTTTTTCTTGAAGGCAGTCTTCCATCATCTCCTTCTTTGATCTAAATCTGATGATATCCACTCTTCAGATGTATCTTTGAAAAATACACAGCTCCACTCAAACAATCCATAATACCATCCATTCGTGGCAATGGAAACCTATACTTGATTGTGATCTTATTTATAGCCCTATAATCTATATACATTCTCCATTCTCCATTCTTCTTTGGTGCTAATACTATAAGTAAAACACATGGACTCAGCCTCTCCCGAATCAAACCCTTCTATAACAACTCATGTACTTGTCTGTTCAACTCTTCACTTTCTATTGGTTTTATTTGTGTGCTGCCTAATTTGGCAAAGTAGATCTTGGAATCAAGTCCATCTAATGAATAATATTCCTTACCAGTGGTAATCCATCAGGTATATTATTAGATACAATATCCTGAAACTCATTCAACAAATCTACAACTTCTACAGGTACATCCTCTACTTCCTCTTTACCAACTTTTGGAATTAAAACAAAACACACATGCTCATGCCTCATACCCTCTAAGAATTTTCTTCCATCAAAAAAAGTTATTCTTGCATTACCACATACCTTCTCTTCTATTTCCTTCAATGGCTTTAGCTTATGTCGCACTCCATCCTTTGTCAAGGAATAGGTATTCACACAACCATCATGTACAACATCCCTCTCAAACTATCAAGGTCTACCCAACAACATATGACATGCATCCATAGGTATGATATCACATAGTACCTCATCATGGTATCCCCCAATCTTTAAATTTACTAGGCACTATTCACTAACCATGACCTTATGGTCATCCTAAACCCAGGCAATCTAATATGGATGTGGGTGTTTCTACCTCTTGAGTTTCAACTTAGTGACCATCTCTTCTAACACCAAATTTTTAGTCCTTCCACTAGCGATAATCACATCACAACACTTATCCTCACACTTGCACTTAGTGCAAAACAGGCTCCTCCTTTGCTTAGGTTCATTCTCACCACTCAATAGGACTCTTCTGTTAATTAGTGTTTCTCCTCTTTCAACATCTACATGTGCAACTCTAGCCTGGCCTTCATTCCTCCTATCTGTCCTTCCTTAGCATTGAGGACATTCAAATGCCCTATGACCTTATTCTCCACAATGAAAACATGTTCCACAGAAGCCTCCTCTTCCAGCTCCTTGTCCTCTTCCTCTCTTATCTCTATTATTCTGATCATGGAAACAATTGGAATTATTTCATCTCTAATTTTGAGTGCTACTGGCCTTATCCTTCTTTTTCAGATCTTCATTTCAGCCTCCATATGACCATCCACCAGATATTTCACCATGACCTCTTCCACTTTGCCTACTCTCAAAATTTTTGTTTAAATTTTCTTCTACTTTTAAGGAAAACTGGTATGCCTCTTCAATACTATTCATTCGAACCAAATTTAACTCTTCTTGAATGCTCGGCCTCAACCCATTAAGGTAATAGACAACTTTCTCCTTGTCAGCTTCTGAATGGCCTGTTTTGATGAGGAGTCGATATAATTCCTCTGCATACTCCTGAACAGATCTTTTTGCTTGCTTCAAACCTTGCATTTTCTTTAGTAAACCAAGCTCATAATCAACAGGAATGAATTGTCACTTCAATTTATCCACCATCTGATCCCATCTTGTGATTTTATCCTTTCCTCTTCTATTTCTCTCCAATTGAATCTCTTGCCACCAGATCTTTGCATGACCCTTCAGTCTGGCCTTCGTAAACTTGACCCGATCAGGATCCTCGATATCTTCATACTCAAAATATTCTTCTAATTCATTGATCCATTTGATCAATTCCTCAGGGTTAAGATTTCTTGAAAATGTAGGAACCTCAATTTTAGATCTTTTCCCAATCTTGGAAATGGCTTGAAAAAGCCTTTCTTCTTCTTGGTTCATAATTTTGCCTTCTCCTTCTTGATCAAAATTTCCTTCTTCAGATTCATCCTTGCTTTCATCTCTAACATTAAGATTCATTCCTCTATGAATCTCTTCTTGCAATGCTCGCACTTGTCTCTGGAGCTCTCTAACCTTAGGTGTCACACCACCAGCTCTTCCATCACATTCCCTTCATGGAGGCATTTTCGCGCTGCTCACTAAAAACCTAACAATGGTCCTAGTGTAAACTGCCTCACAATTGGTGATCTATCTACACACTCAGGAACTCCCTCTCTAATACCACTTGATGAAGGGTGCTCCCCTTAATACCACAAACACATAATAGAAACATAGAACAACAACAATTTGTAAGAACACAAAATGGGCTTCTTATTATCTCCACAAATGTGGAATTAAAAATTTTAGAATTACAATATGCAAAGCCACATGGGCATTTCCCTTAGGATATTCTGTAGGAAAAAGCCTCGAATTGTTACCTAGAACTACTCTAAACTACTCCGACCTTCCCTAGACAACACTATGGGCCTTCCTTATATAGGTAATTTTCCACCGCCTAGGAAGGTTCCAAAAATTCAGTCATTAAGGTCGACCAACCCTTAAATTATTTTATTTTTCAATTTATTACATCAGAGCCAGCTCAAAACAACTTTTGAAACCCAAATATAAATTTTGAAGGAAATTTATTTTCTACCATTTCAGGTGGACCAACTTTCGGAGACCGTAAGTCATCACCTGTTGACCCGATTGACTATTATGACCCCATTTCGAAAAGGGCACAAAGTGCTCTATAATATTTAAATTAAGCAAGCTTCATTCAACTGAAGCTTTGACCTCATTTGGGGCCTCTAAAGCCTTCAAAATTGAGTTCAAAGTTTCTGTACCCTACTGCCAATACTGAAAATTTTCAATATCTTCAAAACTAGACTTGATCTGGCAATGAAACTTTACTGGCAGACTAATATGACCAAAATGAACCTCCAAGGAAGAAAATAGAACATTCTAAGCTCAAACGGAAAACTTACTAAAAATAGTAAATTTCCAAAAATAACAGCTTTGCACAAGATAGCCCTTATTGAAAAGAAACTAGAAATATTTTTGGGTGATGCAAGATTGCTCTTACACCTAGGATGCTCCTACATCATTTTTTGAGAAAACCATGTGAAACAATCATTGTTGTACTACAAATATTGGGGTTTGAAGGCCTAGAATGGACAATTTGAGTTTTGGAGTAAAAAGACCATAGTGTGAGTGCATGGTGAGTGAAGATAGGACAAACAACATGTGTTAAGGTCCTTGGAGGTTTTGGAATCACCATTTGAAGAGGTGATCAAGAATTTGGTTGATGGAACCAATTGGCAAGCTTAGACTAGCATGAACCAAGAACTTGTTTGATAGGGTGGAGATGGAGTTGCTGAAGGAAACTTAAGGTGTGGAGTCTAGTGGACCAAGATATGATTTAATTTACCTCTGATAGGTCTAAGGAATGTGGGATGGTTCATTGGTATTGATTCCATGTGAAGGAAGAATGAGAAGTGTTGTTACAAAACAAAGGAAACTTGTGAGATTCCCTATGAAGTTTGGATTGTTACCACTAGCCTCTGCATCATATAAGGAAAATACATAATTATACTTGTCATAGATGAGCCAATTTTTATCCTCAAGGATAGATCTCTTAGAAAATAGATAGAAACTAAGTAAATTTGGATCTCAGATACCACAATAGATTTAATTGTTTATCCCCACAAGCTCATGAATAATCTTAAAGAAAAATCCCTATCACATATGAAGAGAAAAATCCATGATTAATACTATGTAACCTTGAGAGAGAATTGATCCAAAGAAGAATCTGATATTGAGATTAACCTTTAAATGAATTGGATAGATTACAATGAACAAGGAGTTTCTTTTATAAATTTAGAAAGATAATCCTAATCTAAAAATAGGAAACTAAAATGAGCTCAAAAATCTAAAGCTTAACTCAACTAAGTGAATATATTATTAGCGTAATCTAATAAAGGATAAAATGAACCTAAGTTTAGCTTAATTAATAAAGTAATTAAAAGACATAATTATAGAACTAATTAGATAATATTCTAATTACTACATCAAAATAATCCATATCTTAATTAGCTTAAAAGTGTATGGTGCCCTTATTTATATGTGACTTAGCTATTATTAATCAATTTTGAGAAGTTGAGGGTGTGCAAAATTTTAACACATGGAAAAAAAATCCACCAATCACCCTTTGTTATGACTCTAAATTCTATGCTAGTATTTTTCACAAATTATGAATATATTTGAAGAATACACACAAATTAAACTTGGTGGAACCCTCAAAATTATGGTGGTACTTGACTATCTTTTCTGATGACACTACCACTACTACTTAAATATCTACATTGTTGATCTCATTGCTTAGATCTTGTTGATATAACCCCTGTCTCTCTTTTCTTTGCAGGTTCTGGATCACACAGGACCACACTGGATTCATACCTGGGTCAAAAATTCATCACTTTAGGCAATGCCTAGTACCCTTATTATTTATGTTCATCCTCATATGTATGTATGTACTCTTGCATATTCTTTTGAAAGTTGGCTATTCTCAGAGCCTGTGTGAGCCCAGATGAATTTATCTTTTAGTTCCTTTCCTTGTATAGTATATACAAGTTATTTGGCATATATATACATGAAAAATATGGTAACAAGAACCATTACTAAGGATTGAACATAAGTGATTATAAACAAAAAAAAAAGAAAAAAAAAGTCTCATTTCTAATTTTTTGTGATCAAGTTGTTTGGGTGAATAGGGCACTGAACTTTTGTGTGTGGGAACTGGGCCCTAACTCTACACTGATCTGAGGCAGGCATTCAAGTTTCACTCCTCATCATCTCTGCATTCTTTAATGTTTATGTGTATTTGTTGTAGATTCAAATGGAATTGTATCTCACTGGTTTTATGCCATGTCTTTTTAATGACCCATGAGCTTTGAAGCTAGGGAATCCATCTATTACTTGTTTTCTCACTACTTGGGGATTGTGAGTTTTGATATGGGCATACATGATATAAATTTGGTCACTATTTTTATCCATGTACAACCCACGAGTTATAGACTAGGGCATCATGTTGGATGTGTTTACTCATATGTTGTGTTCACTACTTCAGCACCACGCTATACATCTATACACTATTACACCCAACTTTTTGAATGATTACAAAGTCCATGAATGAGATAGGGCATCATTCAATGTGTATTTAGTTGGATTCTCTAGTTATATTTCTTACTACTTTTAGAGCCCATGATCCTCATATGGCATCATTAATTTGTTGTTTTTTTGATGCTCGATATTTTCTCACTGATTATGTATCCTGTGATCTTGATCCTTTGAAGGCTCATAGCTTCATTACTTCATTAGATATGTACCTTTGTTCATTTCACTAGCATCATGCAGCTTTCTTACTTATGCTTTAAAATGCAAATTCAAATATACTCCATGCCATAACATTAATGTATAGATGATGCAGATTTGTGTACCTCTTTGTTTTGATTCTTTTCTCCTTTTATTTGATGATGATGTATGCCCCTTCAATTTCTTACTCATTGCTTACTCATGACTGCTCATGACTGCCTTGTGCTGAGGGGCATGGTGTGTGAATATTGTGGGTGAATCATTTGGAAATGATGTCATGGAAACACCAGATGAAACAACAACATCTTTTGTTATTGTTGCACTGTTTGAATGATGGAGTCACAATAATGACTCACCGGGTGTTCATAAAAACATAAACACAATGATGCTCTAGCTCTCAAGCTCATGGGTCATCAATAATTCCAAATGCAAAGATGTTGATGGGCATGGTGGGTTACTATTGTGGATGCATCATTTGGAAATGATGCCATAACAACACTAGATGGAACAAAAATATCTTGTGTTGTTGTTACACTATTTGGATGATGCAATCATAAATGTGATTCCCCAAGTGTTCATAAAGACATAAATGCAGCCACTTACTTCTTCTTTCTATGTTGATATCCTTTCTATGCTTCCATGATTTCTATGTTTTCTATTCTGATAACCCTAACAGGTTCAATGTAGGGCTTCATTTGGATTCCAGCACCTATACACTACACATGTCCCTGAGTGAACATGTTCTGTAGCATAGTTCCTTTTAGAAGTGTATGGCTTGACTATGCACATGCATAATTGTAGATGAGGATCACTAATAGGGTGATATGAATTTCTTAGATCCTTTGGATCTAACCCCATCTTTTCCTTCCTTCCAGGTTCTAGATCATACATTAGCATACTGGATTGAACCCCGGGTCAACAATTCATTACTTCAGACAATGTATGGTACCTTCACTATTTATGTTCATCCACTAGTTATGTATGTTTGCATTCATTCATATTCTTCTAAAAATTGGCTATACTCATATTCTTCTTGTGTCCAAGTCTTCCAACTATGATCAATTTAATGTTGTAAATCTTGACATAAAATTTGATATCAACCTGTCATATATCCATTCCAAATGATATAACTCCATTTGAATAAACATACATTCCAACCATTTGACAAAATATCCACATGCAATCTAGAGAAATACATTAGTTTTATAATGAATTCATTATTTATAATTCAGTTGTAGAAGCTCAATGTGTTTGAACTCAAGTATACCCCTTACTTGGTTTCCTACAAAGCATTTGACAAAATCTATTAGAAAACTAAAAGTTTGGTCGAAGTAAGTGTATACATGAAGGATGAAACACATAGGAAGATATGAGAGGATATACCTAAAGTTAAATTTACAAAGTAATATATCATTTATAAAACCTACCGTAATATGTCATTTTTTGTTTGCCATTTTTTGTCACAACTAAAGAGTTCTCACCATGAGAAAATAGAGTGACCATTTTCTATCAAAACCATATGTGCAGATATAAACATTAAGTACAAAATGTCCAATTTTTTTTTGTAGATATACACATTAAGGATCATGTCATCTAATACAAGGGAATTGGATCAAAATAGGGAGAAAATCGCTTGATTGTTGTCTAACTTTCAAAGAGAAGGTGATGAAAAATGTTATTGTCCATGCAAGCATTGTAACGGCTTAAAGACAAGAAGAATCAAAATCAAAACAGCAAAGATACATTGTAGGGAGAATGGTCACATTGAAGAGGGGGTTTGATTATCATCTAGTGGTAAGTTGTTTGTTATATAGTTTTCATAATTAATATACATATGAACCATGTAAGGAGGTTTGATTATCACATTGAAGGGGGGTTTGATTATCATCATTTTTATATAGGTCGATCTCCCCAGTGTGAATATAGAGGAACATGGAGGTGTGAGTATTGAAGCTGAAGATCATGATCCCATGGAAGATGATGATCATGCGCTAGAAAACACATTTGAATATGATGGTATGAATGCATTGATTGTTGACACATTTGATACTGGTGCTACTGATGATGATGATGATGATGATGATTATGATGTGGATGACATTGACATCATCCATGATATACCTCTACTTGAGAAAGTGAACACAACATTTTACAAAGGTTCCCAATCTACTCTTCTCTTTGTTGTATTGTTGTTGGTAAATTTGAAGTTTATGAATGGTTTATCCAACATAGCAATGTCACATATGCTAAGGTTTGTCATATACATCATTATAGTCTATAAAAGGTGAAACATGTACCATTAAGATTATTTATAGTAATGACTTATATTTTTTGATGTAGATTGATAGGTGACTTTTTGTTACCACCATCAAATGTTCTCCCTCACTCATACCGAGAATTATGTGCCACTATGAAATATATTGGAATGGAGTATCAAGCAATAGATGCTTGTCCCAAAGATCATATTATTTATCATAAAGAATATGAAAATGAAATAGAATGCCTTGAATGCCATATGAGAAGATACAAGATGATCAAATGACAAAAAAGGTGTCTCTCAAGGTTCTTTGTTACATCCTCATTATTCCACATTTGAAATGATTATTTAGGTGCAATAGCTTGGCACAATTTATGGATTACCATACATGTGGCAGAAGTAGAGATGACATTATTCGAATGTCTATAGATGGTTCATCTGTTAGAAAGTAAAGATCTCCAAGATAACTGAGAGGGGGGGGTGAATCAGTTATCTGATAATTTAACCATTCAACTAATTTAAACAATATAATTAATGTACTAATCAACCATAGAAATGTTAGGATTAACAAGGCAGAAATAACAATTATGTGCAAATATAACTAATATCAGAAAATAATAAACCACACAGAATAGAACACAAGACACATAGATTTAACATGGTTCACCCAATCCCTGGGCTACGTCCACCAACAGCGAGTCCAATATTATTATTATCCAGTGATTAAAACCTGATTACAATCCGTAATCCCTTACAGCCCAATTCTGTTGCAAGTACTAAAATCATACATAATGAAAATCCCTAACCCTAAGCCATATTATACAATATTTTTCCACTTTAGGGTTAGAATGAGTTATAAGTAGTCGGCCTAAATAACCGAAAAGTAGTCGGCCTCAAAAAATTTTCCTGGATAATACTTTCCTAATTAGTCACCACAAGCTAACAATCTCCCACTTGGTGACTGATCAGTATCCACACTATACTAAAAAACCTCCCACTTGGAGACTGATCCTATAGCAATACCGCTACCCACATGAGGCCCCCACTGAATTGAACCACCTTGGACTCAGTTGTTCCTTTATTTTGTTCAGTCTAGAAGACCAACTGAAGCTGAACATGAGTTCAACTTCTCCCTTGTTACTACCTTTGTAAACATATCTGCTGGATTATCATCAGTATGAATCTTTTCCAGCCTTAACTGTCCATCATCCAAAACTGATCGAATGAAATGGTACCGCAACTGTATGTGTTTTGTCTTTGAGTGCAAAGCAGAATTCTTTGCAAGATGAATGGCACTTTGGCTATCTATATGTAGAAAATTATCCTTTTGTGGATGTCCCAATTCTTCCATGAAGAATTGAAGCCATATCATCTCCTTGGCTGCCTCTGTAGCAGCAACATACTCTGCGTCTGTAGTGCATAAAGCAACCACCTTTTGTAGTCGAGAAATCCAACTCACTGCTATCCCACCAACAGTAAATATATAACCTGTAGTACTCCGCCTGCTATCTATATCTCCTACCAAATCTGAGTCAACATAGCCTTGTACAGTAGTAGTAGAACCCCCAAAGTGTAAACACTTACTGGATGTGCCTCTCAAATATCTGAGAATCCATTTGACTGCATTCCAATGCTCAATACCAGGGTTACTCATATAACGGCTAACGACTCCCACTGCATGTGCAATATCTAGCCTAGTACATACCATAGCATACATTAAGCTCCCTACAGCTGAAGCATAAGGTACCTTAGACATTTTAGTCTCTTCTTCTGGTGTCTTGGGACACATATCCTTAGTCAATTTCAAATGACCAGGCAAAGGTGTGCTGACAGCTTTGGCATTTTCCATAGAGAAACGTTGCAACACCTTCTCAATATAATCAGCCTGAGATAGAGACAATTTCCTATTTTTCCTATCTCTACAAATTTGCATACCAAGGATTTGTTTTTCTGCCCCCAAATCCTTCATAGCAAAAGATTTTGCTAACTGTTGTTTCAACCCCTTAATGTGATCCATGTTAGACCCAGCTACAAGCATATCATCAACATATAAACATAAAATAATGTAGCTATCATCATCCAACCTCTTAAAATAAACACAATGGTCAGAATGACACCGACTATATCCATGCCTATTCATAAAAGTGTCAAATTTAATATACCATTGCCGAGGTGCTTGCTTCAAGCCATATAAACTTTTCTGCAATCTGCACACCAAATTCTCCTTACCCTTGACCTCAAATCCTTGTGGCTGAACCATATATATTTCTTCATCCAAATCACCATGAAGAAAGGCTATTTTAACATCAAGCTGCTCTAAATGCAAATCTTCAGTAGCCACAATACTTAAAACAGTACGAATAGAAGTCATTTTAACAACTAGAGAAAATATCTCATCAAAATCAATACCATATTTTTGTGCAAATCCTTTTACGACTAATCTGGCTTTAAATCTTTTCGTACCGCCATCCTCTTCTTTGATCCTGTAAACCCATTTATTCTGTAAAGCCCTTTTACCTGCAGGTAACTTACATAAATTCCATATCTAATTTTTTAGCAAAGAGTCCATTTCATCTGTCATTGCAGACTCCCACTGAAGCTTTGTATCCACCTGCACAGCTTCATTATAACATTCAGGTTCACCAGCATCTGTTAACAGAATAGAATACAAAGATGGAGAAAATCTTTCTGGAGGTCTACTTAGCCTTGTTGACCATCTAAAACTCACTGGGGTGTGTGGTATTTGTTGTTGCTGTTGTTGCGGAGCACAAGGAACTACTGGAACATGAACTTGTGGAGTATCATCCAGTACTACATAGTCATTTTCTTTCTTCTCATGCTGTAGCAACAGATCTTTGTACAATACTTTCTCATTGAATATGACATCCGTGCTTCTTACAATTTTATGATTTTCAAAATCCCAAAGCCTATAACCAAATTCATCAATGCCATACCCAACAAATATACATTTCTGTGACTTAGCTTCCAGCTTGGTTCTATTTTCAGAATCTATAAGTGCAAAAGCTTCACAACCAAAGGTTTTGAGAAAAGAATAACTCACCTTCTTACCACTCCATGCTTCCTCTAGAATACCACAGTCCAAAGGAGTAGAGGGGCCTCTATTGATTAAATAAACAACAGTGTTCACTGCCTCTGCCCACATATTTTTGGGCAGCCTAGCATGCAACCTCATACTCCTTGCACGCTCCATTATTGTCCTGTTCATGCGTTCAGCCACTCCATTTTCTTGTGGAGTCCTTGGTACAGTTTTCTGCCTACGAATACCATTAGAGGAACAATATTCTTCAAATTCTATGCTGTAATACTCACCACCATTATCAGATCTGAGATATTTTAACTTTTTACCAGTCTCATTCTCAACCAAGCATTTCCATTTCTTAAAAGTTTGAAATACATTAGATTTCTATCTAAGGAAATAAATCCATACTTTTCTTGTTGCATCATCTATAAATGTAACATAATACAGAGAGCCACCAAGGGAAGATACCTGAGCTGGTCCCCATACATCTATATGCACAAGCTCTAATCTCTCATTTTTCTTTTCCTTCCCACTCTTCACAAAACTAACTCTCTTTTATTTTCCATAAACACAACTTTCACAGAAATTCATATTGACACATTTCAGACCAGGTAAAACTTTCTTTGAATGAAGTAATTTCATACCTTTTTCACTCATGTGCCCGAGTCTGTTGTGCCACAGTGCTGTGTCAGAATCTACAGCAATAGTTTGATGTTCTTCCTGCTCAACTGCAGCCACTGTTCCTGAACATTCATTATCTTCTGAAATAATTAAAGTAGAAGGAACAGTATGACCTGTACAAAGATATAAGCTGCCTACTTTCACACCTTTTGCTACTACTAAGGAACCTTTTGAAACCTTCCAATTTTTATCATTAAAAGTAACTGTGCAACCCTCATCACCCAGTTGCCCTGCTGAAATTAAATTCCTACTCAGCCTTGGAACATGTCTTACCTCTTGTAGTAGCCAATGATTCCCATTCTGCAACTTAATCTTAATTTTTCCCTTTCCAACAATCTGACAGGGTTCATTATCTCCCAAATAAACTAGCCCAAAATCCCCTTGGACATAATCAACAAAATAACTTCTATGGGGTGTAGCATGAAATGAAGCCCCAGAATCTAAAACCCATGAATCATCAATACTTTCTAAGGACAAGAGCAAAGCATCCTCCTTGGATTTGTTACTTACCACATTTGCCTCCTTGTTTCCATCATTTTTGTCTCCTTGATCTTTTTTCCGAGACCAACAATCTTTCTTCTTATGACCTGGTTTTCCATAGTACCAGCAATCATTTGGCCCTTTAGATTCGGACCTCTTTCCCTTTGATTTTCCTCTTGATTTCTCATGATTTCCAGAGTTGTTTCCTCTATCTCTTGTTCTGACTCTACTTTCTATGTTCAATACACTACCCGATGTGGATGCCCCTGAGCTTTTCCTACAAATTTCCTCACTCAATATAACACCAATAACATCATCATACTTTAGGGTATTAGAACCAGAAATAGAATTACTAACAGCCATTACCAAGCCATTCCAACTTTCTGGCAAAGAACACAAAATCAAGAGAGCCCTAACCTCTTCATCGAAAGTAATTTTAACTGAGGTTAATTGACTTGTAACTGTATTAAACTTATTCAAATGATCAGTAACTGATCCACCTTCTACCATTTTCATATTAAATAAATGCTTCATAAGAAATACCTTGTTTAAAGCTGAAGGCTTTTCATACAACTTTGCTAGGGTTTCCATCAGATCTTTAGCTGTCTTTGCTTCAGTAATATTGAATGCCACCAATTGTGCCAGGCATAGACGAATACTCCCCAGTGCCTTCCTATCCAAAATATCCCAATCTTCCTAAGACATTGATTGCTCTTTCTTGGCTACTCCCTCTAATGGCCGCCATAGATCCTTCTGATAGAGATAATCCTCCATTTGCATCTTCCATAACTGAAATTTCTGCCCATTAAACTTATCAACCTTCAGCCTACCCTCATCTTCCATTTCTCCCACTTAACCGAGAGACTCTCCCACTAACTCGTGAGACCTGCTTCAGAGAATAGATGAAAGAACAAACAAAATAACCTCACTCTGATACCACTTGTTAGGATTAACAAGGCAGAAATAACAATTATGTGCAAATATAACTAATATCAGAAAATAATAAACCACACAGAATAGAACACAAGACACATAGATTTAACGTGGTTCACCCAATCCCTGGGCTACATCCACCAACAGCGAGTCCAATATTATTATTATCCAGTGATTACAACCTGATTACAATCCGTAATCCCTTACAGCCCAATTCTGCCACAAGTACTAAAATCATACATAATGAAAATCCCTAACCCTAAGCCATATTATACAATATTTTTCCGCTTTAGGGTTAGAATGAGTTATAAGTAGTCGGCCTAAATAACTAAAAAGTAGTCAGCCTCAAAAAATTTTACAAACCAGCGAGGTCGGGAGGAAAAGTGTACAGTACTTTCCTGGATAGTACTTTCCTGATTAGTCACCACAAGCTAACAAGAAAGATAACCATACATAATTGCACAATAACACAAGATGTGTTGACTATGGAACCTCTTGAAAAGAGTAAACCCTGATGGGAATGATGCCCACAAAATGATGCACTAATATGAAAGTTCCTTGTTAGAGGATGGACCCTGTTAGGAGTCTTATGAAATACATTCAGTACATATAAATCCCTGTTAGGAGATTTTGAATCCCTATTAAAAGATTCTAATCCAGTTAAGAGTTTATGGAAGACAGAAGGACCCACTACCCAAATAGCTTCAAGGCAAGATCTCTGAACCCACTGTCCAAAAGATCTTAGAATTATTCAATAGAATAATATGAAATATATTACCTCCTTCACACTATGCCAAAACCACAATCTTTGCTACACAAGATCACAATTCCAGATCTCTGTACTCACGAGTCTTCCTTCATCACTAAATTAGCTCTTTTCTTCACTTCATGCATATATTCGCATCTCAACCTTCACAGTAAATATTGAAAAAAGGAAAAAATTCCTTCTTATATACCAAACTTAAATAATTTCAAATGAGTCAGTCCTCAATTACAAAATAATAAATTCTACATGCTACACACAAAATTTCACATAAAACTGTCCGCTTCCAGATACTGTAACTTTCTCCAAACATATTTTCAAAGTTTTCACTATGAACCACATCATCATTAATGAGTCTCCAACATCCCTTTAACTGCACAAAATCAGATTCCATCCCAGCTAAGAGATATCCTCCGATTTCTGAAAATCGCTTCACAGAAACACTGTCTAAACACTGCTTTCACCAAAATGCTCATAACTCTCATAAATAAATGAATTTATTTTTGCGCTATTAACCATAGGTTAATAAAACACCAAAGAACATACCATCAACTGGGAAAAATCCAATCTACAATACAACATGTGTGCAAAACAAAACTGTACCTATTTTTCTGCTGATATCCAGAATATCACTGTGTTGACATCAATGACAATCCAAGTCATGAATGCAACAACAACTGCTACAAAATGATTGCCAAAATACTTTTCATTCATTCCTAACATCATCATTTATGGACATAGAAGAAAAGTGGCCACACTTTAAAGAAGAACCTCAAAATCCTAGGATTTCTCTAGCAACAGACGGTGTCAATTTGTTTGGAGAGATGAGATTTGTTTACTTGGTGTGGCCTTTTTTGTTATAAAAAATAACCTTCCTCAATGGATGTCAATAAAGAGGGAGCACATTATGTTGGCAATAATTATTCTAAGTATTCTATTATTTTATATTTATCTACATGTAATTATAATTCTTGGAGTGAAATGACCACAATAATTATCTGATGTTGTTGTTAATTCAACTAGGTAAGTACCAAGTGAAAGATATGAATGTATATATTGAGCCTCTTATCGATGATTTATTTGTGTTATGAAATGGTTTAACTATGTATGACATCTCTAGACCAATTGGACAAAGACAATTTTAATTCCATGCAATTCTTGTGTGGACAATTCATGATGCTCTAGGGTTGACACATTTTTGTGGTATGTTATGGTGAATTCTAGTTGCACATGATAATTCTAATTCTAAAAATCTACATATTTCATCCAATTGTATCGTTATCTTGTAGGTCTTCAAACAAAGGGAAAATTTGCATGTCTAATGTGTGGTCCAAAGATGAAATTTTTACATTCCAAAAGTTTAAGAAAGAAGGTGTTTGATGAGTATAGGCACTTCCTCCCCATAAATCATAAGTATCGAAGTGCAGAAAAGCATCTTTACAATGGGAAATAAGAGGCTACATCAAAGCCCCAAAGAATGACACATCACCTATGGCAGTTGGAATATAATATAATTCAAGGTAATATCGTTCCACCTAATGGTTGATGTTTGAAAATTATAAATTTTGATTGTGTTTTGTTGTCTAATTATGTAGTTGATGATCTTGAAGGTCGTCAAGGTATCACTGACTAGCTTCCAAAGGGAATAAAATGTTTTCCTAGAGGGTTTAAGAGGTTGCCCTACTATGAGCAACTACAAATTGTGCATTTGTTTGATACTGTGCATATTGGAAAGAATGTAATAGAGACACTGTGGAAAATATTGGATGGAAGGCGTGACAAAGAAAAACTTGGCAAAATTTGTAGTGACATTCATGATTCCAATCATGCAATGAATAATATCATTGAATCAAATAGCAATGGAGACCGGATTAATGCAAGTTCTCTTCCTTGTTTATTAATAGAGAAACAAAGTAATGTCATAAAAGAAGTCATACGAAAAATAAAATTTCCTACAGAATTTTCTGCAAATATAAACAATCTCATATCAAAGAAAAATGATTTTGGGTGAGGGATGAAAACACATGATTGTCATACCTCCCTCAAGGTAAGTCATGGTCTTTTATATTTATAATATATTTGTGTATTGCATTCAATTTTCATTATATAAAATGATTAGTTGATAATTGTTGTAGTATTTTCTACCCCTATCTCTCCCGGAGAACTTCGACAATAATATCAAATAAGTGATATATGATCTTGGAAAATACATGAGATAACCAGTGATATTAGTTCAATATATCAAACAATAATATCAAACAAGTAATATATTGTAAAGTCTCGTATTTATATATTTTTCTGTCTTTAATCCCTTGTAGGTGGTTGTCATCTAAAGAAATCCATAAAGAGGATATAAAATATTGGAAGAAAAGAATTTGTCAACTAATGTGTGAAATGAAAAATTTTACCTTCAACTTTTTTCAATGCATAGGAACACTACCTCATACACCAAGTTGAGGAGATTGAATTGTGTGGACCTGTAAATAATAGGTCAAAGTGGATGGTTGAGAGACACCTAAATTTTTTTAAGGGTTTGGTACAACAAAGAGCACATCCTGAGGGTTCTATGGTTGTGGGATATATGGTATACCAGATGATGGTGTACGTTACTCAACATCCTCCTAATCTTGCAGCAAAGACCCATATAGATTGCATTTGGGATCTCGACTCCATTAAAAATTTTGAAAGGGAGTACTTGGTGGGCAACGGTAGATTTAGGAAATTGAAAGGTAATAAATTATGAGATGATGTAGACACCTAAAAATCCTTTAGAAAATAAAAGTATTTTTATTTTTCGAAAACCCTCGATGACAGCATCATTTATTAATTAATTAATTTATTTTAATGTCATTAAATCCTCCTATTTTAATTAAACATCTTTAATTAAAGAATCCCTCTCCAAATCATTTAAATCAAGTTTAAGTGATTTTCCCCTATTTATTAATTATTAATTAATAAATTGACCAAAAATCCTTTAAGTAAATAAAATATTTATTTAAATCCTAAAACCTTATAAATTTTCTAGAAATCCCTAACCTCTTCTAGAATTTCCTAATCTCACTCTAAACATGATTAAAAAGTGATTCCTACATTTCTTAGCCTAAACCCTTCAAACTTTGACTTTGGGTCAAAATCCCTCATAAATGTTTCTTACATCCTCATTAATGACTCTTACAAGCCATTAATGAAACTCATGTCTCTTCTTCCACTCTATCCCCTTTGCACACTTCCCTAGTGTTTCTCACACATGTGTGAGCAACCTTAACCAAGGTTAAACCTTACCATACACCAAACTCTACCCCAAACCTTACCTCTAACCCTAACTCTCCATCCTAACCCAAGCCCTTAAATCCTATAAATACCCTCCTCTTCCAAGAGAAAAATAAGAAATTCACATATTTTGCATTGAGTAGTGTTATAATGTTAGTTTCATTCTAGAGTTAAGCATTTAGCATATTTGATAGATTAACTCTATTTTGTGCTTACTAAATCATCTAAAAATAGCTTAATGGACTGAATATAGTTCTTTGTTAAGCTTTTCTAATCATCTTTGCATCATATCATCTTTCATTTGGATTAAAATGAATCTAGCTTAATCATTATTAGCATCATTAAAATCTTCAAAGCCTTAGGGGCAAGCTCCAAGTGCTTAGAGAGCATACACACATCCCTCTTATCAGAGCAAATCAAATAGTGCTTAGATGCATCTATTTTGGCTCAATCTGAGGTGGCTTGGTTTTTTATGTTTATCTTTTGGACTAATATAAATTATAGATTTAAATCTAACATTTTTCTTGTTTACGCCTATTCCCAACAGATACAGATTCAAACTATTGTCTACATTCTGGCACACGCAGTGGAACCCACTTCATAGGTTAATTGCTAACATCCTGATGTGTTTTGGAGTGTTTTATGACTTTTCAAGCTTATAGGTGGAGGGAGCATTTAAAATTCTTCTTCCTCTTCTTAGTCTTATTATTCTTCTATTGCATCTACTCCTTCTACTTCATGCGGTATCTTGGCGTATTTTCTCCAGAAAAATCCTAAAAAGGCTCATTTTCACAAAAACCTTTGTAATTTTTACGCACAAACTCTGTTTCTACCATGTTTCACTCTACCAAGGATCACATATAGGAAGAAAGCTTGCACCCCATGTTTCCAGGATTTCTCAGATCGCATTTGGTCTAGTGTCGCATATAGTTGAATTCGGGATTGCATCTAGGATCTATCAGATTTCCTAGATCACATCTAGGGAAGGTATCACATTCCTTCAAATTTAGGATCACATCCAGGGTTTCCTGGATCGCATCTATGGTTACAAAAAATCACTTCAATTTGGGCATAAAACTGAACAAAGGCAAAAACTTACACTTTGTTTAAATGTTTAAAATGAACCTCATAATCACCCTTGAATGCCTAAAAAGATAATCCAATCAAATTGTAATCAACTCAAGTTATTCCTAAGTGGTCCTAAAACACTCAAACACACTTCTAAATGTTCTTCATTTGGCTAAAAAGAACCCTCATGCTTTCAAAATCTAGGTGTTTTTTGAGGTTCATGTAAACTAGGAACACTTTAACTTTTTGGACCTTAAAAAGAACCACAAAATTGCCTATCATTTCTATTTTGGTTCCTAAAAATCAGTTCTAAATCATTCAAAAAGAATTCTCAAAATGAATCTTGAATCATTAAAAGTGGGATTCATTTGCATTGTCTTAAAATATCTTTCAAAATCTCATACAAATTAGGAACAAAGTCTACAAATCTTTCCTAAAAAATTTCATATTTGGTTCCTAAAGAATCCTAATATTTTCATTCCTAAAGCATTGATCTTGATAGAAAAAAATGTTATGTTGCAAAAATCTTGAAAGTTTCTAAAAGTTTTCATGCATGAGATCAAGCTAGGAATCTTCATTTGGCTTTAAAAATGGATTAGAACATCAAAATCTTGAGTGCCTTTAAAAAAGAATTGAAATCAAATCAAGAAAGACATTTTCTTCAAATTCACTCTTGAATGTCTTAGTTAAAATCAAAAATCAATTTCTCTTTTCAAATCAAGTTCAAAGAAAACAAAAACACAACTCTTGAGTGTCAGTCTAACAAACTCGCAAATCTCTTTCAAGCTCACGCGTCTTCAAGGAAAGAAAAATTCAAATACTTAAACACATGTGTTTGGCAAAAAGATTTCATTTCCAAAATCACTTAATCAAAATTAGAAAAAGAACAAACTTCTTGGTGTGTCTTTAACCCATTTTTTAAAAAATCCTCTTAATTAAGTGACATAAAACACTTGAGCTCAAACACATTCACATGTTTTACTTCTAGCGAAGCTTTTCCAAAGAGAAAAGTGCTTCATCTTTAGAGACAATTTCAAACCGGTACTTCCCCGACCGATATAGAAATAAAGCATTGAGGAATCTCTTTCTTCATCCCCTCAAGCTTGGGTGATCCATTTTGATGGTAGCCTGAGGTAGATGAATATACCCACTATTTTGGGATGGTCAACTAGGCTCTTAAGTGAGTCACATGCATACAAACCAATTGGGAGGACTCCATAGATCAAACTACAAACTTTATAAATTAGAAGCTACCTAATCTAATCTCGAAAGTATCTAAATGTTTGTGCAAGGACCAACCCCTATGGTTTCCCAGATCACCTTAAGACACTCACCATATGTATCCCTCTTTTGGGGTATCAAGCGATGGGTAAATATTCGGATACTTACCTTCCCTTAGGTAGTTCTACTTGAAGTGTTTTTCAAATTTCAAAATCACTGCAAACATCTGTCAGAATACACACTCTCTTTGGGAAAACTATCATTTTTAGTGGTCAAATCATTTCTTGTATCCCACAAAGTTTCCTTGTCCTTTGTTGGGATTTATTTTAGCGTATCTTTGTCAAGTTTGATGTTCTACAATCTTCTTTTAGCGTATCTTCAATCTAGAGAGAGAAGACTAGCTTGGCCCATCACATATCCATTCCCCCTTTAGAATCCCACAATCCTATCTCAGCATTCCTTTGCATCCAAGATCATTCCTAGTCACATCATTTCATCACCGTCCATCCTTATTTGCATCCTAAGTCATTTGTAATTACATCATGGCATTCTTTATCATCTTCCTGGTTGCATTAAAGGTCATCCTTTTCAGCTGCATCTAGATCATCCTCTTAAAACTAGTATCATTTAGTCATCCTTCCATCAACAATCCACAATTGGAATCCCAAATTATTGATCCAAATCCAAGCATTCATCATCCAAAGTTAGAACCCACCATCCTTGCACCAAATCCAGTAATCCAAATCCATCCACTTTGTGCCTTATCCTTTTGAGTTACTTCCAATCCTTATCCAAAATCATAAATCTCCCCCCATTTGATAGAGCATTGTCTAGGGAAATCTATACTTATCATTATTAGCCTCATCATCTCGAGCAATAGATTGGAATACATTGATAAGAATCCAGTTAGCTGAAGATCATTGGTCTATCAAGAAGTAGCAGCTCATTTGTTGACACTTAGTAAATCCTCCACCAGTCCTCCATCATCCTTGACCCAAATCAGAGAAATCCCACCAATCTTCCATCATCCTTGACCCAAATTAGAGCATCTCACCAATCCATCATCATCCTACCATTGTTCATTTGTTCCAAATCCTTGCATCACATCACATAAATCCACCATCATTAGAGTTTCTCTAGATTTTCATTCTTCATCTTTAGAGTTCTTAGAAACATCTTGCATCCATCCCATCATTTGCATTTTAATCCTTAGATCTTCATTTCATGCCTACCGAGATGAGATCTAGGAAGGGAAGGAATATGGATCCCAATCGGGCCACTAGTTCATCGGATCCTAACAATCCTACCAATGCGATGGTAACCTATAATTCCTAGAACCCACAAGTTGATAATGTGTTGGAAGACCCAAATGGACCACCCACTTCATTTTCCATGGAGACCTTTATGAATCATCTAGGGCATGCACAAATAGTGAGTGCACTTATTGACCAGAATTGGCAAGCCATATTGGCCAACTTTTCACAAGAGGGTACTCCCATTCCACCATATCTCCAATCCCTCATACCCATTAAATCCATTCAAATCCTAGCATAAGTCTACACCCCCATCATCCAACAAATCCCTGAACCCAACTTGCACATATCTCAGGAAGCCTCATCCATCCCCCACTTCTTACAAAGTAGCTTCACAAGCCCCACAACATAAGCCACAACACAATCCACTCCATTTTCCATCATGGGCACACCATCATCTTCTATGACATCTCAAACCATTACCTAGGCCCAAAGCTTTGCACAAAATCAATCGCCACCTCCTACGCAAGCTGCCACACAACCAGTTCCACCACCATTCATAAGCCAAGCAGTATCATCATTTATAGGGGTAATGCAACCATTCCCCTTTCCTACAAAGAAAGCTTCCACATCGGCACCACCCTTTCTATGGTGAACACAAGCATCTCCTTCCACTTCCCAACCAAGATTTTCTCAAACATACATTCCACCTCCACCTTTCATCTCCAATACACATTCCCAACAAACTGCTTTCACAACATGCATACCTTCCATGGGATTTCCAAATCTACCATCTACATCCCAAATCCCCACATCAGCACTTCCAGCATCCTCTGCATCATAACTCCCACCATGAACCAGTTCTCGTTGGGGCCTTACTCAAGAAGAAATGTAAGCCTTGGGAATACCAACCCACTTTTCTGCATCCATGCCAGCAAACCAACAAGCCACCTTCCCCCAAGCAGTGCAACAACAACAAACACAGCCTCCACTAGCTTCATCCTTTCTGTCATACACCAACTATCTATCTACAACACCTACCACTTGGGTGAACCCACAATAGTGGGTTACATTTTTTTGCCTGAACGGACACTTAACTCTACATTTGGAAAAAAACTTTAAGATTCAGATGCATATTGTCATTAAACCATTTGAAATCAGAAGATGAAGTAAATTAGATTCTTTTAGGATTTTTTTATCTAGATTCTAAATATATTTTTTATTTTTATTTTTGAAATGATTTGAATGGTTTTTAATTTCTCCCACAAAAATTGGTATGTTGTTAAAAATGTCATTTTCAAAGAGTTACATTGTTTTCATACAACATAACTTTTTTTCTAAAATATATATCAATGTGCTTCTTTCAAATTTAGTTGTGTAACATCCATATAGAGGTCATACAATTGGTTTGATGATATTATCATGATTATTGCATATTTTATAATGTTTGAAGTTGACTAAAATGTAATTTTGACATACCTTGACTACATAGCTTATAACTTGTCATGTATTTGTCCAATTTATTTTTTGTTTTTTTTGATAGAAATAGAACTTCAATACCTAGGGCATAGATATTTCTTAGAAAATTTTTTTCTCTCATTTACTATTTTTCAATAAGCGTCAAACATAGAGGTAGACATACGATGAAATAACTATGTTTAGTAAACCTAAAAATACAAAGTCATAATAAACTTAATGTATATTAACATTATAATCATTGGCAAGAATTTTCTTAGTAGTACCTTACTACATAGATATTTTTTTCAAATGGATTCATTTGATCTACCTAAAGATAATGTCGAAGTAATTTTTTGTCAGCATTTTAATAGGTGTGAAGGAGACTCTATTGTAGGTATGAATGAGGAGTATAGATGTTGTATCAATTTTTTTTATCTAAGAGGATTTGAGCTAACCATTTGTAATTAATTATTTAAAATGGAACCTCTCAAGGCTTAAATCATCATATTTTATTAAAAATGTGTTATTTCAGCAAAAATCAGTATGTCTAAAAAAGTGTAACCCACTATTGTGGGCTCACCCACTTCTCAAATGGTTCCACCTCCCCAACAATAGAGTTCTTCCCATCTCACAAGATACTTTGCACAACCACCTCATGCTTCCATCTTCCCAACATCTATTCCACCCTTGAGCAATGCAGGGATGCATCCAACCTACATCAATAAAGCCTAAAGCCAAGTGCATCAAGACCAAGCCTATCAACAAGATGCACCATTCCACTAGCCTCCCCCACATAAACAATACTTCCCAATGCAACAACAACAACAACAAGCATTATCCTACACATCACAACAACAACAAACTATCATCCCCCAGCAGCAACAAACCATTTTATATCCTCAGCAGCAATATCCTCCCCAACAATCATCATCCCAAAATCCATTCCAATCCTCCTATCTTGATGGGAAATCTCCATTTGCCACTCCACAATATCCTCCACAACAAAACCATCTATATTCACTAGCACCATCATATCCCTTTCCCATGGGAGTACCCACTCAAATGCCGATCAATGCCGAGTGGGAAGAAATGAAGAATGTTCTTAAGGAGCTAAAAGCTGGCATAGCTAAAAAAATCTTCAAATTTGAAGAGGTCTGTCCCTATCCATTTGATCGATCAATCATAGCCATCCCTTTCCCTAAAAATTTTGAGACACCCAAATTCAATAAATATTGAGGGAAAGGAGACCCCGTAAATTACGTCAAAGAGTTCTATATGGCATGTCAAGAAGTGGCATATAGTGACAACTACCTTATGTGCCTATTCCCTAAGAGTTTGGGAGGAACTGCTATTGAGTGGTTTTACAAGATACGTTATGGGACAATTTCAACATTTGTCTAGCTTTCTAAGAAGTTCATTGCACAGTATGCCCATAATGTGAAGAATGAGTTGTCTTTGCTAGACCTTTGTAAGTCAAAGAAGAAAGGAGGAGAAAGCCTAACTGACTATTTGCAATGATGTCAAAACCTCACTACCAGGTTATCATACCAACCACCTGAGAACCATCTAACCAAGATTTTTATTGATAACCTGCATCCCAAACTATCCCACTTTATGAGGATGAACTACATCCAAACATACCAAGATATCAAAAGCAAGGGGATAGATATTGAGAAAGGTCTCCTAGATGAAGGCACAATCTAGCACTACAAGGATGATTCCCATAGCAAGTCTAGTATTGACAAACCCCATTATTGGAATCAAAACAAAAACATTGTCACTAATGGAGCCATAGACACTAAGCATGTCCAAATTGTTGTGGCCAACCCTACACCTAATCCTTCATATCAGAAAAAATAACCTCAAATCAATCAATCAACTTATGCAAACCTAGCAACAACAATCTCCCATCTATTAGCAACCCATGTAGAACTATCAACATCAAGCACATAAAGAAAATCAAGGTAATCCAGCTAATCAAGCCAATTCTATATCAACAACACCCAATCAGAATAGGCCTTGAGCCCAGACTCACTAGAAGAGAATATTCACACCTCTTGGTGAACCTATGGACGTAATCTTTCATTGAATGACCAAAGCTAATCTAATCATGTACCTGCCAACTCAGCAATTTGATGATGCCACTCCCAAGCCTAACTAGTACAAAGATCATGAATACTATGATTATCATCATGTCAAAGGACACACTACACTAAGGTGTATGAAACTAAAGCATTACATCCAATATCTCATCGATAGAAAGGAGATCCTAATGGACACACCAGCCCAATCTTCACCTAATGCCAATCTACAGATTTATCATAATGTGTTTCTACAACACAATGCTAGGAAGAACCAAGCCAATACCAATCCTCCTCCCTAGAACCAAGGCAAAGGCAAGCAAGGAGACCATGCTCACCATAAAGACTATACAACTACTCATATTAACTATGACAAATTTGTTGGATGTATAACCTATTGGAAAAATGGTCAGCACTCCCCTTGGGATTTGTGACATGGTTTAATAGCCT
Organism: Chamaecyparis obtusa; assembly: GCA_027943335.1. Classification (NCBI taxonomy): domain Eukaryota; kingdom Viridiplantae; phylum Streptophyta; class Pinopsida; order Cupressales; family Cupressaceae; genus Chamaecyparis; species Chamaecyparis obtusa. The sequence continues at coordinate 35,020 of BSBK01005320.1, forward strand.
CATGTGTCTTCTATAAGTCTAGTGGTTGTATGGGGCATTAACAGGTCGATCTTTTGGTGCAATGATAACCACTACTTGTAACAAGTGGTATCAGAGCTTCGTCACAGGTTCAAATCCCCTTAGGTAATGCTGAGGAGGAGATTTTTGGAAAAATTGTCAGCGCTCCCCTTGGGATTTGTGACATGGTTTAACAGCCTCTTGTGTCTTCTATAAGTCTAGTGGCTTAACAGAGAATGAAGTGGTATGGAAAATTCTGAGGACATTGACTCCTGCATTTAAGTAGACAACATAGATGATTGAACAAGTTATACCTTGTACTTCTAATTTTACAAGAGAGACTCTTCTTGGAAGATTGGAAGTAGTAGAGATGAACCTGAGGCTATTAGGAGACTTGCCTAGAATGGAGACAACATTCAGTGCTCTTAGTATTTTCCCTACTTTGTCAAGAAGCATCAATGTGAGTAGAGATTATGCTGGCAGCAATAGATCTAGAAATGAAGAAGACATGAAGATTGAAGAAGGTATTGCCTTGCTTGTGAAGAGAGAACCAGATGGTAAGAAAAATTTTAAATGTTGGACTTGTCAAGAATTTCATCATTTTTCATCTGAAGTTTCCTAAGAGAGTTAAGAAGTATAGAAAGAATTTCAATCCTAGAAGATCCAAAGAATGTTACTATGCAAATGATGAAGAACTTGAAGCTAGTTTTGAAAAACCTTTGAGTGAAAGTGATACAAAGAATGATGATGATATAGGATTTGTAGCAATTAAGGAAGAAAACCATGAAATTGAAGTTAAGGAAGAAAAGGCTTTAGTTTTTCAAGTAGAAAAGAAAGCTGATTGGATTATAGATATTGGTTGTTCACATCATATGACTGGAGACATAAGAAAGTTCATAAAGTTTAACAATTATGATGGAGGAGTTGTTAGAGTTGGAAACAATGCACCTTGTTTGATTAAAGATATAGGATCCATTACTCTTGATGGAAAGACTAATATTAATGATGTTTACTTTGGGGATGGTTTGAAACATAATCTTTTGAGTGTTGGATAGCTAGTTGATAAGGGATATCAAGTTTGGTTTACTGAGAAAACTTGTGTGATAAAAGATAAAGATGGAAATTTGATTAGCACTAGATCTAGAACAAGAGGTAATGTATTTTATTTGAATCCTACTGAGATGACATGTTTGATTACTAAGATTGATGACATTTGGTTATGACACAAAAGATTTTGTCATATAAATTTTGATAACATTGTGAAAGTGAGTACTACACTTGCAGTAAGAGATTTGCCTAGAATTATGAAGCCTACTAACACGATTTGCAAGGAATGTGTGATGGCTAAATAGAAGAGAAGTTCATTTCCCAGGAAGAAGTTTACATCTATAGAGAAGTTGGAGATTGTTCATATAGGCTTGAGTGGTCCTACAAGGACTAGAGGATTCTATGGAGAAAGGTACTTTATGATTCTTGTTGATGATTTTACATAATGATGTGGATTGCATTTCTTAAAGAAAAGTCTGAAATATTTGATAAGTTTAAGATCATAAAGAATAAAGTTGAGAATGAATCTAGAATGAAAATTAAATGTTTGAGATTAGATAGAGGTGGAGAATTTACTTCTAGAGAGTTTAACACTTTTTGTGAAGTGAATGGTATTAAGAGACAATTTTCATCCCCTAGAACACCTGAACAAAATGGTATTTCAAAAAGGAGGAACAAATCAGTGATTGAAGCAACAAGAGCTATGTTATTTGAGAATGACTTGGTGAAGATATTCTGGAGAGAAGCAATGAACAAATCAGTGTATATGATGAACATAGTACAAATCAGAGCATACACAAACAAGACACCCTAAGAATTATGGTTTGGACATGCATCGCCAGTTAAGTATTTTAGAATTTTTGGCAGCCAATGTTATATAAAGAGAGATGATGATATTGGAAAGTTTGATCATAGAAGTGATGAAGGTATATTTCTTGGATATCATTTGAAGAGAAAAGCTTATAGATGTTATAATAAGAGAACTAAGACTATTGTTGAGAGTGAAAATGTTAAAGTTGATGAAAATTTCAAAATTCAAGAAAGAATGCTTGATTATGAATCAGATGAAGGAACTCCTCCCAAAATTAACACTGAAACTACTGAATTATTCTATGAAACTGATAGTGACTTGTTGAATGAAAGCCACAGTGAGATCATTGAAGAACCGACACTTGAAGTAAGATCTGAGACAATGATACCTAATAGTAATTTATCAAGGAATCATCTTGTTGAGCAGATTATTGGAAGCATAGATAGAGGAGTTCAGACTCAAAATAAGGTACAAGAACAGTTATGTTTGATTTCTCAAATTGAACCTAAATCTACTAGTGAAGCTTGTGAAGATGAGCATTGGATTAAAGCTATGAAAGAAGAACTAGATCAGATTGAAAAGAACAAGACATGGGAATTGGTTCCTAGACCTAAAGATAAGAATGTTATTAGAACTAAATGGGTATTTAGAAACAAGATGAATGAACAAGGAGAAGTAGTAAGGAAAAAAGCAAGATTGGTATGTAAAGGAAACTCATAGCAAGAAGGAATTGACTATGAAGAAACTTTTGCACTAGTAGCAAGAATTGAAGCAGTAAGAATGTTTTTGGCCTATGCAGCTTTTAAGAAATTCAAAGTATATCAGATGGATGTGAAGTCAACATTTCTGAATGGTGAATTGGAAGAAGAATTCTACATTGAGCAGCCTAAAGGTTTTTTTTTGACTCAAGAAGGAGACATGGTATGTAAATTGAAGAAAGCTTTATATGGACTAAAGCAAGCACCTGGAACTTGGTATGCAAGATTGGATAAGTATTTGTTAAAATTGGGATTTACAAAAGGCACAGCTGATAGCAACCTATACACAAAAGAAATTGAAAATGGTTTGTTGGTTGTAGTTATTTTTGTTGATGGCATTATTTTTGGAAGAGCAGATGAAGCTAGTGATAAATTTGTTGATGAAATGAAGACTAAATTTGAAATGAGTATGAATGGTGAAATGAAATATGTTTTGGGATTACAGATAACATAGAACAATGATGGTATCTTTGTAAGTCAGACAAAGTACTTGAATAATTTATTGAAGATATTTGGAATGGAGAATGATAAACCAGTTGGAACACCTATGGTAACTAGACATAAATTATCTAGCATAGATGAGAATCCTGTAGTTGAACAAAAAAAGTACAGATCTATGATTGGAGGATTGTAGTACTTGACACATAAAAGACTTGATATAGGACATTCAATTGGAATTTTAGCAAGATTTCAAGTTGAACCTAGATAATCACATTATGTAGCAGTGAAGAGCATATTGAGATATTTAAGAGGCACAATTGGGTATGGATTGTGGTATGAACAATCTGATGATTTTACCCTATGTGCATATACAGATGCTAATTGGGGAGGTAGTGTTGATGATAAAAAGAGCACCAGTGGTGGAGAATTTTTCCTTGGAGGAAGATTGGTTTCTTGGCTAAGAAAGAAGTAGAATTGTATTTGATAGAGCATAACAGAAGCAGAATATGTAGCAGCAACAAAAAATTATAACTAGATAATTTGGATGAAGAAAATGCTGAAGGATATTGGAATAAAATTTATTGAGCCTATTGTTATACATTGTGATAACATCAGTACAGTTAGTATGTCTAAGAACCCTGTATTACATTCTAAGACAAAGCATATTGAGATTAAGTATCATGTAGTAAGAGAGAAATTTGTTGAGAAAGATGTCATACTTGAGTACATAAGCACAAAGGAGAAGATGACAAACATATTTATAAAACCTTTGCCTAAGGATACATTTGAGTATCTGAGAGGTATGCTTGGGGTTATGCCCTAGCCTACTTTTGAGAAGTGATGTAGTTTGTTGCATCCATCCAGTGGTATATGAGCCTTATCTTTCTTCTAGACTAGATGTTGGTACTTCCTCTATGGGGGAGTATGTGTATCTGAGCTGAGTCATAAGGACTATAGTGAATGTATTTTATGAATAGTGTCTTTTGACATTGGAGTATTTATTGACATAATGATGAAATTTTTGTCATTGATGTCAATGGGGGAGAAGTGTACATGAAAAACCATTTGTACCATCTGTTGGAGAGAACTAAATAGGAAAACAAAGCAAGATTTGATTGATGAAGAGGATTCAAAAGTATTTTTTAGAGCAGTAGTGTTGCAGTGTTGGATTTATGGAACATTGGATGTTTTTCATCTATGTTGCCATCAATGCCAATGGGGGAGATTTTTAGGAATAAATGTTGAATATATCCTATGGGATTATTGGAAGCCATTCTATAGTAGTTTTTGTTGCATTCATGACTGTGATTGTCATTGATGTCAACATAGTGATCTACTGGAGATTAGCAGAGGAGTAGACAGTGTTTGGATTAGCGCACGTGGGATATTTAGATCAAGCTATGTGATGTTGAGGATTTACTTTGTGATATGTTTTATGTTCATGGTTAAGAGCACATATAGTGATTCTTTTATTTATGGAAGTTATGAGCATTTTGGTGGAAGCAGTATTGAGGAAGTGTTCCTGAGTAGCAGTTTGTGGAAAACAGATGATATCTCCTAATAGGGATGGAATCTAGTTTTGTGCACTTAGAGATCAGTAGAAGACATGTTGATAGTGATGTGGTTGATAGTGTAAACTTCGAGGTCACACGAGTGAAGAATTATTCTAATTGGAAGCTGACAGTTTTGTGTAATTTTGATGTAACGTGTGGAAACTTTTATTTTATAATTTGGATGCTGACTCATTTGTAATTACTTGAGTGTGGTATAAAGGAAGGAATGTTTTTCCTTCTTGTGATAGATATGTAATGAATGAAAATGAAGTGAATGAAGTTGTGAAAGATAATTTTTAAAAGAGGATATGTGAGGTACAGAGATCTGGAATTGAGATCTGGTGTAGCAGTGAGTGTGGTTTGGCACAGTCAAAGAAGAGGTAACATATTGTTGAGATCAGTAATGATTTGATATTATTCTATTGATTAATCTAGAGATCAGTTGGATAGTGTTTTCAATGATCTTGCCATTGAAGCTATTTGGGCAGTGGGTCCTTTTGTCTTCCATTACTCCTAATAGAGTTAGAATCTTTTAGTAGGGATTAAAAATATCCTAACAGGGATTCATATGTACTGAATGTATTTCATAAGACTCCTAACAGAGTCCATCCTTTCACAAGGAATATTCATATTAGTGCATCTTTTGTGGGCATCATTCCCACTGGGGTTTACTCTTTGATCAAGAGGCTCCCTAGTCAACATATCTTGTGTCATTATGTTATTGTGTATGAATATCTTTCTATGGTTGCTGGTTATATTTCTTACATGGTTAAAATTTGTTGAAGTAGATAAAAGTTATAATTATCTGATAACTAATTCAGCCCCCCCTCTTAGTTATCTTGGTGGAATTTACTTTCTAACAATTGGTATCAAAGCTTCATTATAGGTTTGAATCCCCTTGGGTAACGCTGATGGGGAGATTGTTGGAAAAATGGTCAGTGCTGCCCTTGGGATCTACAACATGGTTTAACAGCCTCCTGTGTCTTCTATAAGTCTAGTTTTTGTAATAGGCATTAACATGTTGATCTTTTGGTGCAATGACAACCACTACTTGTAGCATAACCCAAGTCGAGCCCATAGTCAATGTTATCCACATTGAAGGAGAAGATAGTCAGTGTGTTGTTACTACTTGTAGAGGCTAGATATCTATTGCTAGTACAAGACTGAGGCCAACATACAATGCACAATACAACCTTGTAGAACATCTTGGGAACACACCTGCCCAAATCTCCATCCTTGACCTTCTTTATACTTCACCCCTCCATCAAGAAATTCTCAACAGAACCCTCCAAGAAGGACATGTCTCAACAGACATAAATATCATCTAGTTTGAAAAACTTGTGGGACATCTATCTACATCCTATGCTCTATCCTTCAAGCCATCTGATATACCACCTATTGCATCTGAGCATAATCTCCCTCTCCGAATCACTATTATGGTAAGAGATTTTGCTATTAAAAGGGTCATGATAGATAATGGTTCAACCCTAAACCTATGCACTTTGAAATTTATTCAGAAGATAGGGTTCCTGAAGGTTGATATATCACATGAAGTCATCACCATCAAGGCATACAACAACTTGGAGTGTACTTCTAAAGGTACCATTCTTTTTCCTATCAAACTAGGCCCTGAAACTCAAGACACCATCTGCCATGTTGTTGATCTTGACCTACCATTCAACATCCTCCTTGGTTGACCATGGATCCATTCCATCAAGCCTGTACCATCCACTTACCATTAGTGCATCAAATGTTTGCATCAAGGCACTGAGGTCACCATCAATGCAGCCCCCAACCCTTCACATATTATCGTACAATGGAAGAATTATTCCCTTATTCCACCCATTGTACTAGAACTGACATTGGAACTTCTGTCACCAGCTCTTCCCGATACCATAGCAATCCAGAGACCACCCTCACCTCCACTCTCTCTTCCATCAAGATCAACAACCAGGGCTATGGTGAATACAACTTAATTGATGAATTTGTAGTAGGGGCCCTACCTCTTGATCCACACACACAAGGGCACCCAAGTCACCAAAGGTAGTCCACTAAAGAAAATCATGAAATTAAGCAAATGGGACCTATGAATTTTGTTTCCTATGGTAACATAGATAGTCAAGATATGGACCTTGACACCAATAGGTGGTTGTACAAAGATCACCCACCACCTGACACTCAACTCCTTGGCTACTTCAAAGACAAATATCCACAATCACAGAAGTACTCCACTGAACATAGGAAATATCAAGGAAGTGGTCTGGGACCACAAGAAGGAAGAAGAAAAGACCCCATCACAACATCAAAGAATCCAAAGCATCAAGGTCTTGGCTTTAATACCCCTCATCTGCATATACAAGAGCCCAATACTGAAACTAGGGGAACCAAAATGATCAATATTCCCTTCTTGAATTGGCATGACAACCTCGTAGAGATCGAAGACATCCCTAAAGAGGAAGAAAAGAAGTCATATGATGACATCTTGAATGATGATACACTCCTAGATGCTTTTTTCCTCCATCAACTCACCATTAATGTCATAGAGCTTCCCCTCATCCACCCCTAACTCATAAACTAGGATCAACTAAGCATCACACATATTGATGAGTTCCAAAGCACACAAGTGCTCCTAAGGTTCATGGGAGCATCTGGCCAACAAGCAGATCAAGATCTAGAAGCAACTCATGTCTACAAGCTTGACCCCAAAGGATATTTCGAGGAGGAGGCAAGCTCTAGTTGCAAAATTGAAATGGAAAAAGAAAAGAATGAGTTCTTATGTTAAAACCCTTCTAGGTAGCATTCTAACTCCAAAAAAGATAAAATAAAGGGCATGTATGCTGGTGAAAACCTCTTTGAGGTGCTAGAAGATGGAGACTTGCATCTTCCTCCCATCTAGGATTACAGACTTGAGCAGTCACCTATCATCATTGAGGAAACCAAGCCAGTCAATGTGGGCACATAAGAATGTCCGAGAATCACCTACATTATAGCATCTTTAATAGAAGGTGAAGAAATGGCTTTCACTGCACTACTCCAAGAAGCCACTACCAACTTTGCGTGGTCATACACATACATTCTAGGGCTTGATCTAGATCTAGTAGTACACAATCTTGCAGTGGACCCCAACATCAAGCCAGTAAAGTAGAAGCTACATAAAATGCATCCCAAAGTAGCCCTCTTGGTAAAAACAAAACTGGAAAAGCTCTTAGATGCAAAGATCATCCGAGCCATTGATTACTCTGAGTGGATTTCCAACATGGTGCCTATTACTAAACCCTCAGGCAAGATCAGAATATGTACTAAGCTCAGAGATCTTAACAAAGCATGTCCAAAAGATGATTTCCCACTCCCCAACATATACATGATCACTGATCTCACATTAGGCCATGAGATGTTGTCCCTCATGGATGGCTTTTTAGGATACAATTAGATCCCTATAGCAGAAGAAGATCAACACAAAACAACATTCACCATGCCATGGGTCACATTCTATGACAACATGATGCCATTTGGGATGAAGAATATAGGAGCCACATATCAAAGAGAAATGACAACAATCTTCCATGATATGATCCACAAAATCTTGGAAGACTATGTGGATGATATTCTTGCAAAATCAAGACATGAGGTGAACACCTAAACATCCTTGAGAGTGTGTTCGATCATTTGCATCATTATGGGTTGAAGCTAAATCCAAAGAAGTGTGTCTTTGGTGTAACATCTGGAAATCTTCTAGGCTTTATAGTATCATGACGTGACATAGAGATTGACCCCAAAAAGGTCAAATCCATCACAAAAATGCCTCCTCCTAGAACAAGCAAGCAGCTCAAGAGCCTACAAGGAAATCTCCAATTAGTGTGCTGATTAAATCATAACTGGTAGAAAAGTGAGAAACTTTCATGCATCTTCTTTGTAAGGACACAAGCTTCAAATGGGATCATATATGTCAGAGAATCTTTGAGAGGGTAAAAGAATATCTAGCCAAGTCTCCCATCCTTGTACCACTAGTTTCAAGATGCCCTCTCATACTCTACATATCAATGACCACTACAACACTAGGGGCACTCTTAGCACAACATGATGATGACAACAAAGAGAGCCATTTATTATATCAGTCAAACTCTAGTTGGCTATGAGCTCAATTATTCACCAATGGAAAAAGCATGTCTTGCAGTGGTCTTTGCCACTCAAAAGCTTACACATTACATGCTTAGCCACACAATCAAGCTCATCTCAAAGGTGGACCCACTCAAGTATCTACTATTAAGAACAACTCTCATAGGCCATATGGAAAAATGGGTCATGCTGCTCAGCAAGGTTGACATCTAAAACATTGATCAAAAAGAAATCAAATGGAAAGTAATTATTGATCAGCTAGCATAAGAACCTTTGGTGGATGCCTATCCACTAATAATGGAATTCCCTGATGAGCACCTATGCATGATCAAAGAACAAATAGTATGGAAACTATACTTCAATGGCTCCTACACATCACATGGATCAGGGGTAGGAATCCTATTCATCACACCTCAAGGTGACTATATTCCAAAATCATTCAAATTGGGATTCCCATGTACTAATAATATTGCAGAGTACGAGGTACTCATCTCAGGCCTCAAAATAGCTATTCAATGGAATATAAAAGAATCACAAGTATTTGGAGACTCGTAGCTAATTATCAAGAAAGTCATAGATGAATTTTAGACAAAGGATGACAAGCTAGTACCTTACAAAGAAATAGTGGACAGACTAAAAGAAAATTTTCTAAATCTACAGTTCATGCATATACCGTAGCTTCAGAATAAAGTGGTCAATGCAATGGCAACCATTGGATCCTTATTGTAGATCCCTCGCGACTCAACATAGTATGAATTCTTAGTCAAGAAGCTACACATGCCTGCTTATGAGAATGTCGACATAGAAATGGTGTGTGTCTTGGTTGGTCCTCAGTCCCCATGGTTCCATGACATCCATGCATATCTTAAAAATGGTATCATATCTCCCCATCTCACCAACACCCAATGCCAAAAATTAATTCACAGAGCTTCCTACTACACTCTTGTAGCCAACACCCTTTATCGTCGAGGATATCATAAGATCCTCTCTAGGTGTTTAGATTCAAATGAAGTTGTCCTAGCTTTACAAGAGATCCACACTTGAATTTGTGGTACCCACACAAGTGGCATGGTTCTAGTAAAGTAGTCACTTTGAGTTGGGTATTAATGGCCCACAATGGAACATGATGGTCGTGAATTTGTTAGGAAATTTCTACCATGTCAGCAACATGCAAATATGATTCATGTGCCTGCACAAGACTTGCAACCCATTGCACCACCTTGGGCATTTTCATGTTGGGGCTTCAACCTCATTGGGTTAATCACTACCCTCTCCTCAGATGGACATAAGTACATCATAACTACCACATAGTACTTCACAAAGTGGGATGAAGCAATTCCGCTCACCCTCACTATTGGCATCCAAATATCTAAGTTCATCTTATACCACATCATTTTCCACTTCAGCATATCATCTACCATATTCACTGACCATGACACACCTTTTGAAAACCAACATGTGGATGATTTGTGTGCCAGACTCCACATCCACCATCGTTTCTCTAGTCCATTTTCCCCCCAAGACAATGACCAAGCTGAGGCAACCAATAAAACCATCTTGAAAATCCTCAAGAAGGTTGTGAATGATTCCGGTCATGATTGGAACCTTCAAATAAATCCCACCCTCTGGGCCTATCATACTTCTTATCACACTCCCATAGGCACCACCCCATATTCCCTTGTATATGGTGTTGAAGCCATTCTACCCATTAAGGTCGAGCTCCCATCATTGCGTGTCTCCATGAAGAATTATAACACTGATGAAGACTACCATGTAGCGCACCTCACATAGTTGGACCTATTAGATGAAAAGAGACAACAAGCATATGATCACTTGGTTTCATACCAGAATCGACTAAAAAGGAGTTATAACAAAAAAGTCCATCCAAGACAATTCAAAGTGGGTGACATGGTCCTAAAGGAAAATCAGAAAGTGCAAGCACAAAAAGAGAAAAAGGGCAAGTTTGAGCCTACTTGGTTGGGTCCTTATGTTGTCACTGTGTGCTTTGGCTCTGGAGCCTATCAGCTACCAAAATAAGAAGGTGAGCATTTGAATGATCCTATCAACATCATACATTTGAAGAGGTTCTATGCCTGAACTAGATTCTCCATATTCCAGAAAATCTATAAAATTTGAATAAAGTAGAAAAATACAAAAGAAAATTAAAAAAGCAAAAAATTATAATCATCCAAATGGTAAAAACATGGCAATTCAAGTGCCTTGGACAAGTATGTTGGTGAAAACCTAGAAAATAGGTGCCATATGTGTGTGTGAATTTTGTACCTAGTTGTCGACACAACACTTCAGTAAAACATTAAAGGTTAGCCAAAACGAAAATCATGCAATGAAATGGAAACTAAACTAATTGGGTGATTTACTACCTTCTAGTAGGTGCAAGTATGATACTCTTAGATCAGATCAAGACCAGTGACAATGCAACACCTAAACGGAGGATTTGAATGCAAAATATGAAAGATTATGAATGCAAATTAATCTATAGTTGTGTATTTTCTATGCAATAAGATGAAGAAAATGGATATGAATCTATTCTATATGGAAAACTGATATGATATGCAATTAATATAAGAATTGATATGCTAAATGATATGAATACTCAAGAACAATGAAAATCTCACAACTCTGATTCGCAAAGATAGATTCTTCGATCACCAATTCCCCAGTGTGAGGATGCAATTTCATGGATCTTTTTAGAAGAGCTAAAGCCTTGATTTTATAGAAATCCAGGGCTTTGGAGGTGCATGAGAAAAGCCATAAATCACTCTTGATAAACTCAGGTTGATTCTTGAGTTATCAGGAATTTAGAGAAAATTAACTCATAAAATCATGCAAAAGCAGAGTTTTACTCAAAATAGAGTTTAGATCAAATTTCAACTCATCATCAGATGTTGAGTTTCAATTTAAAATTGATTGTTAATTTCTAGTTTCCCACTTTTCTGATTGTGTATGATTTAATTATAAATTAATTTGAAAATAAAGTGATTTATCGTCAACTTAACTGATTTTGAATTAAAACAATTGATTTATGGGTTAATCAATTATTAAATAAAAATTTATTCCAATTAAATCATTAAATTTGACAACTTTGATTTTAAATCAATTAAATAAATATCCAATTGATTGTTTGTAAAAATTTTGATTTATTGTCAAAATAAAAACAATATTAATTAGGAATAAATATAATTAAATCTAATTAAATAATTAAGTGGCAGTATTAATCTAATTAATTAAATATTCAGAATATTTAATTAATCAAATTTTAGGATAAATAAAATTTATTGCCAAATAATCATTAAATTAAAGATAATTAGGATAAATAGGAATATTGCTAGGAATATTCCCCGATGTGGAATTAAGATAAAATCAATTAGGATTCGATAATGTGCAGATGTGCCTTAGGTTAGGACTTTAATGTTGATTTCATTCAAATTGAAGATGTAGGAGGTTAATGAACCTATAGCCCATTTTTTGGGTATTACATTTTGCCCCTCTTTGAATTACTGTGTGAAGCGTAGTGGTTCAAAGATAGTCTATGTATGATAAAGATGTATGAAACTGATTTGAAAGATGAACTGATTTTAAGATAGAAACTGATTGAAAGATTAGAAAAAGAGATATCGACCCAGGCCTAGAATGACTAGGAATCGAGATGATGCTAGCTATATCAACAATGAACCAATGATTATGAAAAAATTGTCAAAATGCCTAATTCTGAACCTTATGATTGTGAAGAAGTGAGTGACCAATTGCAAACCTGAATGTCCTTGTATGAATCATATTGGTATCACATAATGAACCCATTAGTTATGAAGAACCAAGGAAAGAACACTAATGAACTGATAGTTATGAAAAGTTGATACAGTTTATAAGATAGATTTAAAATAGATGAATCTAATATGCCCCAATAGATTTTCCCTGAGCGATGAGGAGTTTAGATGAGTCAGCAACTAGACATGGTTGTTGTCTTGATTACTAAGGAAAGATTGATTGATAGAATTGAGTTACAAACTTTGAATGATGTGCAATACCATGCCCCCTTCGGAATGAAATTTGAAATCTGACAAGAAAAGTCAGCGTTTGTAGTTTAGAAGCATGTTAATTGATTTGAGAAGTGGTTATACACATTTGAGAACGTGTACTGCATCGTTTGGAGGTCCAAAAGACCAAGTTTGACTAGGTTTGACCATGAGTTGACCATGGTTGACCAAGTTGAAATTTTGATAATTTCATGTAAGATGGTCAGTTAAGTTGAATACTGGATTTCTGTGATGATTGAAGGTTGATTGTGCAAGCAGTGAGACATCCTGGGTCTAAAAATTTTAAATCATGATTTTGACATAGTAAATAATCTTAGATTTCAATTTTGATCATGAAAATGGGTTCAGAATGTTGAAATTAGCCAGGGGTGCAATTTTCATGAAAAATAGAGCACTTTTGAAAATTAGGTCAAAAGCTATATAAAGGCAAAAAGGGTCATTTTCAAATCATTTTCACCATTGACTTTTGAAAACCTTGTGGAGCCCTCTGAGTGAGAAAATGGTAGAAATGAAGGTACCTATGTCTTCTCATCATTTTGAGTGCAGTTGGAGGCATCAGAGACCTCAACAGTATGGACATTCGGTAGGTGGACCTCTTTGCTTCTCTAAAAAGTCAATTTTTCTTTGTTTATAGCATTTTTAGCATTTATTTCGTATGTTTTTAATTTTTAATTTTTACATGCACAGAAACTCCTACGACTATCCATCTAGACTCATATGACTTTTCACTTCTAGGTAGATTGTCATTTCATTAACCCCAAAGACTTGTATGAGAGGGACCCAAGAGTCGTACGACATTTTGTTGGGTCCCTCTTAACTAGTACGAGGAGGTATACAATGTCGTATCATCATGCTTTGTCATATGGTAACTAGTGAAAACTTGTACGAGTTTTTCTGCCAGTCTACTTTGTCGTTTGAAAAATAGTGAGCCCAAAACTCATTTCTAGGGCAAAATTTTAAATTTTTTGAACTTTGAGCTTGATTACTAAGTCTTTGATCTACCTTCTAAAATAGCAAACTGTTCCAATCCTATATGTGTAGCCTATTTTTCAACCAAAATACTGATAGGATTCCCTATTTCTGTGTTATGTTGGTCATATATCCTGATGTGCACATATGTATCTCACATCCAGCCACTTAGAGACTCTGTGTCTCTTTGCCTGATCCAATGAGAGTACATCTTGCTGCTTGCGGTTTTGAGTATTTGATCCATTTACCTGAGATTAGGATAAACCATCAGAGAGATTCCATTCAGAGACATAGACATTTCATCTTCCTACTGGAGAGCTCACTGTGACTCCAGAGGATGTTTACAGGATTTTATGGATTCCATTCCATAGTAGTCAGTGCCCAACATATGTGAGTTCGGGGAACTCGGGATTATTAGCTTTCAAATGTCTCTTCGGAGATGATACTTAGTTGACTGGTTCCATTTCATGGGAGACCCTAGTGCAGCGTTATGGACAGTCTCACAGACTAGAGTGTATTATTGTCGGGATGGTCGGTGGTATCATCATGTCAGACCATCAACATAATGGTTTTCTAATGGGTTGGGCCTCGATGGTTGTACGTCTGATGGTGACTCCTTCCGAGTTAGCCTGGGGTCAGTGTCTTTTGGCCCACATGTTTTCTGAGATGCATGAGGTAGTGTATCAGGAGAGCAAGACATTTTCTACCGGTGCTCTCATTTTACAGATCTGGGCATGGGAGCATATCCCAATTTTGAGACCAGTGTGTACCTCACAGAGGTAGCCATAGGAGCCTATGATATATATATGCTAGATATGTCATACAGGGGCATATGGGCCATGTAGAGTATTGGAGATGATGTCTTGATGACATGACCTTTATATGATGGAGGCCCTATTTAGAGATTGAGCCTTGGCCTACTACACGAGAGCAGTTCAGTTTCTTCTTTCAAAGCCGGGTGCTGATAGGATGATCGTCATCTATTTTGGAGAGATTTTTTATCACCAGGGTATGGCGTCAGTATGGATGAGTGCAGGATGAACCACAGGATTACACCACTTATGCACAGATAGCTCATGAGCTCTAACTTGGATGGACCCCAAGGCTTTCTTATGCCTTGTGTTCATAGGAGTACAATGCTATCATTGGTAGAGATTGGGAGTATAGGCCATAGGTCATTGATGCTCATCATCTTGTTCAGAGATTTTCTGACCCTACAGAGTTGATACCCTCCATGGAGGAGGTGATGGATGTTATAGGTGCTCTGATGGGACAGGGTCCTAGACCCACACAGGTTTTGATTGTAAACCCCACACCTCCAAGACTGAGAGTGATGGCTCCTTTACAAAGACCATCCGGATAGATGAGGCCCCCTCGTCCCACTAGTTCCATAGCAGGTAGATAAATAGGTTCACATAGATAGACTAGGGGAGAGGGTGGGACTTTAGGGAGTGTTGGTAGTGCCGAGGAGGTACTTGCAGCTGAACAAGTTATAGGTGGTGATACTGATCCCTGTGTGATGGATTTGTGTCACACTTATGTGAATCCTTGCATTCAAGGATACTCAATAATGAGCTCTTGAATATCGATTCATAGCTCTCTATTTGTGGAGTGCATGGACTGTTTATGAGGCCCTCAGATTAACTAAATTAAACCCATGCAAGTACACCACAGAATAAGAGATTCAAGGATGAGAAGAAAGAATGCTAATCTCCATTGAATCAAGTTCTTGCATGCAAATGAAATTAATCTATATGATTGCAATGCAAGAAAATAAACTAATTTATTGAAATGGAGATTAAACTAAAACAATGAGATAAATTAAACTAAAAATGCTATGAGTATTAAACTATATGTAAATATGCAAGCTAAATAATGATCTCAAAAACTCTAATGTAAAAACTGGCAGCATAACAATATTCTGAAAATTTTGGATTCCTAATTGAGAAGGAGAGGGCTCCTTATATAAGAAATTGATGAAAAGAATGCATCTCCAAGATCAATGTGGGATTAATGCAAAAAGGAGGAAAGAAATCTCATTTTTAGAAAGTGTGGAGAGAACAGGAAATCTCTTTATTTTATTTATTTTAAAAGAATAATTCTCTTTTAATTAAATAAAATAAGGTTATTTAATTAAAAGATGAATATTAATTAAATAAAATAAAATCATTTAATTAAAAAGGGATTTTAATTAAATAACATTATTGTATTTAAGAGATATTATTTTCAATTAAATAATGTTATTTTATTTATTTAAAAGGGATTTATTTCTTTTAATTAAATAAAATTATTGATGACATGATTAAACCTTAGGAGATTATTGAAATTATTGAAATAGTTATGATTTGATCAACGAAATTGATTTGAATATATTGTAAAGCATTGATTCAAAAAATTGATATTTGACAAATTGAATAAATGGGGCCAAAAGTTTAGGTGACCATTTTAGGGTGCATATGTAATACCTCTCCTATGTTGATACTTAGACTTTTCTGATTTGGCATTTTATTATTATTATGGTCAAGACTATACATTTACATTTATGTTTTATGGATGATGACATGATGAATATGCTCATTTATGGTTAGTAATTACATGTTTATGAGATTAGAAAATTATCTATTTTTATATGTTTATGGATCTAACCCAATTATTTGAATCTAACCACTATCATGATGTTTTATGTTTCATGGATGTGTCTGATGTGTTTTTCATGACTCCAGGATGAAGTCGTAGTTACTCACTTAGTTGAGGTCCACACGATGTATCGATCCTAGTCATCTGCTTGCATATATCTGATTTGTATCTCCATATGTATATATATGTATCTCTTCTTGGTGATGTAGGATTGCAGGTACCTAGTATCGTCTCCACCTGGCTTCACAGGTCTGAGCAATCCCTCAAAATCCTTGATCGTTGTTGTTGTTACGGAGGTATCACCAGGTCCACAGGAAGAAACTTCACCTTTGATCCTTTTATCCTTAGGTGGGAAGTGTCGAGTCAGTCCCTTGTGTGAATGTCTTATGTGGTTTTGTAGTTGATGGAATTGTGGATCTTGTAGCTAGTTCTTGCCTTTGTGATATGTTCAATTCTATTAGTAGATCATGGATGTAGATTATTGTTCATTTGAGGGTATGATTTAGTAGCATATCTCATTAGGAGCGATTTTGAGTGCAATTAAATCATGTGGTTTTAATACCCAGGATGAGGATTAATTTTTATGGTATTTTAATGTCTAAGGAAATATTAATAAAAAAAAAAGGTTTTAAATAATAGTGGTAAAATTCTAACCTATGTTAGTGGCTACTTAATGTATACATATATATTTTAGAATGGGGATTAAGGTATGAATAAACAATATATTTTATAATAATGATATTCTAATGTTTAACATTAATAATAATGTACCTTATTTATGGTATTATTTTATAATACTAATAACGACAAAGAGTCTATAGCAATAAAAATAATAATATGTTTTATAATAATAATATTATGCTTGTAATAATATTTATAATAATAATAATATATGTACACATAGGCATATGGGTGCACACATATGCATATGCATACATATATTTATATATAATTATTACCATGTAATTATTTATTATATTAATAAATAAATAGATCAATTAGCGGTATGGTAAATAGGATTATCCTATTACCATAGTTAAATAATTTAATAAATTGTTTTAAGATTATAATATTTATTTTAATATCCTTAAATTTAGGGACTTAGATTATAGTTTATTTATTCCTTTACGGGAATAAGTTTTCAAAACCATCTCATTAACGGATGGATAGTTGAGATGGTTGCACCGGTTGGATTACCTGTGCAACCACCTCCTCCATTCTATTTACAGGAAAGATTTCCTGTGTAAAAGGAGTTGGGAGAAGAGTTGGATTCGAGAAGAGGATTATTATTATTATTGTAGAAATTTTATATTTTTAAAGAGAGAAGTCCCGTATTCTGTGAGTTTGGCATTTGGATTGTTACGGGTAGAGGCTAGAAGATTGCAAGCAAAGGGATTCAAAGGAGTGTTGGAAACATTGGAGAGGATTTGATCTTCCTTCTTCTCCCACTGGTCTTCGCAGGACTCCAGGTTGGAATCCATCCTGAGAAGTAGATTTATTTTGTAGAATGAATGTAAAATTTAGATTTCTTGAAAAGTTTTTGTATAGTGTACTATGGTTGCAAAATATATATATGCATTATTGTAGTATTATTATCTTGTGTAATAGTATTGCAGAGTGTTTGTGTGTGCATTAATATTATTATTTTGCGTAATATTATTGTAGAGTGTTTGTGTGTGCATTAAATTTATTATTTTGTGTAATATTATTGCAGAATGTCTGTGTGTGCATTAATGTATTATTATTATATTGTGTATTACTTTTATGGAATGTTAATATACTAATATACCGTGTAATAACGTATTAAGGTATTCTGTAATAATGTATTATTATAGAATATTGATCCAATATTGCATCATTGCTGGTTATATATATTATTGCTGGTCATATACATATATATTAATGTGCAATGCTAGCCATTCAATGTTCATGTTGTGGGATTGTTTTCTGTTTCCATTTGTACAAATTACAAGTTGCAAAATGTTTATGCAAATAGGCCATTATAGTTTAGGACATATATTATTGTTGTATTCTCCAGCCATCTCTGTCATTTATAGAAAGCCAGCCATTTATAGAAAGCCAGTCGTTTATAATACACTGGCATTTCAATATAAACAAGATAACATTGCAGGAGGCCAGCCAGGTTGTTGTAGAATTTTATCAGGAATGAATATCTCTGTCATTTGGCCAAATAAAATTTTCTGCCTACGTTGTTTACGCGCATTTAGTTGCTACGTGTATATTAGGGTTAGGGTGGAAGAATTTTAATATTAAAACCGAAGTAAAATTTTTAGACCAACTAGCACAATAATTATACTTTCACTGTATACAAGTATAACATTTAAGTATAAGTTTTAATTTCTTATACTTTAAGTTATACTTGTATAAAAGGATTAGGTACCCTTTGAATCCATTGGAATAGGTTTTAGGTTCCTAGGAGTTAAGTTGTAACTTTTAAATTTTAGATTTTTAATTAAATTAGACTTAGTCAATTTTCAGGATTAGCCCAGTTTTAGGTTTAGAAAGAAATTTTGTTTAACCCTGAAGATTGTTCATTCCTTGTTTAGTGGAGATTATGTTCAGTACATTTAGATGCCTTTATTGAGATAGAATGTTTGTAAGGATCAGTTTAGGGTTTAGAGTCTTCTAAGAGGATCAAGACATTCTAAACATTCTTAAACGTACCTAATTTCTCTAAACATACATAACTATCCTATTATTTTCAATTCTTTGTAGTAGTTCTCAAATGCATTTATAATATACTTTTACTATGTGTATGATGTGATTGTGATATGTGGTTTGAGGGTAGAAAACCTAACGACACCTAGTGAGTGGCTCTCAATGCGAGGCCGGGGCCCTAAGTGGCTAGAACCAGGATAACTGACTGAAGAGTTATTTAACAAGTGAAAACCTAATTAAACTTATGGGAATGGGTTAAAACATTAAAAAGATTAAATATGCCTCACCCATGCCATTAGCGCTAGTAAAGGCTATGGATGGGAGTTGGAGAAGGTACCTACGCATAGGTACGATCGAATGACGCTTGTCAGTATGAAAGGCATTCGATCCCGCATGTGCCTACTTGGGGGCCGAGGCCCAGAGTGGCTAGTACCAAGACAACCCAAGGGGTGAGGGCTATGTGATGACACTCACTTAGGTTGTTTCTTAGAGTTTCTACCAAGCCTTAGAACCTTTTGGGAAAGATCTATACTTTGACTCTCTTTTCATTTGCTATTTTGGGAAAGATTACCCAACCCTAGGTTTGGCCTAGCTATTCCTTTTTTGTGGACCTTGGTGTTTATCTCCTAGCATGGGGGAGTGGGCCTTATAGGTATCCACATGGTTGGGTGGTAAACATTTTTATCGAGGTATCTTTTGCAGATATAGTGCTTGAAGATTCATGCTTGCTTATGTACCAGTTTTGAAGAATGAAGGCCTTGTGATTATATTTCATGATGTAAAATTTTGTTACCTCTCATGAGGAGTTGAATGCAATGTAATTAGTTATGTATTTCAAAATGATGTATTTGGAATGGGTAGACTTAGGAAGAAGGGAAAAGGGAAACGTGAACTTTATGTTTAAGATGTATGTTGGGAAAGAAAGAAAGATTTTGAAAAATTCCAAGTTATGCAGTATGTTTTCATTATTGTTGTTTAAGTGAAGCTTTTGAAAAAGAAAATGTAGTATATTTGTAATGTATCAAATGAGTTAGATAAATTCTATTTGATTTAAAAGTTATGATGTTCATAAAAGATTCTTAGGAATATAGATGGTGTTAAGAAGGGAAAAAAATTGAAATGAAAGTACTTTTTATTTCATAAAGAATCTTCTAATGATATGATGTAATTTTCTTGAGAAGTTATCTTGTTGTTAGTTTAATTATGGACTTAAATGAATCATGGATTTAATAAGAAGGGAACCTACGAGGAATCTAATTTTAAGTTTTGATTACATAACTCTTTCAAAATTTTTCATAAATTTTTACTTAGGTTTTCTTTTGTTAAGAGAATCTTTGTTCTCTTCCCTGGTTCCCTTGCGGGGCATGACAGCATACATTTGCCCCTCTTTGACTAATGTGAGGTCGACTCAGGATCACATGCAGTCAAAGAATGGAATTGAAGTGTGAGATCAATTTGGGATCACAAAACAACCCAGATGTGTATTTGATGGATGGGAACACATCAGGACATAGATAAGAAGACTGAAAAAGACAAGGCCAACACGCGTGAATAGGTAATTGTCAAGTCTCAAATAAGAGATAAGAATCTCAAGTAAGGTTGTCCCAAGAGAAGCAATTGATAAATTTAATAAAGCTGAATCAAGCATTGAAGTTTGGTAGGTACTACCCCCTCATGATCGAAATCGAAATGAGATAGAGGAGAGATAGTAAATTGATAAATTTGATCAAATAGAACTAAAGATAAGGTTCTTGATGTAAGATGAAAGATATAAGAATCAAAGAACCAAGGTAGATTACGAAGAAAAATTATGCCCCGAGGTTGAATTAGAAGAAAAGAAGTGGGGTGAAAGCGAATGGAAGATAGAAGTTTGGAAGAAATGGAAAGAAATGGAGAGAAGAAAGAGAATTTGCCTCTAGAAAGAAGATGCCCCAAAATCAATCAACTGTTTAAGATAGGGAATTTTGATTGAGATCACGAAAGAAGATAAGGAAATGAAAATCAAAACGTGACCACAATTGACTAAAAGTCCACAAGAAAGATGAAGGAAACCCTCTCAAACTCATAATGCAGCCTAAAAATGCAAATTTAACATGAAGTCTAAATAATGCAAGCTATATGAAAATGAAAAGGTGTACTTGCAATAGGGTAACATAGGATTTTTGTGTTCATCATTCATTAGAGAATGTAAGAGAACTTATTTTCATCATAGGGCCATTATTACCGGACATCAGACGATCACACAATCATCACTAGTCACAAACGCAACTATGAAGATATGAATGTGATTTATATCAGATTGGAATGTGGAAAGATTCTAACATGAGCATCAAGGACATAAAGGTCAAGATGACTGCAATGTTAGCTTACCCAATTTAATATAGCAAAACCACACTCGCATCAAGGCATAAATGCCAGGATGACCATAAGAATGGTTGTGCAAAAACTATCAAGGATGATGCCTTAAATCTCCTAAGTGTGTCAAGGAGACAACAAGAGACACTGAAGAGGTTCAAGATGACACCCACAAGTAGAAAGCAAATAAAAACATGCCCCATGCCCCAAGTCTTCTAGCTATGCATCATGTAGAGACTTATTAGATAGGGACACTCAACAAAAATCAATAACAGTCAGCACACAAAGAAAAAAATCATGACATATCTCAAGCATTAAATGTTGAATTTAAAATTTAAGTGTGTAAACTGATACTGAGTTTCAAGGATAAGGATCAAATTCTTGCAAGCAGGTAAGATCACATGACCAAACTGGATAAGACCAAACTGATAAGTGCTGAAAAACACTCGATGTTAGGAGTTGTGTTGAAAAACACAGTTGGGTTGGTGTTGAAAAATATTGTTTGCGAGGTGTCCTAAAGAAAAGTATATCCAAGAGACCAAAGCTAACACAGTGATGCCCCCTAGACAAAGACAAAGACCAATTGTAAACCAAGGCGACAAGGACAAGGCATGATGGAGAAAGGCTAAGTGTCGAGGATGGATGCTAAGAAATAGGGGTACAAAGGCCTCAAGTAGCACCTGTTTTTAGGTTTTCACCACTTGGAAGAATTTTTTCATGACTTTTTATAATATTTTTGTATTTTTTCTACCAAGGTGCCTGTTTCTAGGTTTTCACCAAGGCACTTTTTCTATTTTTTTTGAATTTTTTGAATTTTTTATTTTTTTGTATTTTTTCAGCATCATATATGAATTTTTTTAGAATTTTTTAAGGATCAATAAGGTATATACAAAGGATGCCCCCAGATAGAACAGGCATCAACGATAGAACTTATTTAGGTGCAAAACATTGATAGGCTCGGGGAGCTGCTCCCCCTCTTTAGTAGATATTAAATAAGCACTTGTACCAAAAGCTGCTATAATAATGTAGGGTCCAAGCTAATTAGGTTTGAATTTTCCCTTTTGTTCTTTATTTTGTTGGTTCTTAGGATTCTCTCGTAGGACAAGATCTCCTACTTGGAATTCTCTAAGGTGAACCTTTTTGTTGAATGCTTTGGACATCCACTTTTGGTAGACCCTCGTATGGTCAAATGATGCTTTACGCTTTTCATACAGAAGTTCCAATTCTTGTAATCTCATGGCACGATAATCTTCATCTATAACTAGACCTTTGAGAGAGACTCTAAGTGATAGAATCTCAACCTCTAAAGGTAACACTGCTTCAGGGCCGTATGTGAGGGAAAAAGGAGTAGCCCCAGTTGGAGTATGAATACTCATTCTATAGGCCCACAAGGCCAGGTTTATCTGTAGGTGCCAGTCTCTACCATTCTTATGAACTATTCTGTGTAAAATCTTGAGAATAGTTTTATTTGAAGCCTCTGCCTGACCATTTCCTTGTGGGAAGTAAATGGAGGACCAATGTTTCTTTATCTTAAATCTTTGGCAGAGTTGTGTAAGGTCCTTATTTTTGAACTAACCTCCATTGTCAGTGATGATCTCAGATGGCACTCCATATCGATAGATGATATAGTTTAAAATGAATAAAGACAGTGTCTTGCCTGAGGCAACAGAAAGTGGAACAGCCTCTACCCATTTTGTGAAGTAGTCAGTAGCAGTGATAATGAACTTATGTCCACCTGATGAGTTGGGATGAATTTTCCCAACAAGGTCAAAGGCCCATCACTGAAATGGCCAGTGAGATATAGAAGGAATTAGCTCCCTACCTGGAGCATGTATTAGGTGTCCATGTTTTTGACATTTTTCACAAGACTTAGCAAAAGCTAGCACATCTATCTACATCATAGTACCCCACCCTAAGCAACCTTCAAGCCATGGAAAGACCATTAGAATGTCCCCCACATATGCCCTCGTGGATGTCAAGTAGCGCTTGGTCATATTTGTCCTTTTCTAAGCACCTAAGAAGTGTCCCATCTAGACCCCTCCTATATAAATCACCACAGATGAGGGAATGACGAGAGGTGTTACGGACAACGTTTCTTCTTTCAGATCAGTTAAATGTGTCAAGGATGACGCCATCATGGAGATATGAGTAAATAGCACCATAGCGGGAGGATCCATGATTGACAAGGGTACAAATGACATGGTTATCTTGAGAGTCATAAATGGGATAACGTAGCTCTTCCACTAGGAATTCATATCTGGACTCATGTTCCTCTAACTATCTTAGTGAAGCAAGGGTGGCCATAGCATCAGCTACTTTATTCTCAGCCCTAGGGATTTGTTTAAAGGTGACAAAAGTAAAGTACTGTCTTAATGAATCAACCATTTTTTTGTAAGGTATCAACTGTAATATCCCAAAAATGGGCTATAAGTTCATTCATCTTCTATATCAACAATTCAAATGAAATCGACATCAAAGTCCTAATCTAAGGCACATCTAAACATCATCGAATCCTAATTGATTATCTTAATTTCTGCGTTGGGGAATATTCCTAGCAATATTCCTAATTATCATAATTATCTTTAATTTTATAATTATTTGGCAATAAATCATATTTATCCTAAAGTTTGATTAATTGAATATTTTCATATTTAATTAATTAGATTTAATATTTGCCACTTAATTATGTAATTAAATATAATTCTATCTATTATTAATTGTATTATTTAATTTTGACAATAAATCTAATATCATATGAATAATTGATTAAATTCTTATTTAATTAATTAAAGCAAGTTGTCATTATTTAATAATATAGTTTTTAATAAAAGTTTGATTAAATAATTGATTAACCCATAAATCAATTGTTTTATTTTTAAAAGCAGTTAAGTTGGAAATAAATCATTTTATTATTAAATCAATTCATAAATAAAACATGCACAATCATAAAAGCAAACAACTATCAATTATCAATTAAAGCTAAACTCTATTTTGAGTTAAAGCTTAGCTTTTGCATGTTTTTGTGAGTTAATTATCTTTTATTTAAAAATAACTCAAAAATCAACCTGAGTTATTTGAGTGATTTATGACTTTTTTTCATGCACCTCCAAAGCCCTAGATTTCTATAAAAACAAGGCTCAGCTCTTCATAAATCATCTCTCAAATTTGCATCCAAGCATCTCATAATTTTGCAAGCTTACTTTGCCAAAGTCATCTACGAATTGCACAACTATTTTGAAGAGTTAGAATTGAAGAAACAAAGCTCTTGTGAATCAACATCTTTGTGAGATTAATCTTATTTTTGCATTCATATTGCATATCATTGTTAGATTAGCATTGCATATCAATTTTCAATAGCATTCATAGCATATCAATTTCATCTAGCATAGATTCATATCAAGTTTTTCATTCCTTATTGCATCATAAAATCCAAAAAAAAAAATAGCTTAATTGCATTCAATCTCTTATCTAGATAAATTGCATTCAAATCCTTCATTTAGGTGTCGTCTAGGTCACTGATCTCGATTACAATATGAGAACATCAATCTCACACCTATTAGAAGGTAGTAAATCGCTTGGTTAAATTAGATTTCAATTTTGTACGATTTTAATTTTAGCTAACCTCTAATATTTTACTAAAGTGTTGTGTCTACAGATCAAGTACAATTTTCACACACACATTTCTGGCGCCCACCATGGGGCCACCCACCTTTGCATACTGGTTTTGATTTTTTTTGGGAGCTAAAACCCCAAAGTTTCAAAGATTTAATTTTATCTCCAAAACGGCTTGGGTTTTTGGTCTGAAATATGTTTTTTAGGTTGGCGACATATTAGGGAAGCTTCAATAAAAAATTTAGAATTTTTAAAATTTTTTTAAATTTTTAATAATTTTTTTTTTATTTTTCATAAAAAATTAATTTTTGGCGCAAATCAGAATATTTTTTGAAAATTTTTATATTTTCGGAAATCTCTTCAAATTATACAGGGGGTTTATTATTTGTGTTTTAAATTTAGATACAATTTAATAGCTCAAATAGTTAATTTTCAAAAACTAGTCTATTTTGATAAAACGGGTCTCTAGGGCACAAATGAAGAGATTTTTCTAAAATTTTTACATTTTTGGAAAGCTCTCTATTTTTTAGTAGGGGTCTTTATTTTAAATTTCTATTTTTGTGGCCAAAATCATATCAAAAAAATTAGATCTTGTTGACTAGGTCAAATGCAGTGCAAAAAAATAAAGTTTTGTGATGGGTATGCACTTATTTTTTTTACATGGTTCAATGAATGATATGAGTTGTCATTTGGGTTAATTGCTAGTTATTATTGCTGATAATAATTTATTTTTAGAGCTAACCCTATGGTTTTCATAAGTTAAATATATTTTTCATATCTTGTTTGCTTGTTTGCTTGTTGGGGAGTTTGTCACTTGCTTGCATGGAAAAGCTCAACAAGAATTGCTAAAAATTAGGTAAAATCTACTAAGTGCATTGTGAGGATCATGAGGTATTCTCCTTGTTCTGAAAATATTTCAATTTGGATTTAAAATAAATCTCTAACGTGTCAAGCTTGTGTGCATCTTTTCATGCTTTTGATCTATTTCTACACATTTGCATAATTTGATACTAGGTTGTGATCCCTTAAGGATTCATTAAGTAGTCTTAGAATACATGTGATTGATCTTGATTTCTATCTTGGGTTATTGGACTCACTAATCTGTTGATCCCTCATTTCTTCCCCGTGGTTGCAATCTCAGCGCCATAAAGGGGAGGGGTCAACAGGACAGAAGCGTTAAGTGTTCCACTTGGCAACCCTTTTGTGCTTTTAGGAACTCACTTGTTTTCTAAGTTGGGGACTCATTTTCAACTTGTGTGAGGTGTTAAGTGTTCCACCTTGTGGACTCATCTCATATTTTCTTTAAGCGTTAAGTGTTCCTCTTTCTACTTTTTGGGTGCTTTTGGTAGATTTGCTTTCGGGAATATATCTGTGCTCACATAGTAATTAGGCCCTATGAACACTATTCGTGATTCTTGAGAGATTGGATTCCTAGCAAAATCTTTCTTGATGATAGAATCCTTGTAGGTAGGGAGGATACTTAGTGCGTTTCACATTCAACTTGGTTAGTGCATCTTCTCTTATTGATCGACACATTCTCTCTCTAGAGAGGTTGATAGATCACGTGGGGTTGATATCACGAGCTTTGGTGAATCAAAATTGGTTAGTGCATCTTCTCTTATTGATTGATACATTCTCTCTCCAGAGAGGTTGATAGATCACGTGGAGTTGATATCACAGACCTTGGTGGAACAAAATTTTGTCTTAGCGTGTCGAATTAATCTGCTTGCTTTGTTTGGGTTAAAAGTGAAAAGGTGTCAAAAACCTTGGATCTAGAGCCAAGTCCCCTTGTGGTATAAATCTGTGAGTCACCTTTAGAGAGGGTTAACCGTAGCGGACAATCCCTTCACAGGGAAAATTGCATTGACAGAAGCTCAAGCGGTAATAGCCATTTTCACCATGGTAGTGACAGCTGCTATATAAATGTCCTTGTGGAAGAAATCTCCACAGGTATGGTTCATTGTTGGGTTGTCAGATCTCCCTAGCAGCTCTTGAAGATTAAGTTCTTGGACTGTGTCAAAACCCTGGTGTGTCAGGATTGGAGTTCACCCCTTTGAATCATAAAAGTTGCAGAGTCAAACCATTACTAAAAACCCTAGAGAGGTCAATTTTTCACTTTCAGGTATATGTGTGTTATTGCAAAACTTTTCAGAACATACACAATTAGTACTCTCAAGGTTTAGCACAATTTGGTCACTTGATTGTTCATGCGCAAAGTTGCTTTTTCCCTTGTTCATTGTTTTTAGACATGCTTGGAATCACTTGCTTGCTATTCTACGTGCTTGTTTATCTACTTGGCTATTAAAAATGATCAAATCTGGTATAACCTTCAAAATCTGGACAGTACAATTTGCAAACAATCCAAAACTGAAAACCTTAAGTTTTGCAAAATTTGACATAAAATTCTTTCTGGAGTCAAAAGTCATTTCAGGAAGTCAAAAGTCATATGAGTTTTGTCAAGTGTCATTTCAGTATTGCCCATCTGTCGTATGATTGAGAACCCAGTGTCGTATGAGTTTTCAAACCAGCAAATTTAAGAAAGTCAAAACCTTGTTAGCAACTATCGTATGATATTGACAACTGTCATTTCATTTCTACCCAACTGTCGTATGAGTTTAGCAACTATCATTTCATAGATTGCCCAATGTCGTATGAGTCTGTAGAGTGTCGTTTGGAAAAATTTGAGAGAGTTGTCAGAAATTGTCAAATTGCAAGATATCTAATGTTTCCAGCCTAGTTCCAGAATCTGTCAAAAATATCATTGTGTCAAGAACAAATCAGTAGCTATTGAAAATTCGTACACATGAGGAAGAAATTCTGATCGCCGCTACGATGAAGCAGCTGCAAGCTATGCAAGTCTAGCTTGACAAACTTGAGAAAGAAAATGAACCTCTATACTCTTTTCCATTTGATAAAGACTTGTACATGTCACCATGCCCCCGGAAAAAAATTGAGCAATATGATACCTCTTCCATGGAGAGTGACACATCTAGCTTTGGAGACTATGATGACTATGATGACAGACAATGTAATGATACCTATGACACCTCTGTTCCTAAGAGTCCTCCTCATCATTCATTCCTGCTTACTACAAATGGTCGTCACATTGGATAGATCGTGATGGTGATCCATATGATTCTGATTTTGAAAGAGATTTTGATGACTTTTGTGGACAATACCTTGATGATGATCCATCTACTACTGCTGAGGACTATAAAATACATCGTGCTAGCTTGAAACGTCAATACTATAAGGATCTCTCCTCTAAGAACTCTCCAGCTAAAAATAAAGATTACACTCTCAAGAAAGATCATGTTAATGTTGAACCTTTGTCTGGTGATGGTTCCCTTCCATCCCCTACTTCCTCCAATACCCATACATTTCTTAAAGCTTTTGAGTCTTTCAAATCTTTCACAGAACCTTCATCTGACACAAGCCTTGATACTTTTCATGCGGTTCCCTATAGTTATCCTCCAGGGCTGCCTCTTAAAGAAACTCAAGCTAACTTTCACTTGGCTGCAAAGAATTTCAATAATGATAAACCTAAAGAGCCTAAGCCTTCATATGCTATAATCCCTACTTCAGCTAGTCCTCCACCATCTCTTCCAAAGTCATCCATACAATCCCAACATGCTTCCTTGTTCTTAGAAGTGGCTCCATGTCAAGAGGACTCTAAAAATGATGAAGAAAAGAACATAAAGAAAGATCAAGATCAAGAACCCTCCATGTCATCCACTCCTTTTCACGATGTCTCTTATCCGCCTCAGGGTTCTTTTGATCCTGTACCCCCTTTTTCATGCATTCCACCATGTCTTAAGTCTTGGCCTAAGCAAGATCAAGCTACTACTTACACTGTTGATTGAGCTTATTGACAATCAAAATAACCTTACTACGTTTGCGCTTTCCAAAGATGATACTTCCATTAAGGTTGGTAAAAATGGTGTTCCTTCCAATGTTAAGCCTATTGAAAAACAAGAGAAAAATTATGCGCTTATGCTATGTGAAGATCCTTGTCAAGATCAAAGTCTTCCATCTTCTTATTCTACCACTCCATGTTCACTTCCACTTTCTACTCTTCCTAAGTCTTTGCAAGCTTTGAACAATCCTATCAAAGAAGGTGCTCATATTCAAGATGTCCATGATTCTATTAAAAATTATAATGCTCACTCTAAAGATGTTGATATCCTTGGTTGTCATATAGATGTTGATGAACTTATTGATTATCCTTTTGCATCTTCCACTTCCATCCTTGGACCTCTTCCACCACTACTAAGATCTTCACGCCTTCCTTCCATCTTGGGTCCTTATGTCCCTTCACTTTCCCCTCCTAACTCTCCTAATTTTCCATCCATCTTGGGTCCTTACATACCTCCATCTCTCATCTTTCCTCAAGATCAACAGAGATGCATACCCTTGAATCTTTTTCATCCACCCACCCATCTAAACCAGTCATATCCTCCCTCTTCCACAAATCTCAAGTCTTTTGGAAGTAACTTGAAGGTTCAATACAAGAAAAAGAAGCAATACAAGAATCCATCAAAAAGAGAAGATCACCATGTCTCCTCTAATTAACATGGAGGCACAAAGTCAAAAGAGATATCTAAAAAAAAAACTACAAGACAAGTATGGGTTCCAAAATCCATCATTGAAGATATTATTTCTAAATCATCAAAAAGAAATAAAAAGCCTATGACTATATGGATTCCAAAGTCTCTCTTGAAAGAGTCTGGTGTTGAACAAAAAGTGAAATTGACATTCAAGCTTCCAAAGGCTTCCACTACATCTCCTTCCAAAAATATTCTTCCATTTCATGCGCCTAAACCACAACCTCTGCTATCCATTCGCCATATTCCTTCACGCATTCCTTCATTCACATTTCCTCCATCCTCTCACCACCCTTCAAGGTGTGTGTTGATGTTGATCTTGCCTTCCTTTCCATCTACCCTTTCACAATCCTTCCATTCATTATCCTTCTACCTTCTATCATTTTTCCTCATTTGCCTATTCCTCCTATCTTCCAACCTCACTCGCTTTACATAAAACCCTATCCTCCATTTTTCTCTTCCATCTTCCTTTCCCTATCAGTATCTTTGAGCATATTATGTGAATCCTTGGTATATCATGGTTTATCCTTTCAAAGAGCATTATCTAAAAAGCTTGCCTTCTTCCAAAGAAAAAATTTTTAAAAAATGAAAAAAATGAAAAAAATTGAAAATGTGCCTTGGTGAAAACTTGGAAACAGGCACCTTGGTAGAAAAAGTAAAGAGAAATAAATTCATCCTATGGTGAAAACCACTCCCTTGTGGCACCTTGGGTAAGTACCGTGATGAAAACTTGGCAATCAGGCATCATGCGCAGTTCTTCTACATATTTTATGTATTCCATCTTCTCTCGTTGATCTTGACAATGTTGATCTATACACGAACATTTGGCTATTTTGTGAGCTATCTTATGATGATCTTATTTTCATTCCCTTCCTGTTTAGCCTTCATATTTATTTTCCTCCATTCATTCTACTCTTTCGCTATCATTTTCCCTTTGGTCTTGATCTAATAAAAAAAAAGAAAAAAAGAGTAAAACACAGTGCTATGAAGCCTCTTGACATGTCTACTCTCTTGGACTACATCCTTTCCTTCTTTGGCATTACGCTATTGTGACTTATCCTATGATAGCCTTTCATTGCTTGTCCAAATGCAGTTTACATGAAAAAAAATTTCCTAGCTTGGGTATTCTTGAGGATTTTTCCTTTGAGGATTTCTTCCCTTCATTCTCTTTCATTCTCTTGTTTTCCATCTCTTCCACTAGCTTGCCAATCCCTCTTGTTCTCCACCTTGCTAGACATTGGGACTGCACGATATGATCTTGCTTGGGAGTTTGCAAATGGAAAAAGATGCTATCAAGTATACCAAGTATCAGAATAATTATCAGAACAAGTATCAAAATCAGTATCAGAATAATTATCAGAAAAAGTATCAGAACCAGTATCAGAACAATTATCAGAACAAGTATCACAACCAATATCAAAACAAGTATCACAACCAGTATCAAAATAAGCATCAAAACCAGTATCAGAACAATTATCAGAATCATTATCAGAATCAGTATTAGAACCAGTATCAGAACAATTATCATAATCAGTATCAGAATTAGTATCAGAACTAGTATCAGATCAATTATCAGAATTAGTATCAGAACCAGTATCAGCACAAGTATTAGAAAAAGCATCTCATGATTAATCTAGCTCTATGGGCCTACAGAACAAGTATCAGAACACCTACAGGGGCTACACTTTTTGCTTTAGTTTATGGGTCTGAAGCAGTACTACCTATTGAGGTCAAAATCCCATCACTAAGAATTAGAATGCATGGTCTCGTAACTGATAATGACTATAGAGTGTCTAGGTTACAAGAACTAGAACTACTAGATGAGTGCATACAAGTAGCATATGATCATCTTAGAGTATATCAGAAGAGAATATCTAGAGGCTATAACAAGATAGTCAAACACAAAAAATTTCAGGTTGGTGATCTAGTCTTGAAAGAAAATCCTAAAAAACAATCCCATCGAGAATGCAAGGGGAAGTTTGAACCCAACTGGCTGGGTCCCTTTTTAATCACTACTACTTTGGGCTCTGGTGCCTATCAACTCTCAATGACTGAAGGAGAACAGCTCTGAGAACCAATCAACATTCTCCATCTAAAGAAATTATATGCTTAAAGCATTCAATCTATGGTAAAATGTCCTTAAAAAAATCTTAAAAATTGGAAAATATCCTGAAAAAATGAACATCTTGGTGAAAACCTAGCAATAGGCACCTTGATGATTCACAAAAAAATAAAAAAATATCAAAAGTACAAAAAAAATTGAAAAAAAATGAAAAATTCAAAAAAAAAATGAAAAAAAAGAAAAAAAGTGCCTTGGTGAAAACTTGGAAACAGGCGCCTTGGTAGCAAAAATAGACTCTCTACCAAGATGGTGAAAACCTAGCAAATAGGTGCCACTTGTCCCAAACCCTCCATCTATCAGCACAATCTTG
Source organism: Chamaecyparis obtusa (assembly GCA_027943335.1). NCBI lineage: Eukaryota > Viridiplantae > Streptophyta > Pinopsida > Cupressales > Cupressaceae > Chamaecyparis > Chamaecyparis obtusa. The sequence continues at coordinate 67,086 of BSBK01005320.1, forward strand.
GTCTTTCCCAGCTTTCAGTCTTGCTTTAGTTTGTACATATCTCCCGGTTTGTTTCTGCATTTCCAGTTTTCAATAAGTCGATCTGTACACCAATCAGCTCAAGCGTCTATATCCTATCAATGTTTAACACTTGGGGGCAATCAATGTCATATCCTATGGTCTCTCATGTATCTTAGATAGATCATATCTAGTCAGAGTCCTTTGAAGCTTCATGTGAGTCAGTCAGTCAGTCTTGTCTCCAAAAAGGATTTTGCATCTACAACAATGCAATCAAACATCAAAACTCAACTAAAAACAATCTATGCTTTTTACATGCTTTTATCTCCTTGTATGCTTACTGATTCGCATTGAGATTTTTGCATATTGTGTCCCTTCGAGCTCTTCGATGATGTCCTTTATAGGATTTAGAGAGTGATGACTAGGGGCATAATCTTTTCTTTGTTTTCTGCTTGTATGTGAAAATCTAACATATTTAGAAATTTCGGATTGAAATGGTGTCTAACTATAAGAGCCTTTATCTCAAATTGGATGGCCATGCGTACCTTGACCATTGATACCCAAAAAATTCAAGGAAGTTTGATCTAACTATTATCTTTTTGAGTAAGTTCTTTCTCCTACTGTGGAACACAATCTTGCCTAAGGATGTGAACGATAAAGGGTCACTATGGGTAATTCACATTAGATTTAGAATGATCTCTTAACTATTTGATGTGTTTGCAATGTAAGGCGTACTCAAGTCATCACAACGTTTATATTTTGATGCTTGTACAAATTTCTATATCAAAATGGACATGATATTTAGGTCATCCTGGCGTTTGTGCCTTGGTGCTTATATCTGATCCAACATTCTGAAAACAAATCAATATTCATATGTCCATGGTTGTATAACCAGTGGGTGTTGTATTGATTCTTGTGCATACAAATCAATATTCATATGTCTATGGTTTCATGGCTAGTGGGTGTTGTATTGATTTATCCGGTTACCTAAAAGTTCAATGATGATAACAAATCGACACATGATCAGTGACTAGGTCCTAGGTCTTAGGTTGCATTTCATCTTGCATGTCTCTTTGCATTTTGCATGTTTGCATGATCTCACAATGGTTAAACGAACTTCAATGCTTAAATGATTTTTCAAATCACATCTTCAAGTCTAACAAAAATTGAATCTCACACGAAGGTTCCTCCAATGAAACAGCAAGTAGAATCTTTTTTTCGGGATCAAAATTCAAATTTGAGATCATTCATATTATTAACTGCTTGCATAATCAACCTTCAATCATCACAAAAATCTAGTATTCAACTTAACTGATTATCTTACATCAAACTATTGAAATTTCAACTTGGTCAACCATGGTCAAACCTAGTCAAACTTGGTCTTTTGGGACCTTCCAATGATGCAGAATGTGTTCTTGAATGTGTTTCACCACACTTCTCAAATCAATTAATATGCTTCTAAACTATAACGCTGACTTTTCTTGTCAGATTTCAATTTTAATCCCGAAGGGGGCATAGTATTGCATATCATTCAAAGTCTATAATCAAATTTGAAATCATATCTTTTTTTTTCTATCAATATCTTTCATCAATGATCAAGACAAACAATCACGTCTAGTTACTGATTCATCAAAAAAGACCTCATCGCTTGGGGAAAATCTATCATCACTTGGGGCATATTAGATTCATCGATCCATATCAATCTGGTATTCTCTTAATCTTGTAATCCCTATCAATTTTTGCAACCATCAGATCATAGTGTTCTTTCCTTGGTTCTTCGGCAACTGAAGGGTTTGGATGTGATACCTGCTAGTTCTGCTAAGACAATCGAGTCTAGAACAGGTCACTCACTTCTTTGCAATCCTAAGGTTTGGAATCAGGTGTTTTGACACTCTTTCACAATCATAGGTTCATTTTCTGCTATAGTGAACATTATCTTTGGTCATTCACGACCTACTATCTCCATATCAAATCAATATCAATCAGCTTCTGTCTCATATCAATTATCAATTTTGAATCAGTTTCATATCTCTATCAAACACAGACTGTCTTTGAACCACTGCGCTTTGCACAGTAATTCAAAGAGGGGCAAAATGTAATACCCCAAAAATGGGCTATAAGTTCATTCATCTTCTATATCAACAATTCGAACGAAATCGACATCAAAGTCCTAATCTAAGGCACATCTAAACATCATCGAATCCTAATTGATTATCTTAAATTCTATGTCGGGGAATATTCCTAGCAATATTCCTAATCATCATAATTATCTTTAATTTTATAATTATTTGGCAATAAATCATATTTATCCTAAAGTTTGATTAATTGAATATTTTCATATTTAATTAATTAGATTTAATATTTGCCACTTAATTATCTAATTAAATTTAATTCTATCTATTATTAATTGTATTATTTAATTTTGACAATAAATCTAATATCATATGAATAATTGATTAAATTCTTATTTAATTAATTAAAGCAAGTTGTCATTATTTAATAATATAGTTTTTAATAAAAGTTTGATTAAATAATTGATTAACCCATAAATCAATTGTTTTATTTTTAAAAGTAGTTAAGTTGGAAATAAATCACTTTATTAATAAATTAATTCATAAATAAAACATGCACAATCATAAAAGCAAACAACTATCAATTATCAATTAAAGCTAAACTCTATTTTGAGTTAAAGCTTAGCTTTTGCATGTTTTTGTGAGTTAATTATCCTTTATTTAAAAATAACTCAAAAATCAACCTGAGTTATTTGAGTGATTTATGGCTTTTTTCATGCACCTCCAAAGCCCTAGATTTCTATAAAAACAAGGCTCAGCTCTTCATAAATCATGTCTCAAATTTCCATCCAAGCATCTCATAATTTTGCAAGCTTACTTTGCCAAAGTCATCTACGAATTGCACAACTATTTTGAAGAATTGGAATTGAAGAAACAAAGCTCTTGCAAATCGACATCTTTGTGAGATCAATCTTATTTTTGCATTCATATTGCATATCATTGTTAGATTAGCATTGCATATCAATTTTCAATAGCATTCATAGCATATCAAGTTTTTCATTCCTTATTGCATCATAAAATCCAAAAAAAAAAAAGCTTAATTGCATTCAATCTCTTATCTAGATAAATTGCATTCAAATCCTTCATTTAGGTGTCATCTAGGTCACTGATCTTGATTACAATCTGAGAACAATAATCTCGCACCTATTAGAAGGCAGTAAATCACTTGGTTAAATTAGATTTCAATTTTGCACGATTTTGATTTTAGCTAACCTCTAATGTTTTACTGAAGTGTTGTGTCTACAGATCAGGTACAATTTTTACACACACATCAACTTGTCATCTTTTGTTTGGTATTGCTCATTGACTTGATTGATGATCAGCTGAGAATCCCCATAGATATGTAGTTCTGTGATATTCCACTCTATAGCCATTTTTAGTCCATTTGTTAAAGCCTCATATTCAGCTATGTTGTTTGTGCATGGGAAGAGTAACTTGTAAGATTTTGGAATAGTGTACCCATGTGGAGAGACAAACAACACACTAGCTCTAGAACCGTTTTGCCTGTAGGAACCATCAAAGAACAGTTTCTAGGATCTCTCAGTCATGTACATAAGATGTTCATCTGGGAAATTGACTTGAATGGGCATATTATCTTGAATTGGGAAATTAGCCAATTGATCTACAATAGCTTGGCCTTTGATTGCCTTGTGCTCAATATACTTTATTTCAAATTCAGAAAGAATCATCATCCATTTAGCGAGTCTACCCATGAGAGCAGCTTTACCGAGCAAGTATTTGAGAGGATCAATTTTTGCTATGAGGTGTATGGTGTGCGCAAGCATATAGTGTCGCAACTTTTGAGAGGCAAACACTACTGCAAGGCAATCTTTTTCAATACTAGTATAATTGACCTCATAAGCAACAAGAGTGCAGCTAATATAATATATGGCCCTTTCTTTCCCTTGTTCATCTAATTGAGCCAACAATGCCCCCAGTGAAGATTCAGAAGCTGAGACATACAAAATGAGGGGTTTTCCTAGAATGGGAAGCATTAAAATGGGAGGACTTGCCAAGTATTCCTTAATTTGATCCATGCTCTTCTGGCAATCCTCATTCCAGACACATTGAACACCTTTATGCAAGTTTTTGTTAAAGGGCTACACTCTATCTACCAATTGTGAAATAAACTTCCTTATGGATTGAAGGCATCCTTGAAGACTCCTCATTTGATGGATATTTTTGGGAGGTGGCATGTCTATAATGGCTTGGACCTTTTCAGGGTCCACTTCTATCCCTTTGGCTGAAATGATGAATGCCAATAATTTGCCAGAAGTAACACCAAATGCACACTTTTTTGGGTTTAATCTTAGTTGAAATTGTTCCATGTGATCCATAATTACTCCTAAATCAGCCAGATGTGTTCCTCTTTTCTTAGACTTAGCGAGGGTGTCATCCACATAATCCTCCATATTCTTATGCATCATGTCATGGAAGATGGTTGTCATAGCTGCTTGATAAGTAGCTCCTACATTTTTCAATCCAAAGGGCATGATGTTCCAACAATAAGTACCCCATGTGCATGTGAATGCAGCCTTTTCTTGATCCTCAGGAGCAATCTTGATCTGATTATACCGAGAAAAACCATCCATCAAGGAATAGATCTCATAGCCCACCGTCATGTCCACTATCATGTCTATGTTAGGAAGTGGAAAATCATCCTTTGGGCATGCTTTGTTAAGATCTCTAAAATATGTGTAGATTCAGATGGATTTATCATGTTTAGAAATAGGTATAATGTTAGAAATCTAGTTAGCATAGTCTATGGCTCTAATGAATCCTACACCAAGGAGCTTTTCTAATTCAGCTTTCACTGAAAGAGCTATATGAGGGTGCATTTTTCTCAACTTTTGTTTCACTGGTTTCACACCTAGAGCTATAGACAATTGATGCATAATGAGATTAGTGTCCAACCTTGGCATGTCTAAATATGTCCATGCAAAATTAATTTTCTTCTTTCAGAGGAACTCAGTGTAGGCTTTCTTTTCTTGAGGTGATAAAGATTTAGCCAAGTGTACAATTTTTGGAACCTCTTTTGTGCCCAAATTAACAGTTTCTATAGGTTCAACCAATATTGATGATCTGTCCTAAAAATAGCTTGGGAGACTATCAAGTACCTCATCCGTAGGCACCTTAGAGAGGTTTTCACCCTTGGATACGTCTTTTATTTTTACCTTTTTGGTTCTGACACCAACACATAGTGGTTTTCTCCATCAGAACTCTTATTCTTTTTTTCTTTTCTTTTTATCTTGTGACTAAGGTACTTGATGTCAGGTTCTATCATACTAGTAGCTTGTTCATTTGTGGAAGAGACTACAGGTTCAATGGCATTTAGATAGTAGGTGATCTCATAGTCATTGTGAAATGTCAAGAGTTGAGGCTCTTGATAACATTGAGACCAATCAATAAGGTTGGGGTCAATAAGGGGTAGGTTAATGACTGGTTCAATATTAAGGATATAGGTGATGTCATCTCTAGTGATCACAAAATTGGAGTCTATCAAGTATCCCTCTAAGGTGCCTAAATTAGGATTTATCCTATCAAGCAAAGGATTGTCTACTAATGCGACACATGGGTTCCAATCTTCTAATCTGACACATGACTCGTTAGCTACATCAGGTTGAGAACTATAAGCTTGGACAATAGCCATATCCAAGTCAACTGTTGCATTTGAGAGTGAATCCCATTCAAACTCATGTGAGTCTGTTTCTAAATTATTGTTGGGGCCTTGTGATGTAGAAGCCTCAAGGTTTGGAAGAGTTTCCCCTCTAACAATTTTCTCAATCACAAAATTATTTGAATTATCACCATCCATCATAGCTGGGATGGAGACACTATCCATAGTCAATCTAGCATTCATATAGTCACTATCTATCGCAGCTGGGATAGGACTGTCAATTGTTAAATCTCTTGAATCTCCCCAGAGGAGATTTGTTGAAGGTACCCAATCATCTATCATGTCTTGTTGATTTGTCAAATTTGGTACATATTCTATGTCATCTTTACTATCCCACCTATCATGAATGGTGACAGTGCACTTGTTATTGTTCATAAAGCCTAGGCCAACTAGTTTCTTAGACTTACGTCCAAAAAGATCATGGTTGAGTGGTTCGGCTCTAGCATCTAACCTGTGACTAAGAGGGCCATATCTTGGATAACCCATCTTCTTGACAAAAGTATATCCTCTCCCATAGGACTTAGGAGAGGGGGAGAAATTTTCATTGTGCTGGTACTTCTCCTCTTTGTATAGCCAATCTCGAATAGCTACTTCCTCTTTTTCATCTTGTATTGGTACTAAGGATTCAACAAATGTGTCAAATAGTGTCATTGCCAAAGAAGATGGTTTCATCTCCTGTGAAGGCTTTCCATAGGTCCTAGGGGAAATAGGCATCTTTGCAAAAGAGTCAAGTTGATACCCCCCATGCCAAGGTCTAATGATTTAAACTTGTCTTGATAGTCTGCTAAAGTGGCTTGATAATCCTCTGCTTCTTGATTAAGAGGGACATGAACATTAGCTAATATTGAATTGACTGATAAGGTGTTATCCCCTAGTATGCAAATTTATACTCCAGTGTAGGGGAACTTAACACACTGGGGGTAGGTAGATGGCACTGCCTGCATGTCGTGAATCCATGGTCTACCCAATAAAATGTTGTATGCAAGGGGTCCAGCATCAACAATTTGGAACAAGATATCTTTTTCAACTAGGCCAATCCTAACAGGAAGGATAGCCAACCCCTTAGAACTTCATTCTGCCTCATCATAGGCTTTTATAGTGATCTTCTTTATAGTGTCGATCACTTGCTCTGAATATCCCAAAGTTTTTAACAAACTTAACGTACAAATATTTAGCCTAGCACCCCCATCTATCAACACACACCTGACATGGGTTTTATGAATCATTACTTCAATGTGAAGGGAAAGATTATGTGGATGGCTTAGGGATTTATCATCATCTTCTAAGAAAGAGAGGTAGTGAGGACTGGTAATATGATTAACCATGCCTTGGAATTGGTTGACATCTAAATTTTTGGGAACATTGGCTACGTGCAAAGCATCCTTAAGGACCTATTTGTGTCTTGGGGACAACTCTAAAAGTTCCAAGATTGAGATCTAAGCTGAGGTTCTCTGTAACTAATCAACAAGGTTATAATTTGGCTTGGGGTTGACAGCTAGCTTTATGGTGGCATTCTTGGATACCACTAGCTTTGGTTTATTGGGCTGACCTAAACTGGGCCCCCTAATGACAATAGGACCTTGACTCCTTGTGACAGCATTAAGAGCCTAGGATGACATCCTAGAGTGAGGACCCCTCAACACCACAATAGGTTCTTCATCAAAGACAGGGGGAGAGTTCACATAGGAGTCATAGCCATATGGATCTATTTTCCTCATCATTTTGACACTTTCCTCCATGACTTCAAGCATGTTGACAACATTTTCCACAGCTATGTAGGTGTAGTTGATCGCAGCCTTGCCATGCTTTGGTTTAGAGGTTTCCCCCTTCTCATACTTAGGCAACGTCTCTTTAAATGCTTTGTGATTAGCATTGATGTTCAGTCCATCCACCTTAAGCTTTCCATTCTCAATGAGATCTTGGATAATGTGCTTGAGTTTCCAAAAATTCTCAATGGTTTGCCCAATGCCATTATGAAACGTCCAAAAAGCCTTCTCATCCCACAAATGTGGCTTAATGTCAGGGATGTAATGTTTTGTGGGATCTTGTGGATGCACAAGATTATTGGCAATGAGCATTTTGAAAACATCCTCATATGAGTCACCCAATTTGGTAAATTTCCACTCCTCCTTTTTGGGCCTCTCCTAATATCTTGGTTTACTTTCTTGCTATGGAGGTGCATTAAGCTTCATGGCTTGCATGGCACTAGTCAAATTAAGAACACCTTGATCTCTTGATTGGGAAGAGTCCACAACTCCATCATTGACAACTTGTTTATTCTTGTTCCAACTATTGTTCTTCCCTTTATCCTTGTTGTTGTGTTGACCATTGTTGCCATTGTTGCTATGTCTGGTCAAAAGGCCTTGTTCTTTTAGGACATCTTCAATTCGACATGCAGTTTCAACCATGGTATCAAAGGAATTGAAGAATATCTTTTTAATCTCATATCTCATTTCAGGCACCAAGTTACTGACAAGTATGTCAATCTTTTCATCCTCATGGATCATCCTAGGATACCAAGAGCACTATCTCCTCTACCTCTGTAAGAAGGTAACAAAGGGTTCCCCTTGATTTTGTTTCAAGTTGCATAGGAACAACATAGTAACAGATCTTGACAAATTATATGCGAAGTGTTGAACAAATCTATGAACAAGTTCTCTAAAAGTCTTGATAGAGGGAGTGATATTGGTAAACCATTCCATTGCTTGTCCTTTAAGACTTCTAGGGAATAACCTCATCAAATAGGAGTCATCCTGATGAAATTAAAAGCTCATAGTATAGAACTGGTGCACATGGTCATGTGGATCACCACTCCCATCGTATTTATCATATTGAGGGAATTCCACCCTCAGAAAATCCTTCATACTCATACTCTTGTCGAATGGATTAGGACAAATCGAGTCTAGTGAGAATTAGCTCTTAGGTTGCATCATTTTCTCCATCATTTGCTTCATTTGGTAGATTTCTTCCTCTTGAGAGGGATTTTTCTTTTTTATTTTGTTGTCCACATAAAAATTATAAGGGACTTTGGCGCCCTTGTTGATTAGACTTTCCAAGAATTTATCTTTGTTTTGTTCCAAATACCTATCCACATACTGTTGGAAGATAGGCTCTTGTTGCATTCGCATAAAGTCTTGAGTATCAAGGTCATAATGTGAGCTACCACCTCCATGTTGGGAGTGTGGTCTTGAGTTTTTGGGAGGGGTTTACTTCCTATAGTGAGCATACTAAGAGGCCCTTCTTCCTCTAGGACTAGGAGATCTAGAAGGGGTTCTTGACCGCCTTCTACTTCTTGGTGTTCTGGAAGGGGTGGAGGGAGGAGAATTATTTCCACTATTAGCACCCCTGTTGTTGAATTGAATGTTTAATTGTTGGGCTAACAACCTATCTTGCTCCTCTTGGAATGCTTTTCTCTCTATGTCCAACAAGGCTCATTGTTCCTCTTCTAGAAGCCTAAGTTTTTCTTCTTTTGCAGCTCATTCATTTTTTGCAGCATGTTTTTCCTGCTCAATTCTTTTTAGCCTCTCACTTGTATACCTTGAGGTATTTTGAAGTGGCAAACTTGGTCTAGACTACTTGAACAAGTCATTGGTTTACATTGCATTGACATGAGCACCACTAGGTTCATTGTCTTGGTCTTCATGTTGTGACCATTTTTCTTGGTGAGCTTGTCTCTTATGCCTTTCATCCCTTTGATGAGCATCCAAATATCTAGCATTAATGAGGGCTGAACCAAGTTGATCGTCATGAGAAGAATTCCCAAATATAATGTTGTTTCTGTGTCATTCATAGATGTCATCAAGAGTTTGATCCATGGTTTCCCTCTCCCACCGAGTCACAGTGTAACTCATATCCATACCTGAGTGGGAAGGTGCTGAGGGGGTACTCAACTCACTAAAATGGCTCTTCAGGTCAAACCAAGTTTCAGACTTACTCCTAGGCAACTGGTCAAATATTGGTTCCTTTTCCTTTCTCTTTTGACGGTTCTGAACTGGGGGTAGTTGGTTGAAGACTATCTGAGGTCATTTTCCTTGGCTCACTTGATATCTTGTTGTTACTGACATGAAAGGGAGAGTTCAGGGAAAAAAGACTATTCTAAGAAATGTCAATACCAAACTAGGATATTAAATTTTTTCTCTTGTCTGAGAGAGATGGTGAAATAGAACTATTGCAAATAGGTGCAAACCAACACTGCCACAGAGGTGCTCAATTTTTTGGGTGAATACCCTAGCACATATGGATCAGGAGGATGACTTACAAAAATTATATTGAATTTGAATTTTATGAAAATGGGTGGACAAAGAGATTACTAGCACTCTCCAAGTGTGTTATCAAAGAGTTAAAAAAATTATCTATTTGACAGGAACAATTCCTAATTTGTCACTCTGAAGAAAAATATCTTATGGGATCAAGGATCACTAACTCAAAAGGTCAAAAACACAAGAATCCTAAATACAGAATAGGTCTCTAAAACTAGGAAAAGTCACCTAATCTAACTGGGACAAGTCGCCTAATCGAAAAACTCAGGATTTTAGTTTCTTGTTCATTTTCAAAGATCAAGTAAGTACATCAACATATTTTTATCATTGATCACGCACATAAGACAACAATCAAAGAGTTCAAGAAAGAAATTGTCTTCAGACAATGAGCAAGGGGCAAAGCAACCTTGCACATGAACAAGAATAGTGACTTAGTATGCTACTCCTTAAAGATTCTACTTGTGTATGTTCTTGAAAATGTTTTAGCAGGCACTTAGAACACAACAACATCATGTCAAGCTATCTACAGGGATATACATGGATTTTCTAAAAGGATTCCTTGATATACGCAAGGTATGTGAGGCACAAATCCATAGATGAGAAGAATTCCAAATCACACAGCCAGGGGGAGATGGTAACCCAAATCTCCTCCTTCACTTCTCAAAGGTATAAAGTTCTTTGAGGCTTAGCCAAGAGTGAAGTATAACTCATTCCCAAGAGAGGTGTCTTTGGATTCACCTCCCAATATTTATACTCCGCTGGAACATGGGAGTTAAGGTCATCCCTTGAGGTGATGAAATCCCCAAGCAGGCCTTCTAAAAATAAAAAAGTAAGTAATTCACTATCAAAAGTATTGGAAAGCACTAAAGGTGGTACATTTAACCCTTCAAGTAAATGTGAGGTGAGTCCACAAAGTGGTGCATTTAACTCCTCACACAAATTCAAAGTGAGTTCACACCTTAGAACACTAATGAGATCAAGAAAGCACAAAATGGGAAAAACTTTGTGGAACACTTAACGCTCTTTTCAAGTAGACCCCTCCCCTATGTATGAATGCTGACCTTACATCCAAAGGGAAAAAATGAGGGGTGATTATAAATAAGCAAGTCCAACAACCCAATTTAGCTAACAAGATCAATCAAAAGTACTCTAAGATTGATTATCAATACTACTCATAAGCGCAAGAGGGTTTGAATCATGGAGTATTTAACTTTCCAAGTAAACATGAAGTGAGTCCACAAAGTGGTACATTTAACTCTTCATGTAAACAAAGAAGGAATCCATGCCCTAAATTACTCAATGAGATTTTTTTATATTAGAACCAAGAATTAATTAATGTTTAAACACAAGCATTCACTTAAACACAAACTTGTATTAAAGCAAATCTATGTTCATTCATTTCCCATTAAGAGCATTAATTGAAATGTGTTTTATGAAAGCATGTAAACACTCAAGCCAAACACGTGAGAGATTAATTTTATGCCCAAACCAAGTGTTATAGAGATTGTAAGAACTCACCTTAGGTCCAAAGATCTACAATCCAAAATTTAGCACACATTTGAACAAAGTCTTCTTCCTATTCCTTTCTATTGTATCTAAATGCCTTTTCAGCAATCTTGGTCTGCATTGAGGGATAATTTTATTTTAGCTGACTTCAAACTAATTAATTAAACTAGCAACCCAAACCACATCCCACGTTCCATTACAAATAGAGAAGAGATGAAAAGCAAATGAAATGTTTATGGGGTGTGAATCCTTTACACTAGCCCTTTTCATAAAACAAATTGTTTTTCATCATGTGTTTTGAAAAAAAAATAGCAGCGACCATTTCAATAAAAAAACACAACTTCAACATACAAAATCATAAATGTGGCCACTTTTATCAAAAGTGTAGTAATTGGATAGAGGTGTTGTAACTGCACCAGCCAACCGTAGACGTAGTAGTGTGCACACCAAGCATAGGAATGACCATTTGATAGCGTACATCACAAAATGATTACTCTATCAGCATACAAGGGGGTAATCTGAAGTGAATACAAATGTTTTCCTGCTACGGCATTTGCGTACACCATTCATTCAAGTGCTGGACTCTTCTTTTCATGAATCAAATCAATGCCAATGATCAACTTATGATTGGTCAAAACAAAGACATTCAAATAATTAGAAATGCCTCATCCTCACTTATATTGAATCGGAATTTTTATACAGTTCGCTGGCACCAATCAAACCAGAGCATTTGACTCATTTATAAAGATTTATTTGCAAAGAATATCAACCTAAAGTACTTGATCAATTTTACAAGCTTCTTTTTTTAAGTTAGAGACATACTGAAAAACCTAAGTCATTCAATCCATTTCAAAGTGATTTTCTTCCCAAAAAATAATAATTTCAGAGCGATCTTTTCACAAAATTGTCAAGCCGTATAACTCTTGGCAATGGTTAAAGAAAGATCAATGCTTAGAACATTTTTGGTCTTTTTGGATATGGGAAAGAGGGCTGTGTTCTTTGCTGTTTGTCATTTAACATAGATTATAGACAAGAAAAAAAAATGTAACATATCAGATTGCACTCCATCAAAATACAACCCTTGTTCCTTCATGAATCATTTAGCAATGAGAATCTAGCCACGTGTGTATTGAATCCTTTGTTGATAGAATATTAATCTAAGGTCTGTGATTAGCATGCAAATCTATACTAAGTGGCTGCCATAATCTCTCATATATAGCCGAACTTCTATTCCACAAAGAAACACTGATTTTGTTTCAGATATAAATGGCAGCAGCTAATGTAGATATGCGGTTGTGTTTAGAAGCTCTGTATCTGCTCAAATCATGAAAGAGATTACAAAATTCAATGGAGCCTACCGCAAGACTTGTGAAAAGTGGATAAATGAAACAACCTTCTATACTCAGAATCCAACAAACAATACTAATACCTTCGTAGTATTAACTAAAAATGGCATCAATATTAACCTTCAACATTTAATCAATCGAAATGTAAACATAAGCTTGTTTAAAGCGGCAGCAGACTAAAGCGACATCAATTTTAACTTGAGAAAGCGCAAGTTAAAATGCTTTTGAATCAATATTGCAGGCTTTGAATGATTAATTTGAAGTTCAAATGCAAGCCTCAAATGACAGGTTTCTCAACAGCGATTGCATTTAAAATCAGGCATTATCGCTTCCAAAAATACATTTGATGTCTTCTAAAATTGCTACTTACAGCGTGGACGAACTTTTAAAAATAAAAGACATGAAAAAACAATACCATTGCAATTGAAAACAAGATTTTATCCTTCCAAAAAATGTTGCAATTTAAAACAAAAATATCCTTAGTTCATTGTCATGAAAACTGAAATATCATAAAATGGATTCTTGATCATCGATATTTGGTAAGGAACAAAATTGATTTTGATAAACTTCGAAACTCTTTGCATAAAAAATGAGAGTTTATAGAACATGGTGGGCACCAAAAATGTGTGATGGATTTGTGTCACACTTCTGTGAATCCTTGCATTCAAGGATACTCAATAATGAGCTCTTGAATATTGATTCACAACTCTCTATATGTGGAGTGCATGGACTGTTTATGAGGCCCTCAGATTAATGAAATTAAACCCATGCAAGTACACCACAGAATGAGAGATTCAAGGATGAGAAGCAAGAATGCTAATCTCCATTGAATCATCAAGTTCTTGCATGCAAATGAAATTAATCTATATGATTGCAATGCAAGAAAATAAACAAATTTATTGAAAGGGAGATTAAACTAAAATAATGAGATAAATTAAACTAAAAATGCCATGAGTATTAAACTATATGTAAATATGCAAGCTAAATAATGATCTCAAAAAATCTAATGTAAAAACTAGCAGCATAACAATATTCTGAAAATTCTGGATTCCTAATTGAGAAGGAGAGGGCTCCTTATATAAGAAACTGATGAAAAGAATGCATCTCCAAGATCAATGTGGGATTAATGCAAAAAGGAGGAAAGAAATCTCATTTTAAGAAAGTGTGGAGAGAAAAGGAAATCTCTTTATTTTATTTATTTTTATTTCACTTATTTCTTTTTTTCATCACAAAAGATCTTTTGAGAGGATTTTATTTATTTTAAAAGAATAATTCTCTTTTAATTAAATAAAATAAGGTTATTTAATTAAAAGATGAATATTAATTAAATAAAATAAAATCATTTAATTAAAAAGGGATTTTAATTAAATAACATTATTTTATTTAAGAGATATTACTTTCAATTAAATAATGTTATTTTATTTATTTAAAAGGGATTTATTTCTTTTAATAAAATAAAATTATTGATGACATGATTAAACCTTAGGAGATTATTGAAATGATTGAAATAGTTATGATTTGATCAAGGAAATTGATTTGAATATATTGTAAAGCATTGATTCAGAAAATTGATATTTGACAAATTGAACAAATGGGGCCCAAAGTCTAGGCGACCATTTTAGGGTGCATACAATCCCATCTAGGAGGATATCAGTTTTGATCTAGGTGCAGAGGTTAGACATCGTAAGGCCCAGAGAGCAGAGACTACAAAGCAGCTTGCTAAGGATACTGACATGCCTGTAGCAGATGCTGATCCCAATGTTGCTTTGTCTATATAGGAGATCGTGAGGAGGCTCAAATTATAGGTCCAGGACCTAAAGGTGCGCAGTGCTTGATCGGAGGAGAGATATCTAGAGGTAGGTAGATAGCACACTGAGCTTTGTGGTGAGGTTCAGAGATTATAGAAAGAGGTTATCCATCAAACTTCTAGATCTGCATATTATGTTTCAGCCTACTATACTGTAGTTCCACTTGCTCAGAGATTTCCTTCGTACTCTCAATACATGATAGCATCAAAGGGAGTGAGAGCACCGAGGGCCAAGGTAGTACCAAATGCACCACCACCACCTCCACCAGATGGAGAGGATCAGGTTGACAGCTGATTTGTCTTGATATTCTGATATTTTTGTTGCTCTTTTGATATTGATACTATTCTGATAGCTCACATGAGCTCATTATTTTGTACATTGTGCCAGTAGTGCACCCCTGACTATTTTGAGTTTTATGATATATGAGATCGAGACTTTTGGTTGTGACTTCCTTTGTACTTGTCATGTTTTTTATGTATGATGATATCATGTGATGTAAATGCTATGAGTAGAGTAGAATGTATGTATGGATTCATGCAATGCAATGATTTTCTTTCATATGTATGAATGTTATGCAAATGTATTTGATTATGGAAAGTGTATGTATGGAAATGTATGTAATGCAATAGATGGAATGAATGATTATGAATATGTAATGAAAATTAAATGGTACACATGATATGTTTTGTAGGTATTGATGAAGACAAGTACTCAGTCTTATGTCAAAAAAGATGTGTAACCCAGGATGGTGACTACTTGCATTTCTATGAGAAGACCTTCATATGAGATTCAACTCTTCAATTTGCAGTTCAAGTATAGTTTTAGAAGAATTGTTTAAAGAGTGTCAAGAAAGTTGTGAGATCATGCAATCATGCAAAGTGTAAAATGTCATATAAAATGAAATGCAACCTAAGACCTAGGACCTAGTCACTAATCATGTGTTGGTCATTTGTCATCATTGAGTTTTTTTTTTAGGTAACCAGATAAATCAATACAATGCCCACTAGTTAGGAAACTATAGACATATGAATATCAATTTGTATGCGCAATAATCAATACAACACCCACTGGTTAGACAACCATGGACATATGAATATTGATTTTATTTCAGAATGTTAGATTAGATATAAGCACCAAGACATAAATGCTAGGATGACCTGAATATCATGTCCATTTTGATATATAAATTTGTGTAAGCATCAAAACATAAATGTTGTGATGACCAGAATATGCCTTGTGAAAACAAACACATCAAGCAGTCAAGAGATCATTCTAAATCCAATGTGAATTACCTGTAGTGACCCTTTATCATTCACATCCTTAGGCAAGATTGCATTTCATAGTAGGGGAAAGAACTCACTCAAAAAGACAATAGTTAGATCAAACTTCTTTGAATTTTCTAGGTATCAATGGTTGAGGTACGCATGGCCATCCAATTTGAGATAGAGGCTCTTATAGTCAGACACCATTTCAATCCAGAATTTCCAAAATTGTTAGATTTTCACATACAAGCAGAAAACAAAGAAAAGATTATGCCCCCAGTCATCACTCTCTAAATCCTATAAAGGACATCATTGAAGAGCTTGAAGGGACACAATATGCAAAAATCTCAATGCAAATCAGTAAGCATACAAGGAGATAAAAGCATGTAAAAAGCATAGATTTTCTTCAATTTGTGTTTGATTGTGTTGTTGTAGATGCAAAATCCTTTATGGAGAGGAGACAGACAGACTAACTCAGATGAAGCTTCAAAGGATTCTGACTGGATATGACTCATCTAAGATATACTGGAGGCCATAGGATATGACATTGATTGCCCTCTAGTGTTAAGCATTGATAGGATACAGACACTTGAGCTGATTGGTGTATAGACCGACTTTATTGAAATAAGGATATATACAGGCTAAAGCAAGACTAAAAGCTAGGAAAGACTAAAATTGCACTGATAGATGGAGTGTTTTGAAACAAGTGGCACCCATTTGCTAGGTTTTCACCATCTTGATAGAGATTCTATTTTTGCTACCAATGTGCCTGTTTCGAGGTTTTCACCAAGGCATGTTTTCTTTTTCTCATTTTTTTGTATTTTTCAATTTTTCAATTTTTTTGTATTTTTGATATTTTTTACTTTTTTTGTGAATCATCAAGGTGCCTATTGCTAGGTTTTCACCAAGATGTTCATTTTTTCAGGACTTTTTCAGATTTTTAAGATTTTTCAGGACATTTTACCATAGACTGAATGCCTTAGGCGTTGAATTTCTTCAAATGGAGAATGTTGATTGGTTCTCAGAGCTGTTCTCCTTTAGTTGTTGAGAGTTGATAGGCACCAGAGCCAAAAGTACCAGTGATTACAAAGGGACCTAACTAGTTGGGTTTAAACTTCCCCTTGCGTTCTCTATGTGATTGATTTTTAGGATTCTCTCTCAAGACTAGATCGCCAACCTGAAATTCTCTGTGTCTAACTTTTTTGTTGTAGCCTCTAGACATTCTCTTATAATATAATCTAAGATGATCATACGCTACTTGTCTGTGCTCATCTAGTAGTTCAATTTCTTGCAACCTAGACACTCTGTAGTCATCATTAGTTACTAGACCATGCAGTTTGATTCTTAGTGATGGGATTTATACCTCAATAGGCAGTACCACTTCAGACCCATAAACTAAAGTGAATGGTGTAGCCCCAATAGGCATTTTGATACTTGTTCTATAGGCCCAGAGAGTTGGATTAATCATGAGATGCCAGTCTCTTACTATTTTATTAACTGTACGGTGCAAGATTTTTAATAAATTCTTGTTAGAAGCCTCTGCTTGTCCATTCCTTTGAGGATAGTATATAGAGGACCAATGTTGTGTAATCTTGAATTTGGCAAATAGATCATCCAAGTCTTTGTTCTTAAATTGTCCACCATTATCTATGATTATAGAATGTGGAATCCCATATCTGCATATGATATAGTTCAGGATTAACATAGATATCTATTTTCCAGTTGCTTGTGTCAAAGGGATTGCTTCTACCCATTTTGTAAAATAATCTATAGCTATGATTATATGGGTATGTCCATTAGAAGAATGAGGATGTATGGCTCCTATAAGATCAAATGCCTATTGTTGAAAAGGCCATTATGTAGTAAAGGGAATTAGATCTCTCCCTTGAGCATGAATTAATTTGCCATGCACTTGGCACTTTTGACAGTTCTTAGCAAACTTGATAGACTCTTTCTCCATTTTGGGCCAATAGTACCTAGCCCTAATAATTTTTTGAGCTAGTGTTAAACCATTTGAGTGTGACCCAAAAATACCATCATGGACTTCCTCTAATGCACATTGAGACTCTTCCCATTCTAAACATCTAATTAGTGTACCATCTAGACCTCATTTGTAAAGGTCATGACCAATGATGACATATTGAGAGGCATTACAAATAAGGTATCGGGAATGACTTGGTCTTTAAGATAGGAGAATAGGTTTTGATAGCAGGAGGAATCATGACCCACAATAGTGCATATCATATGGGTATCAGGGGAGTCATATGCAGGATAAGATAGTGCTTCCACCAGGAACTCGTAGCATAGCTCATGTTTAGGCTGTTGCAATAAAGTAGATAATGTTGCCATTGCATCGTCAGCCTTATTCTTTGTTCTAGGTATTTTCTCAAATGTGATAGATATGAAATATTTCTTTAGATCATCTACCATTCTCTTGTATGGAACAAGCTTTTCATCCTTTGTTTGGTATACATCATTGACTTGATGGATTACAAGTTGTGAGTCTCCATGAATGTGTAATTTTGTTACCCTCCACTCAATTGCTATTTCATACCATTCAAAAGGGCTTCATATTCAGCACTATTATTTGTACAAGGAAATTTAATTCAAAACACCTTAGGAATGGAGTATCCCTAAGGAGTGATAAACAAAATGCTTGCTCCAGTTCCATTTTGTGTATAGGAACCATCAAAGAACAATTGCCATTCTCTAGAAGAGAGATTCATGATAGAGGAATCTAGGAATTCCATTTGCATTGGTGTGTCATCAAACAAAGGTGCATTTGCTAATTGATCAGCAATTACCTGTCCTTTGATAGATTTTATTTCAACATATTCAATGTCAAATTCACTTAAGAGCATTACCCATTTGGCTAATCTACCAGTGAGGGAAGCTTTTCTTAGTAGGTACTTTAGTGGATCTATCTTAGCTACCAATTGAGTGGTATGAGCTAACATGTAGTGTCTTAGTTTCTGTGATGCAAATATCACATCTAGACAAGCCTTTTCAATCATAGAATAGTTCTTTTTGTATGCCACCAATGTTAAATTGATATAGTATATAGCTCTTTCCTTTTTATTCTCATCATGTTGTGTGAGCAATGCCCCCAGTGATGTATCTATTGTGGAGACATATAAGATCAATGGCTTCCCTTGAATAGGGGGCATCAAGATAGGAGGATCTGATAGATACTTCTTAATATGATCAAAATTCTTTTCACATTCCTCACTCCATGCAAATGTCACACCTTTATGTAATGTCTTTGTAAAAGGTTGTGATATGTCTGCTAGCTAAGATATGAAGCGTCTGATAGATTGAACTCTCCCTTGTAATGTTCTCATTTGGCTGATATTCTTTGGGGTTTTCATCTCCATGATAGCTTTAAAGTTAGCTGGATCTACTTCAATTTCTTTCTTTGAAACTATGTATCCTAAGAGTTTTTCGGAAGTGACACCAAAAGCACACTTCTTAGGATTTAGTCTGAGACTAAATTTTTCCATTCTATCTAGTATCTTGCTCAAGTCATTTAGATGTTCAGCTCTAATCATAGATTTTGCTAAAGTATCATCAACGTAATCCTCCATAGTCCTATGCATCATGTCATGGAAAATAGATTTTATAGCCCTCTGATATGTAGCACCAACATTCTTAAGCCCAAATGGCATGACATTCCAACAGAAGGTACCCCATGCACATGTAAAATTAGTTTTCTCTTGATCCTCAGGAGCAATTTTGATCTGATTATATCTAAAAAAACCATCCATTAAAGAATACATCTCAAAGCCCCCAGTCATGTCCACTATCATATCAATGTTAGGTAATGGAAAATCATCCTTAGGGTATGCTTTGTTCACATCTCTAAAATCTATGCACACTCTTATAGATTTGTCTGGTTTAGAAATAGGTACAATATTAGAGATCCATTCTGCATAATCAATAACTCAGATAAATCTAGCTTTCACAAGCTTCTCTAATTCAACTTTTACCAAGAGTGCAACATGTGGATGCATCTTTCTCAATTTTTTCTTAATAGGTTTAACATTTGGAGCTATAGATAAATGGTGCATTATAAGATCAGGATCCAACCCTGGCATATTTGAATATTTCCATGCAAAGTTGATCTTTTTCTCTGTCAAGAATGTTGTAAATGTTTTCTTTTCTTCTTTTGATAAAGATTATGCTGCATGGATCAACTGTGGTTCTTCTGTTATTCCCAAATTGATGGATTGAGTGGGTTCAATTAGAACTAGAGATCTATCCTACAAATGACTTAGAAGGACATCAAATATCTCATCCTTAGGTGCCTCAGAGAGGTTTTCACCTTTAGATATGTCTTTTATTTTTACTTTTGTAGGTTCTGAGACTGCCACAAAGTTTTCACCCTCAGAACTCCTTTTCTTTTTATTCTTATTCTTATTTTTCTGACTAAGATACTTGATGTTTGACTCCATCATGCTAATGCTTGGTTCACTAATGGAATTCCTCATAGGCTCAACTGCATTTAGGTAGCAAGAAAGAGTATAGTCATTGGGAAAGGCATAAATACATTGGTTCAAGTTGGTGGATGTTATGTCAAGAAGGTCAGGGCATTGGATAGTCAAAGTGGTGAAAGATTGGGAAAGAGTGTTTATGAATATGGATCTATCATCATTGGTCCTAACCTGATGCTTGAGTTCAAAGGTGATATTACAACTTAAGATGTTTAATTCATGAATAGGCTCAATGTCATTGTGAAAGTTCACTTCAACCATCGGTGGATCAGACTCAACAAGTTCATCATTTCGCTCTAGACTTACATTGGGTTTAGGTGCATATTGGTGAATAACATCAACATGTTTCTCTGTGATAAGCTCATCTTCTTCTAGAATGGCTCCCCATTCATAGTCATTAGATTCTTCATCTATGCCTCTAGGATATCTAAGAATATAAGTAAAGTCAGGATGAATACCCCAAGAAGGGTTACCCTCAAATTCTGATTTGAATTCATACTCATTGGAATCTATCTCAGAATAGGTACCACCTTCCTCCTTATCTATGTGATTGTCTTCGAGATTAGCTGGTTCTTGTGTTGCACCTATCTCTTCCTCTATAGTAGGTTCTTGTGTTTCTACTACGTTAATTCTTTTTATTGGATCATCTTCAGCTTCAAGGAGGTCTTTTATTTCTTTAGGCAAATGCTCATAGGGAATGAGATCTTCAGTGGTGTCTAAATCATCACTATCAATTTGTTCTATTTTTTCTCCCTTTAGTTGATTTACGGTAGAAGGCTCAATCTATTCTAATACATGTGGGGAGTTCTTGCTAAGACATAAAGGCTTCTTCGTGTATCCTATACCTATTTTATTCTTGTTTTCTCATCCATGATGATCAAGAGGTGACAAAAGACCTTTACCCTATAGTCCTAGAGGTCCTTTTCCTTTATATCCCATCTTTGTAATCAATTTATCCCATGGGCCATATGACTTAGGCCATATATTCGGTATTTTAGCATCACATTTTTGGACAACTTGAGATTTAGGTTCATCTTTGTATAGCCATGCAAGCACAGCTTCATTCTCTTCAAACTCTTGTTTAGATACTTGTTCTGCAACAAAATTTCATTTATATGCTTCAAGAGGTTCTTTAGATTCTAGCTTGGACTATTTTAGAGTTTTCCCATAAGACTTAGGAGAGAGAGGGAGAGATGTCAAAGATAAGACTGGCTCTATAGTATATTCTCACATACCATTTTCTTTGATTTTAACCTCTTTAGCAATGTCTCCCATCTTGGATGTTGAAGCTACATCTATTTTCTTAGTGGAAGATTCTCTATTATTGGGAACAAGTTTATCAACACTCTCTTTTAAGGTATTGCAAGTTGTATATAGATCAACTAGAATCGTCACCTCCACTCCTTCATAAGGAAATTTCAAACATTCATGGAATGTAGAGGGAATGGATTTCATGTCATGTATCCAGGGTCTTCCTAGGAGGATATTGTAAGCCAAAGGTAGATCAAGAACTTGACATATAGTGTCTCCGATGACAGGACCTACTCTGATAGGTAAGACAATAGTTCCCTTAGAAGATCTTTCTTTCTCATCATATGCTTTGATAGTTATCTTCTTTTTGGGATCAATGGCCATTTTTGAAAATCCCAATTGTATAATCAATATGAAAGAACAAATGTTTAGGCCAGCACCTCCATCTATCAACACATGTTTGACACAATGGTTTTGGATCAAGACTTCAATATGCAAGGGCTAGTTATGCGGATGACTCAAGGAGTTATCATCGTCCTCTAAGAAGGAAACATACTGTGGAGACGTAAGATGACTAACCATAGACTGGAATCTATCTAAATCAAGGTCGTCAGGAATATTAGATCTGAGCAGAGCTTTGTCTAGAATGGGTTTATGAGCTAGAGATATCCGAAGCAACTCAAACATGGATATTTTAGCATTTGTGTGCTAGAGTTGTTGGAAAATACTCTATGAAGTAGGCCTCGTATCTTTAGGATTTGAAGATTTAGATGTAGCCTTATGTTTAGAAGTAGATGAAAGATTGAAAGGCACCTTAGGGACACTTGATGAATCTAGTATTTGTCCATATTGGTGTGCTTGAGCCTGTGATCGAGTAACTGCATTAGCTAATTGATTTTCTCTATCTCTTCTTACAATTGTGATGACATTGCAACACTCAGATAGACATGGTTCAACCATATTGATAACAACATTGTTTCCTGAGTAGGCATAATTGACTTTAGCACCCATATTAGGCTGAGAAGAAGAATCTTCTTTACCATGTTTAGGAAATGGTTTTGTGAATGTTGTATGATCATTATTACTCTTATGATTGTCAATCGTGATGTCTCCATTATCAATTTTATCTTGTATAATGTGCTTCAGGTGAATACAGTTATTAGTCTTATGACCTTTATTCTGATGGAAGTCACATAAATCATTCTCTCTCCACCATTTCAGTTTAGGTTTAGGATCAAAGAATTTTATCTCAGGCAAGTAGATGATTTTGTTGGCCAATAGATTTTTCATGGTAGATTCCAAGGATTCTCTGACAGGAGTGAATTTGTGATTAGGATCTGTAGCCCAAGGTTTGTAATTAGATGATGTTTTGTTGGACTTTGTGGCTTTAGCTTTAGAAGATTTGATGTCTTGGGTACCAACAGTAAGATTGAAAGTAGATGCCTTAGATGGGGCATGAATATTATCAACAACACCATCTGTGACAATGCCTTTATTCTTGTTCCAATTTTTGTTCTTGTCCTTAGAACTAGATCCAGATTCATACTTGTCCTTTTGAAGTGTGATGTCTCCTTTTTTCACAAGTACTTTCTCAATTTTGATCAGATTATCTACCATCTTGGCAAAAGATGTATGATTTTGCATTTGTAAAGGGTAGTTAATTTCTAGAACAAGATTGTTGATGAAGATTTCCAACTTCTCAGTTTCTGGGATGGGTCTAGCATATAGAGAAAATTTCTTCCTCCACCTCTTGAGAAATGTCAGGAATGGTTCTCCTAGATATTGTTTCAGATTGTAGATGTCGATCATGGTGACTGAATGTTGAATATTGTAGGAGTATTGTTGATAGAATAGTTTGATTAACTCCTCAAAAGTTTTGATAGTAGGAGGCATTCTAGAGAACCAATGAATGGCTAATCCTCCCAGAGATTGAGGGAAAATACACATTAAGTAGCTTAGTTCATGCATAAACTCCATAGATTGAGTACAGAATTATCTGACATGATCTTGAGGGTCAGAGTTTCCATCATACTTATCATATTTTGGCATCTCCACTCTTTTAGGGAATGGCGGCATGTACAAGTCTTTATCAAATGGAAAAGGGCATAGAGCTTCCACGGAGAAATCCTTAGGTTCCTTTTCTTTCTCAAGTTTTTTAAGTTTGACTTGCATGGCATGCATCTATTTCATCATAGCCATGATAGGAGTTTCTTCTTCATGTTTAATGATATCTTCTACATTAAAGTTGGGAGGAAGTTTAGCTCCTTGATGAGCTAACTCTAGAAAGTATGCCTCTCTATCTTCCTTCAAGAAATGTTTCATCATTCTTTTGAAGTCATCATTTTTTTGATATCGAACAATTTCAGAAGGTTTGGGTTCTTGATCCACAACATGTTGAGAATGGTGTCCTTGAAACCCATGTTGTGTCCCTCCATGAGACATGGTGGGATTTTTAGGAATCCCTAGATTAGATTAAGGTGGGGTTTGTTGATTACCTCTGTGAGTTAATGGAGGGGGGACGTAACCATTTTTCAATCAAAAATTGCCAAGACCGTCATCTTCGTATAGACCAAAATTGTAGAGTTGTTCAAGAGTGGGACCCTTGTGAATAGTCAAAGGTGCAGTCTCAAGGGCTTCTCCAGATTTCTTGTGTGATGAAGCTCTAGTTTCCACCATTAACCTTGGGTGAAGCAAAAGAATAAGATGCATACAACTAAAGAATGAATTTATTCTAGAAGATCAAATGATGCAACCTTGTCAAGATTGAAGTGATTAAGGATTAGATTGGATGTAAATGAAGGATAATGTGCCACAACAGTGTGGGTGGACACCCAAAAGATGGTGGGCATGAGCTCGCAACACTTAGCCATTTTAGCAACAAGACTGAATTTGAAGATAATTTTGATAAGGTTTTTGACACAAGATGAAAAAGACTCAAATTGATAACCCAGAAGGCTAAATCAGACTCAAGAGACCATGTTAGGAAAATGAATGGATTCATTCTAGTTTCTACTCTATTCCTGACACAGTGATTGGTTCAACAGATTCTGGAAATAGGCTGTAAAAACTAAGTTTCTGACAATTTTGACCACTTTCTGATAATTTTTCTCAAATGACTTTCTGCAGGATCGTACGACAGTGGGTAGGTTATGAAATGACAATTGGCAAACTTGTACAATAGTTGAAAAACTTGCATGATAATTGATAGCAGGTTTTTAACTTTTGTTTTTTGTTGTGGCAAAACTTGTATGACACTATACAAGCTATCATACAATAATACAGGGGTTCTGAAATGACTTTTTCCAAAACTTATATGACTTTATGACCTGATGGGATGACTTTTGACTCTAGAAATGATTTTTAACTTCAGATTTTGTAAATTTTTGGTTTTCAATTTCAGATGGTTCACAAATTTCTCTATCTAGGTTTGAAGATTATTCTGAGATCATTCATTTGTGGTAACCCAATAGATAAACAAGCATGCAAAATAGCAAGTAAGTGATTCCAAGCACATCCGAAAATGATGAATAGGGGACAAAGCAACCCTGCACATGAACAATCAATTGATTGAATGTTCTAATCCCTAGGAGTGCTAATTGTGTATGTTCCAAAAAGTTGTTCAATAACACACATATTCCTAGAAAAATGAAAATTTGGCCTCACTAGGGTTTGTAGTAATGGTTTGACTCTGCAACTTTTGTGATCTCAAGAGGGCAAACTCCAATCCAGGTGCAATGGGGTTTTGACATAGTCCGAGAAATTAATCAATCAGGAGCTGCTAGGGAGATCTGACAGCCCAACAAGAGACCACACCTATGAAGATTTCCTCCACAAGGACATTTATATAGCGACTGCTGCTACCACAATGGAAATGGCTATTATCACTTGAGGTTTCATCCATGTGGTTGACCCAATTAAGGGAATGTCCACTATGGTTAACCCTCTCTAAAGGTGACTCACAAAAGATACCACATGGAGACTGGTTCTGGATTCAAGGATCTGAGTTTCTAATACTACCCAAAAAGGGAGTAGAGCATAGTCCTCTAGCCTTTTCACTTTTAACCAAAACAAAGAAGATAGATTAATCCGACATGCTAAGACCAAGATTATCTCACAAAAATATATGACATCTACCACTTATGATCTATCAACCTCTCTAGAGAGAGAATGTATCAATCAAAAGTTGAAGACACATGAATCTAGTAGAATGTTAGACTCTCTCAGTACCTTCCCTACCTACAAGGGGATCCTTCATCAAGAGGAGCTTCTCATGAATAAACAAGTGGAAGAAGCTCAATCTCTAAAGATCATCCACAAATAGTGTTCATAGGGCCTATTTACTATGTGTAACAGATATGCAGAAAGCAAATCTATGTTCATTTTATAGCCCAAAATGAAGTTTGTACTATGAAAGCAAGAAAATCACACAAGCTTGACACGTGAGAGTTTGTTTTAATCCAAATCGAAATGTTATCAGCTTGAGAAGAATACCTGAATTCCTCGCAATGCTCTTAGTAGACTTTTACCTATTTTAGCAATTTAGTTGCGCCTTTTCCAATCAGATTCAACAAGTATCAGTAAAAAAATAGAAGATTTCAATTGTTAAGGTTAGTTGTTAGTCCAAATCTGAAAATCAAATTTGAAAAACTACCAAAAAAAAATCTGAAATTACAATTGAATTCTAGAGTCAAAACTCGTACGATAGTGGGTTACCTCCCAGACGAAAGTCTGGAAACTCGTATGACTGTGGGTGTTTGTTCATATGACAATCGGGCTTCCAAATGATAGTGTGTACTATCTGATACGAGCCTTGAAATCTAAACCTGTCATATGATAGTGGGTACCTCCCGAAATGACTTTCTGACAAAAGTTGTACAAAAAAGTATGGACAGAAAATAAAAATCATAGTTTTAACACAGAAAATGACAAGAAAGTGATAGAAAATGATAGAAAGATGATGGAAACCCATTTCAGGGCCCCATAATGGGTGCTAAAAATGTGTGTGTGAATTTTGTACCTAGCTGTAGACACAACACTTCAGTAAAATATTAGAGGTTAGCCAAAATCAAAATCATGCAATGAAATGGAAACTAAACTAACCAAGTGATTTACTACCTTCTAGTAGGTGCGAGTATGATACTCTCATATCAAACCAAGACCGGTGACAATGCAACACCTAACCGAAGGATTTGAATGCAAAATATGAAAGATTATGAATGCAAATTAATCTATATTTTTGTATTTTCTATGCAATAAGATGAAAAAATGGATATGAATCTATTCTATATGGAAAAATGATATGATATGCAATTAATCTAAGAATTGATATGCTAAATGATATGAATACTCAAGAACAAAGAAAATCTCACAACAGCTCTGATTCACAAAGATAGATTCTTCGATCACCAATTCTCCAGCGTGAGGATGCAATTTCATGGATCTTTTTAGAAGAGCTAAAGCCTTGATTTTATAGAAATCCAAGGCTTTGGAGGTGCATGAGAAAAGCCATAAATCACTCTTGATCAACTCAGGTTGATTCTTGAGTTATCAAGAATTTAGAGAAAATTAACTCATAAGATCATGCAAAAGCAGAGTTTTACTCAAAATAGAGTTTAGATCAAATTTCAACTCATCATCAGATGTTGAGTTTCAATTTAAAATTGATTGTTAATTTCTAGTTGCCTGCTTTTTTGATTGTGCATGATTTAATTATAAATTAATTTAAAAATAAAGTGATTTATCCTCAACTTAACTGATTTTGAATTAAAATAATTGATTTATGGGTTAATCAATTATTAAATCAAACTTTATTCCAATTAAATCATTAAATTTGACAACTTTGATTTTAAATCAATTAAATAAATATCTAATTGATTGTTTGTAGAAATTTTGATTTATTGTCAAAATAAAAACAATATTAATTAGGAATAAATATAATTAAATCTAATTAAATAATTAAGTGGCAATATTAATCTAATTAATTAAATATTCAAAATATTTAATTAATCAAATTTTAGTATAAATAAAATTTATCACCAAATAATCATTAAATTAAAGATAATTAGGATAAGAAGGAATATTGCTAGGAATATTCTCTGATGCAGAATTAAGATAAAATCAATTAGGATTCAATAATGTGCAGATGTGCCTTAGGTTAGGACTTTAATGTTGATTTCATTCAAATTGAAGATGTAGGAGGTTAATGAACCTATAGCCCATTTTTGGGGTATTACACCATACATAGTGGACTTAGTCCTTATCTATCAAACTCCCATCCCCCACCCATCCCAACACCCCGTCCTCTTTATCCAATCCACACCTCCACCACCAGCCCATCACTCCCAAGGTGTTCTATCCTCAAGCCTATCCACTACAACAATCATGTCCAATCTGGTACATATCCTTTAAATATCTTGTATAGAGTGATCTTCCTGTCCCAAATTTTGAGCTTCTATACATATTCGGTGAAAATATCTTCCCGTCTGTTGTACATATTGTCGTGTTTTGTTGTACACATCCTTGTCAGTCCTGCAAAAACATATGATTAAATATCTTGTTCCACTCAGCCTTGTACTTCAACAACATCAATTGTCAACTATCCTTGATCAAAGTGGTTCTCCTCGACTCATCATTTGCCAGCGAACACCAACACACATTCTCCCCATCAACACGGGTCCTCCCAAATTTATCCTTCTGTATTTTCTGGCCTAAGCCTAATCATGGGTCTGCACATATGTATCCTTCTATTTTATCTGACCTAATCTTCCACCAATCACACCAGGTCCGTGATGATGTATCCTTCCTCACGTTCTGACCAATCTTCCCACCATCAATCAAACCATCAAATCTCTCTCCTTGGAAAATGATTTCTTTTGGAGTTATCATCGGTCTTGGATTTTGTCCTTTGGATCTTATTAATCTTTTGTGGCTTCTCGTTGTTCCTCCCTTCAAAGTCACCATGATCTTTTATATCATGGTGTGTTGTGAATGAGGGAAATCTGGGGCAAGGTCTTTTTCTCTTTTGCTTCTGCCTGTGAGTCCATCAGACATGACCCTTGCACAGTTCACATGTGATTTTATGGGTTACCTAATGTACTTGGGAAATGTCATTTGTCTATTGTTTCTCCAGTCTCATTTCTACAATGCTTCCTCTTGGGTTCATGTGTGATGTTTGGGAAACCTTGCGTATCTTTTTCATGTCAGTCCTATGCAATGCTGGTAGCAGGGCATTGTGATCCCAATATCCTTGGTAGGGTTCTAATATTTCTATGTCAAACTCAGTTGTGCTCTCCACATTTACACTTGGAGCTTGCCAAATCCCCCATCCCGCACCATCTAGATTAATCTTGCATCTTACATATTTCATGTAGTTGCATCCTACATCCTGCATCCCATCTCATCTTGCATTTATCCATCTTTTCTCTTAGAAGTTTTGTTATTTATCCTCCCTTCTTCCTCCCTCTTTTTCCCTCCTTCCCTTCCTTTATGTGTTCTTCTCAATAAAATTCCATAACATTTCTTCTTAGCATTATATTCTCGAGGGAGCACAACCTCTATAATACCCCAAAAATGGGCTATAGGTTCATTAACCTCTTACATCAACAATTCGATTGAAATTGACCTCAAAGTCCTAGCCTAAGGCACATCTGCACATCAGTTTATCAAAAACCTAATTGATTATCTTAATTCTACATCGGGGAATATTCCTTGAATATTCCTAATTTATCATAATTATCTTTAATTGAATATTATTTGGCGATAAATGTCATTATTTATCCTAAAGTTGATTAATTGAATATGATGCATATTTAATTAACTAATTTAATTCTGCCACTTAATTATTTAATTAGATTTAATTGCATTTATTCCTAATTTATATTTTTTTTATTTTGACAATAAATTAAAATTCCTACAAACAATCAATTGAATATTTATTTAATTGATTTAAAATCAAAGTTGTCAAATTCAATGATTTAATTGGAATAAAGTTTGATTAAATAATTGATTAACCCATAAATCAATTGTTTTAATTCAAAAATTAGTTAAGTTGAGAATAAATCACTTTCTTTATTAAATTAATTCATATTAAATCATGCACAATCAAAAAAGTAGTCAACTTTAAATCAATTTTCAATTTCAAATTGTTAACTTTCTAAACTCAACATCTGATTGTGAGTTGAAAAAGTGAACTAAAGTCTATTTTGAGATAAAAAATGCTTTTGCATGATTTTATGAGTTTATTTATTCTTAATTTCGTGTTGACTCAAAAATCAACCTGATTTTATCAAGAGTGATTTATGGCTTTTCACAATGCATCCTCAAGCCTTGGATTTCTATAAAATCAAGGCTCAGCTCTTCACAATTACATCTCTCAAATTTGCACAATTACTCTGGTGAAATTGCTTCTGAAGAATCAAGCACTTGCAACAAGCGATTTTGTGAGATATTTCATTATTTTTCATAGCTTTACATCCATTCTCATATCAATTCATAGCATTGTTAGACTAATTTGCATATCAATTTCATACATTCTAGACTAGTTTCATATAATTTTTCATTTTATTTCATCAAAAGTCCAAAAAAATAGATTAATCTACATTCATATTTCATTGCTTTCAATCATTTAAATCGTTCATTTAGGTGTTGCATCATCATTGATCTCGGTCTAATCTGAGAATACCATACTCGCACCTACCAGAAGGCAGTAAATCACATGGTTAGCTAGTTTCATTTATATTGTAGATTTCAATTTTGCTAACCTCTAATGTTTTACTGAAGTGTTGTGTCTACAACTAGGTACAATTTTCACACAGACATTTCTAGCACCCACCGTGGGGAAACCCACCTTTACATGCTGGTTTTGGTTATTTTTTTGGAGCTAACCCCCTTGTGCAGATTTGCTTGGAGACTAAAACCCTAAATTTTCAAAGATTTGATTATATCTCCCAAACGGCTTGGAGTTTTGGTCTGAAATTGTTTTTGCAAGTTGGAGACATATCACGGAAGCTTCGATAAAACATTTAGAATTTTTTGAGATATTGTAAATTTTTAATAATTTATTCTTTATTTTTCATAAAAAAATAATTTTTGGCACAAATTAGCATATTTTTTTGGAAATTTTTACATTTTCAGAAAGATCTTTAAACTATACAGGGGGTGCTAGAATAACTAAGAGGGGGGTGAATCAGTTATCCATAGTCCCAATCATAAAATGTATATCCAAAAATAATTTACTAAAACTTCTACAGCTCGGTAAACTAAAATAGTATTATGTCTGTGCTTTTACCGATTACCAGTTAATAACATATGATGATTACCAATCAAATCCAATATGAAACATGTAAAGTATGATAACAAACAATCATCACAATCAACACATAACACAAGAGATTTAATGTGGAAACCCTATGAAGGGAAAAACCACCTGGGACCGGCAACCCAAAAATTGTTCACTCTTTCAAAGTGAGGTCGGTGAAGAGCCAACCCTATTAAAGGTTACAAACACATTGTGAGGTGTGACCTTGTTAGAGGATTTTAGACTAACCATTATTGTCCAATCAGCATTCACTATGGGGTTGACATGATAACAAATGTACACTCAATGAATGACATTACAAAACTTCCTAGTCCACTCTGTTAAGAGATTTCTCTGTTTACAATGGTTAAAATGTAACAACAGTTGATTTGATTACAACACAACTTCAATTACAGATTATCAAATCTATGTTAAGCTCATTCAAATCCTCTGATCAATATATCAATTCTATTTCAATCAATATTCAGTAACTTGTTGTCGCTCAGTAATAGCTTTCTGACGCTCGATAATCTCTATAGTTCAGTTCTCCTTAACCAGTGATCAGGCATGCATGAAGCTTGTTCACGTGATATCTCTGCAATCTCCTTCTTCTGGCATGATTGCATCATGAAATCCTAGTCTCTTAAATAGATGAGTACATCATTTTAATTCCATCCATCAAATTTTGCTGCTTAATCTCCTTTATTGATTTTGTCACTTAAACCTTCCTCGGTTGATGTGTCAGTAACATGTTTTATTTCAATCACTTAGATCTTCTTCAAATTATGTTAGCCATCGATCTTCGTAACAAATATTATCTTCATCTCTGATTTCGAGGTACTTTATAGCTCATCAACTTCATCGGCTAAACTAGTCATTTAGTTATTTTCTTTTGCTTGGTTAACAAAGAAATGTGTCGGTGAACACAAGCTCGGTTTGTACTGTGATAGGTATACACTACACTGCGTCAGTGTATACAGAAATGGTTCTTTAACCGACAACATTGCCTTGTGTGTTTTTATCTATCCTTCATCATAGATGAATGCAACATAATCAAGTCAATAACATAAGGTCATAGACTCATCCATAAGTTACCCAATGTATTCCTTATCCTTATCTATCGTATCCATCTTCCTCATGTAGATATATATGTTTTTCATCTCTTTTCTTCTTCTTCTACAGATGTTTGGGTATAGTAACTTACAAGATAAGTATTGTCAAAACTAGTTGACATCAATGACAAAATATTACTGATTTAACCATCTTACATATCTAATCAGTAACTCAGTGATCTTAAATCATTGATCTTCAAGTTATACAATGTATTCAAATCAGTTGTAGTTCATCAATATCTCCCTTTGACATTGATGGCAACACAAGCAATTTGAAATATGCCATACACATACCAAACATGTATTCTACAACTCTATCAAAAAATGTTGTAACAATACAAGCTTTCCCTAGCTTAATATGTTTAATCACTATGTTACATAAAAACATTTGCAAGTCCAGAATGCTTCTACAGATATGATCTTTTCAGCCCCCTTTTATGTATCTCTCTCCCTTTGTCTTTGGATCCATATTCTTCATATTGATCTCTCTCCCTTTGACAACAATTCCAAAGAACAATACAAACATACAGCTCTGTAGTAGCCATGTAACTCTCTGTTGTTCAGTGCATTCTCTGCATCTCGGTATACTGTTATGCAAATCTATTCCTATACTTCAACTTTTCACAACCTTAGATATAAATCCAAAGTGTGAACTCTACTACATCAACATGTATGATCTTCTAATAAGATTAGGCTTATGCAACCTCCAGATCACCTTAGTGATTGGTAGACAGGGGACGGACCCCAAGTCTAGTCCTCAAGTATTCATATGTATCCTTCGGTAGAGGCTTTGTAAATATGTCAGCAAGTTTTTCATTTGATGTAACAAACTCTATCTTAACTTGGTTCTCTTGTACTTGTTCCCTTAAGTAGTGATACTTAATTGATGTATGCTTTGTTTTAGAGTGCATCACCAGTTTATTTGAATTATTAATAGCACTAGTGTTATCACAATATATAATCACCAGCTTAGTGATTACCTCATTCATACCTTCTATCACTTGCTTCTTATATGCAATATTAGAACAGTTAGTAGCAACAACAACATACTCTGCTTCAGCTATAGACTGAGAAATACAAGCCTGTTTCTTACTTGTCTATGTAACAAGTCTTTCACCAAAGAAGAATGCTCCTCTGGTGGTACTCTTTCTATCATCCACATTTCTAGCCCAATCAACTTTGGTGTATACCTTCAGTTCAAACTTTCCTTTCTTAGGGTACCATAGTCCATAATCTTTAGTTTTCTTTAGGTATCTTAAGATTCTCTTTGTAGCAACCATGTGTGATTCTCTAGGGTTTGCAAAAAATCTAGCAACTATTCCAACAACATGTGCTATATTAGGTCTCCTGTGAACTACATACATTAACTTACCAATCATGGATCGATACAGTGTATGGTTTACCTCGGTAGTTCCATCTTCTTTAGTCAGTTTACATCTAGTAGCCATCGGTGTTCCCATAGGTTGAGCATCTTCCATACCAAATGTCTTCAAGACTTCCTTTATATATTTAGATTATGTGATGAATATACCATCATTCTGCTAAATCACTTGTAAGCCTAGAAAGAACATAATCTCTCCAAACATAGACATTTTGAATTCACTTTTCACTTCATCAACAAATGACTTACAGATTTGATCTTGTCCTCCAAATATTATGTCATCCACAAATATCTCAACAATCAAGATAGTATCATTAGAATTTACTTTCATGTACAGATTACTATTTTCACTTGTTCTAACAAATCCAATACTCAGCAAATAGTTATGCAGCCTCTCATACCAGGCTCTCGGTGCTTGCTTCAAACCATATAAAGCTTTATGTAATCTACATACCATATCTTTATTTTCTGGATCAATGAACCCTTCAGGTTTTTCTATGTAGACTTCTTCTTCAAGTATCCCATTCAAAAAAGCTGATTTGACATCCATT
Organism: Chamaecyparis obtusa; assembly: GCA_027943335.1. Classification (NCBI taxonomy): domain Eukaryota; kingdom Viridiplantae; phylum Streptophyta; class Pinopsida; order Cupressales; family Cupressaceae; genus Chamaecyparis; species Chamaecyparis obtusa. Next base: position 101,092 of record BSBK01005320.1, read on the forward strand.
TGGTAAACTTTGAACTTTTTGTGTGCAACATATGCAAGTAACATTCTGACTCCTTCTAATCTAAAAATAGGTGCAAATGTTTCACCATAATCTATTCCTTCCTCCTCTACATATCCCTTGCATACTAACCTAGCTTTGTTCCTTGTTACCTCTCCATTCTCATTAAGCTTGTTTCTGAATATCCACTTAGTACCGATAACATTCTTGTCCTTAGGTCTGGGTACTAAACTCTAAGTTTTGTTATTCTCTATCTATTCTATTTCCTCTTTCATTGCATTGACCCAATCATCATTTTCTAATGCAACTTTTACATTCTTCAGTTCATAATCACAAACTAGACATGTACCTTGTCTTGCTTTACTCCTTGTTTGCATTCCAGCTTGTCTATTTCCAATGATTTGTGTCTCAGGATGATGTCTTATGAAAAATTTTGCCAGTATCTGATCTCTTCTTTCTTGTTCATCTTGTGCAGGTTCATTTTCTTACTTGGCGGGTGCTTCCTGCTCGTCGGTTTCTTTTTCTTGTTCCTCGGTATTGTTTTCCTGTGGACCGGTTGTCACTATCTGTTGTTTTGGTAGGTAATCTGGTTGTTCAATGTAATTGAATCTACCGTATTCTTCTAGTTCCTTTGTGATTTCCTCTACATTCTTATCATCAAACTCATCAACTCGAACATTAGTACTTTCAATCATTTTATTAGTTACCTTGTTAAGACACTTGTATGCTTTACTTTTAGTGGAATATCCTAGAAATATCCCTTCATCACCTTTTGAGTCAAACTTCCCATTTCTTTCATCTTTCAAAATAAAGCATTTACTTCCAAAAATCTTGAAATAACTTACAGTGGGTTTGTGGCCAAACCATAACTCATAGGGTGTCTTATTAGTGTCCTTCAATTGTACTCAGCTCAAAACATAAATAGTTGTGCTAACAGCTTCCCTCCAGTATGTCTGAGCAACATTCTTTTGTAACATTAGTATCCTTGCATAGTCAACTATTGACCTAGTCCTCCTTTCAGCTATTCCATTTTGTTGTGGCATCCTCGGTGCAGAGACCTATCTTTTAATACCATGCTCATTACAAAATTTAGTAAATTCATCATAAATAAATTCACCACCTCAGTCAGATCTTAAGCATTTCAATTCTTTACCAGTCTCTTTCTCAACTTTTTCTTTATACCACTTGATCATCTTAAATGCCTTTGATTTTTCTTTCAAGAACATGATTGTCATTAATCTAGTATAATCATAAAAGAAATAATAAAATATCTATCTCCATAGTAACATTGAGTTCTCATAGGACCACATAGGTTGGTATGCACTAACTCAAGTAATTTCTTTGTTGAATAATCTTTTCTTTTGAAACTAGATTTTGTCATTTTACCTTTCTGACATTCATGACACATAATATGATCAGGCTTAGATAAGTTAGGCAAACCTCTAATCTTTTTCTTTTTACTAATCTTAATCATGTTATCAAAATTCACATGACATAACCTCTTATGCCACAACCATGCATCTTCATCTTTCATCATTAAACAAGAAGACTGGTCATTATCAAGATAAAACAAATTACCTCTCAACTGTGTTCCAGATCCAATAAGTCTTCCTCCATCATCATATATCTTCACTTTCTTTCTCTCAAAAGAAACTCAGTGGCCTGAATTGTTCAGTTGTGCCACACTTAGCAAATTATAGTTTAGACATTTTACCCAATAAGCATTATCATATCTAATTTTATCATTTATCATCAGGGATCCTTTTTCTCTAACCATACATGGTGTATCATTACCCATTCTAACAGATCCTCCATTATGTTCTTCAAGATGATCAAATTTCTCTTCATCACCAGTAATGTGATGTGTAAAACCACTATCTATGATCCATGTATCATTTTTATTAACCTTAGAGATAAGTGATGTCTCTACATACCTTTCATCTTCTTCTAATTCATCCTTCATTGCAATAAATACTACATCCACATCTTCATCAGTGTCAGTATCAGTGACATCTTCTTCTGCAATGTAGCACACCTTCTTACCTTTATCATTATTGTCTTGGTTGTCTCTGTTGTAGTGTCGGTAACTTCTATTGCCTCTTCTCTCATAGCTTCCTTCACCAGATCGGTCTTTATTTTTGTCATCATCTTTCCTGTGTGGACATCTAGCAGCAATATGACCAACCTCTTTAAAATTAAAGCATGCTAAAGGTAATTTACCTATATACCTTCCTTTACCTTTTAGGTAACCTTCTGGACATAAGAGCTTCAAGTTCATTAAGCTCATCATTAGTATTGCTATCACTATCATCATTCTTATTTCTGCTACTAGACTTACCAATCTTCAAAGAAGACATAAAAGCATATTCAACAGATGCTACAACACTATTGTCAAAGTTATTCAATTCAAAGGTTGTAATCTTACAATCAGATTATCAAGAGTAAGGTTGTTACCAAATGGAGACCTTGTTTCATGAATTGCAGATATTCTGATTGCATAAACTGACAATAAGGTTTTGAGAACTTTGCTTACCACTGTCTCTTCATCAATAACACCATAAGATGCTCTAAAAGAATGTACTACCTCTTTTAGTCTATTTGTATAATGCACAATATTTTCTCCTTTCTTCATCTTCATGTCATCGAATCTACCCCTTAAGCTTTCAGCTCTAGCTCTTTTGACATTCACATCACCACTATAAACTTGAGCAAGTTTATCCCACATACATTTAGCAGTAGTGCAATTTTTAATATCTTCAAATTCGGCATCGGTACAGGCAGCAACAATCTCCATCATAGTAACATTATGTTCATGCCTGTCTCTTAGTTGATCAAGGGTCAAGGGACCAGTGGGCGGTGCAATGTAGCCATTCTCCATTAGTGTTAGGGAAGAATTCCCAATTCCATATACATGCATCTTCATTCGGCTTTGCCATACTGTGAAGTTATCTTTGTTTAGCTTTGAAACTTCCCTCTTATACATTTTGAGATCTTTGTGCTGAAGTCCTTAAAAATTTGTTCCAAGAAACCAACGCTCCGATACCAATTGTTATAATAACTGAGAGGGGGGTGAATCAATTATCCACAGTCCCAAACACAAAATGTATAGCCAAAAACAATTTACTAAAACTTCTGCAGCTCCGTAAACTAAAATAGTAGTATGTCTGTGCTTTTACCGATTACCAGTTAATAACATATGATGATTATCGATCAAATCCAATATGAAACATGTAAATTATGATAACAAACAATCATCACAATCAACACATAACACAAGAGATTTAATGTAGAAACCTTGTGAAGGGAAAAACCACCTGGGACCAGCAACCCAAAAATTGTTCACTCTTGTAGTACCCTGCCCCTAGTCCAATTTTATAAATGTTATGATTATTTTAGGATGATAGATTATATATTAGGAGATCATTGATGCTTATGATTTTATTGACCCCATACTTGCATGTGTATGGTTGATGTGTTTGTTTTATATTTTTGTTTGACGTGCCTGATGTGGTTGAGGGACAAAGTCATAGTTACTTGCTTGTGAGATCCACATGATCGGCTAATCCCTGCCATTGTCTGTTACATATTTATATATGTATGTATATGCGGGTGTTGTATGTAGGTTTGCAGGTACCGGGCATCGACTTCCCTAAATTGTCAGGATGAGCGTGCCTTATCGCAATACCTCAAATGGTAAGAGAGGGGAGATAACACAGGTCCAAATCCTAACCTAAGCCATATTATTGTCCTGAAATAGTGGACAAGATTTTGTTATTCCTACCCTTCCTAAACTCATCTAGTTGATGTGAGTTTATAACCTTGTCCTTAGGTCCTTGTGATGCTTTCGATTTTGGTGCTTGGCGTGTTTTCTATAATTAGATTGTTTAATTTGATTATATAGTGCAATTTTAATAAATTGGATCTTTGCTATTTTTATCCATGAGAGATTATTTATTTATTTATATGGAAATTAATTAAATGCAATTATTGAGTGTGGTTGAAATATTTAATTAATGAGAATTAATTAAATATCTTCACCCTAGAACTATTTAATTTTACGTTTAACCTATGTTCAATTGAAATGTATTTGTTAATTTGAGATTAATTGTGCATGTAGAAATTATTTTAGAATTAAATATTTTATTTTAATTGAATGCATTGAAATTGAGTAAATTTTATTAAAGGTATTAGTTAATTTTGGTTAAAGTGTTCTCAACAAAAAACAAAGTGAAAATAGACTTGAGTTCAACTGAAATTGAACTGCAATTCAAAGTCTAAATTCATGCAAGCCCTTTTGGAGAGTGGAGTTTTCAAACCCTAGCAGGTGTAAGGAGATTTCCTACATGTTGGAGATTTAGCCATAATTTTGGGGAGACAGGTTGAAGAATTTTAGCAGGCAGGTTGAAGGATTTTGGTGGAGAATCCAATTTTTGGAAAAGTTTGAAAGTTTGGAATTTGTCTTCAGATCTGGTCTTCGTTCGAAGATTAACTTCGGTGTTTGAGGTATGGTTTGATTTTTCTTTATAATTATGTTGTTTTGCAATTCGAAAAGACTATTTTTTCTGTGCCTATTGTATTTTCCTGACTGGATCTCTATTCTATGAATCTTCTCTCTCTTCCTATTGTATGCAGTCATTGTTTTCAAAGTTTTGGTAATTCAATTTCATTAAATTGAAGTTTTGTGCAATATTGGTTGAATTGATATTCATTGATATTTTTGAGGAAATTTAAATCAATTGAAAACCTAGGTTCAAATTTATTATTATTTATAAATCAAAGATTCACAAGTTAAAAATACTATCCATTTGCGAATTAAATTTAACATTTGAAAAAAAGAAGATTATTTTAAAATAAATATATTCGTTTGATTTGTGAATATTATGAAAGTTTGGATTCTTATGAAATTTTTCTCCTGATTAATCATTTGCGAAACTAGATACTTAATTTTATTTATTCTTAAAAATTAATTAAAATTAAAAATAACAATATAGGTAAGTGGGGGTCACGCCTTGCATGGCGGCCCCACTACCGTAAAACATGCTATCCATATTTGTTATTAAGGGGGCAAGTTTAATTCAAACAAAATGCACCCCATCCCTTTATAAAGGGAGTGCTTAAAGCAAGGAAGGGTGGGGGCCACGTATCTTCCCCTCCCCATGCAATTAGTTAGTTAGTAAGTATTTTATTTATTTTATTAAAGTTTTTTTTATACAAAGTTTTTTTAAATTAATGATTTTTGGTTTAATATATATATTTAATATGTGGTAATTAACTTTTGATAATTTTTTTAAATGTAGATTAATTTTGTTAAATATTTTATATTTGGTACTATATTTAATTTAATTAATATTTAAATTTAATTATTAATAGATTTTTTTAAATTATTAATTATTATTAATTAATAATTCTTTTATTATTTAAATGATATTTATATTGATTTAAATATTTATATCATTTTATTAATGTTAAGTAATTAAGATGTGTTTTTTTTTTAAAGTATATTAAATAATTAATATATTTAGTTATTGAGTGGATAATTGGAGTTAAGGGTGTATATTTTCTTTTAGGAAATTTTGAAGGGTGTTGCAATATTTTATTTATCACGCAATTAATTAGGGAATGTGCATTTGGAAGGTATATATTTCTACATGTGTGTTTTGTTTGTAAAAGGGTTGTTATGTTGTAGTTTGATTGAAATTTGGGCATTGAGTATTTAATTAAATCGATTGATTTAGATTTAGTGACTTTTTATTGTGCTCACTTTTGTAAATTAAATCACGTTTAGTCTTTTATTACCCTATGTGGTGGTTTTGAGGGGCTAGAGTGTCAGTCAATAGGAATGTGAGTCCAGAGGTGGGTTTTTGGATATTTTATCTATCATGTTTGTTTGCCTTGCATATTCTGTTGTGTCGGTGAACTTGTTATATGATGATTCTAGATTTTCTTGTTTCTATCTTCGTTGGAACTAGTATTGAGATTAATGAGTTGTGCTAACTCAGAGTTATACTTGATCTTGTGAAACCCTAGGGTAGGTTATCTGAGTGTATAGAAGGAAGTGGCTTGTAATTGGTGCCGGAGCCTGGAAGTGGCTACCGGGATATCCTATTACAAATAGCTTAATACTTGATAATTAATGGCATTGAGAGTTTAAAATAAACCTAATAAGATATTATGTGTCTCGCCCATTCCTGAGTTCCTGATTGATTTTTTTACTAGGATGGGAGTGAGAAGATGCTTGCCACCTACGTGGACTGGATATGGCATAGTTAGTACCTTGTCTACACGAGGGGTTACTGATACCACATAGAGTCACTAGGGCGTCGGGGTCTAAAGAGACTACCAAGATAACCTTAGAGTTGGCTCATGTGATAACACTTCCTTTATGCATCTTAGGTTTCCTACATGTGTTGGTTGCCTCTGGTTGTCTCTGTTGTACCTTTTGAGTTAGAAGCTTCTAGGATCTCTTCCTTAGTTTGTTTTGTTTTTGTTTGTTATCCAAGTGGGATCTAATGTTATCTCCTTAGCATAATGGGAGTGGACCATTTAGGTTCATGAGGTTGGGTGGTAGTGATTCTTTTACCATTTGAGATTCTAACATTCGTGTACTAGTGCTGGATGATCCCTGTGGCAGTTGATTCTTCTTGTTCTTCTTTGGTGGAGATGCGATCTTCTTCTTCTTCTTCCTTTCTGTGATCTTGTATCATTGTATCAATTCTGTAGAGTTATCATGTCGTACTTTTTAGTTATTGTATTTGCATACCCTACGACATGTGCATTGGATGTAGGTTATTATGGTTACCTTATGGTACCAATTGTATCTATGTTATCTTTTATGTGATGTTGCATTTGTCTTTCATTTGTTTATATGAGTTTGTAATTATGTATAATCTAAATTAATTAATTTTATATTAACATAATCTTTGACATAGAATCCTTGAGAGTTGTAACCTATGTGAGTTGTTCATTTCATTGTATTACTTCTGCATTGTAAAACTTTGATGTTGTTGAATGTTAACACTTTTAAAAAAAAATTATTCTGCAAACTTAGATGCATGTTTAGGTTAAGTTCTCATGGGTTCCTTGGCGGGGCATTACAACTCTTATGAAGTGAGGTCGGTGAAGACCCAACCCTATTAAAGGTTAAAAACATACTATGAGGTGTGACCTTGTTAGAGGATTTTAGACCAACCGTTATCGTCCAACCAGAATTCACTATGGGGTTGATAGGATAAAAAATATACACTCTATGGATGACATGACAAGACTTTCTAGTCCACTCTGTTAAGATATTTCTCTATTTACAATGGTTAAAATGTAACAGTAGTTGATCTGATTACAACACAACTTCAATTGCAGATTATCAGATCTATGTTAAGCTCATTCAAATCCTCTGATCAATATATCAATTCTATTTCAATCAATATCCAGTAACTTATCGTCGCTCGATAATAGCTTTCCAATGCTTGATAATCTCTGCAGTTCAATTCTCCTTAACCAGTCTGATCAGACATGCATGAAGCTTGTTCACACAATATCTCTGCATTCTCCTTCTTCCGACATGATTTCATCATGAAATCCTAGTCTCTTAAATAGACGAGTAAACCATTTTAATTCCATCCATCAAATTTTGCCGCTTAATCTCCTTTGTTGATTTTTTCCTCTTAAACCTTCCTCGGTTGATGTGTCAGTAACACATTTTGTTTCAATCCCTTATATCTTCTTCGAATTATGTTGGCCATCGATCTTCGTAACAAACATTATCTTCATCTCTTATTTCAAGGTACTTTACAACTCATTAACTTCATCGGCTAAACTAGTCATTTAGCTCTTTTCTTCTGCTCAGTTAAAAAAGAAATGTGTCGGTGAACACAAGCTCGGTTTGTACTGTGATCGGTATAAACTACATTGCGTCGATGTATACTGAAATGGTTCTTTAATCAACAACACTACCTTGCGTATTTTTCCCTATCCTTCATCATAGATGAATGCAACATAATCAAGTCAATAACATAAGGTCATAGACTCATCCATAAGTTACCCAATGTATTCCTTATCCTTATCTATCATATCCATCTTCCTCATGTAGATATATCTATTCTTCATCTCTTTTCTTCTTCTTCTACAGATGTTTGGGTATAGTAACTTACAAGATAAGTACTATCAAAACTAGTTGACATCAATGACAACATATTACTGATTTAACCATCTTACATATCTAATCAACAACTCAGTGATCTTAAATCATAGATCTTCAAGTTATACAATATATTCAAATCAGTTGTAGTTCATCAGGGGGTCCATTCTTTGTGTTTCAAATTTGGATGCAATATCATAGCTCAAATAGTCAATTTCCAAAAATTGGTCTATTTTGGTAAAATGGGTCTTTAGGGCACAAATGAAGAGATTTTTCTAAAAAATTTACATTTTTAGAAATCTCTCTAATTTTTATCAGGGGTCTCTGTTTTGAATTTCTATTTTTGTGGCTGAAATCATATCAAAAAAATTAGATCTTGTTGACTAGGTCAAATGCAAAAAAAATAAAATTTTGTGATCGGTATGCACTTATTTTTCATATGATTCAATGCATGATATGAGTTGTCATTTGGATTATTTTTTTGTTATTATTGCTCCTAAGAATTGGTTTTCAGATCTAACCCCAGGGTTTGCATAAGTTGAATATACGTTGCATATCTTGTTTGCTTATTTGCTTGTCAGAGAGTTTGTGGCTTACTTGTGTGGGATTGCTCAACAAAGCTAAAAATTAGGTAAAAATCTAGGAAGTGCATTGTGTGAGAATTCAGGTATTCTATTGCATCTGAAAACATTTCAATTTGGACATAAAATGATCATCTCATGTGTCTAGCTTGAGTGCCTTTCCAGCTTTCATAAATCACACTTCAGTTTTGGGCTATAATACGAACATAGATTTTCTTTTTGCATATCTGTTACACATATTAAATAGGCCCTATGAACACTATTTGTGGAGTTCTTGAGATATTGGGCTTCATTCGCTAGCTTTGCATGTGAATTCCTTCTTGATGATAGATCCCCTTGTAGGTAGGGAAGGATACTGTTATTATCTCACGTTCTACTCTCAAATTTGATCGGTACATTCTCTCTTGGTCCCACTTAGAGAGCTCGGTAGACATCATTATTGACATCACAAATCTTGGTGAGGTGATTTCAATCTTAGTGTATCAAAGAATCTGTTTGTTATGTTTGGGTAAAAGTTAAAAGCCAAGAGGATTATGCTCTACTCCCTTTTTGGGTAGTATCAGAAACTCAGATCCTTGAATCTGGACCAAGTCCCCATGTGGTATATTTTGTGAGTCACCTTTAGAGAGGATTAACCATAGTGGACATTCCCTTTATTGGGTTAACCACATGGATGGAACCTCAAGCAGTAATAGCCATTTTCACCGTAGTAGCAATAGTCGGTATATAAATGTCTTTGTGGAAGAAATCTCCATGAGTGTGGTCTCTTGTTGGGCTGTTAGATCTCCCTAGTAGCTCCTGATTGATTAAATTCTCATACTATGTCAAAAATCCGGTGTGCCTGGATTGGAGTTTTCCCTCTTGAGATCATAAAATTTGTAGAGTTAGACCATTACTAAAAACCCTAGCAAGGACAAATTTTTCATTTTCTAGGACTATGTGCGTTATTGATTTTTTTTTTTTGAGAACATACACAAATAGCATTCCTAGGGATTAGAACAATAATTCACTTGATTGTTCATGTGCAAGGTTTCTTTGACCCTTGCTCAGTATTTTCAGATGTGCTTGAATTCCCTTGCTTGTTGTTCTGCATGCTTGTTATCTACTTAGTTACTGGAAACAAACGAACCTAAGATGAACTATTACATAGATATTCAAACATGGATGGAAAATTTTGCAAACAATCTGAAACTGAAAAAGTAAAAAATTGCAAATTTGAAGCAAAAATCCTTTTTGGAATCAAAAGTCATCCTGCAATCTCAGAAAGTCATAAAAGTTTTCCCAAAAGTCATACCAGAACCCCTAGATTATTGTACGGGAAGTAGTATATTGTTGTACAAGTTTTGTCTCAAAAGTCAAGAAAAACAAAAAACCTGGTGTCAATTTCCATATGAGTCTTGTCAAATGTTGTGCCAGAGCTAACCTAGACTCATACGAGCCTGGAGAAACTCGTATCAAAATTTGTCATAAATCCAATTTTTACAGCCAATTTCTAGATTCTGTCAAAAAATTCACTGTGTCAGGAACATACTAGAACAATCAAAGAAATCCAATCTATTTACCTAAAAGTGGTCTCTTGAGTTTGATCTAGTCTTCTAATCTTTTGATTTGAATCGTGTTCATCTAGTCTCAAAACCTTGTCAAAATCATATTCAATACAGTCTTCAACAAAATGGCTAAGTGTTGCGAGCTCGTGTTTGCCATCTTTTGGGTGTCTACCCATACTACTAGGGCATAGTATCCTTCATTTACATCCAAACTAGTCTTCAATCAGTCCAATCTTGACAAGGTTGCGTCATTCAATCTTCTTGAATCAAGTCATTCTTTAGTTGTCTTAATCTTTCTCTTTTGCTTCACCCAAGGTTAATGGTGGAAACTAGAGCTTCATCATAGAGAAAACAAAGAGAACAACCCAAATTCTCTTCGCCAGCCTCTTTTGTGATCACTAAAACCTTTCATCAACCCTACGAAACTACCAAATTTGGAGAAGATGCTCTAGGAAATCTATTCTTAAAAGGTGGTTATGTCACTCCTGCATCAACTCACACAGGTAATAAACCAACCCCACATCAATCAATCCCCAACAATCCTCACAATAACACTATGTCTCAAGGTGGAGAAAATAAAAAATCCCAAGGCAATCACTCCAATCATGACGGAGATGCTGAACCAACAGCTCTGAAATTGCCCAATATCAAAATGATGATAACTTCAAGAAATGATGAAACACTTCTTGAGGGAAGATAGAGAAGCATACTTCCTAGAGTTAGCTCAACAAGGGGCTAAACTTCCTCCAAACTTTAATGTCAAAGATATTATCACACATGAGGAATAAACTCCTATCACAACCATGATGAAACAGATGCATGCCATGCAAGTCAAGCTCAACAAGCTAGAAAAAGAGAAGGAACCTAAGGAGTTCTCTGTGGAGGCCTTATGCCCTTTTCCATTTGATAAAGACTTGTACATGCCACTATTCCTTAAAAGAGTAGAAATGCCCAAATATGACAAATATGATGGAAACTTTGATCCCCAAGATCATTTCAGAGAATTTTTTACTCAATCCATGGAGTTCATGCATGAACCAACCTACTTAATGTGTCTTTTCCCATGATCTCTAGGAGGAGCAGCCATTCATTAGTTCTCAAAAATGCCTCCAACAATAAAAACTTTTGAGGAGTTGATCAAGCTATTCTATCAACAATACTCATACAATATCTAGCATCCGATCACTATGATCAACATTTACAATTTGAAATAGAACTCGGGAGAATCATTCCTGACTTTCCTCAAATGATGGAGGAAAAAGTTTTCACTATATGCTACACCTATTCCAGAAACTGAGAAGCTGGAAATTTTCATCAACAATCTTTTTCCAAAAATCAACTACCATTTGCAAATGCAAAATCATACATCCTTTGATAAAATGGTAGAAAATGCAATCAAAATTGAGAAAGTACTTGTACAAAAATGAGACATATCAATTCAAAAGGACAAGTATGAATCTGGATCTAGTTCTAAAGACAAAGGCAAAAACTGTAACAAGAATAAAGGCATCGTCATAGATGTCATTGTTGATAATATCTATGCCCCATCTAAGGCACCCACTTTCAATCTCGCTGTTGATACCCAAGTCATGAAAGCTTCAAAAATAAAAGCAGTAGAATTAAACAAGAAGACATCTGACTACAAACCTTGGGCCATAGATCCCAAACACAAGTTTAATCCTCTTGGAGAGTCCTTGGAATCTTCCATGAAAACTCTATTGGCCAACAAAATCATCTCATTTCCTAAGATCCGACCATTTGATCTTGAACCTAAACCAAAATGGTGGAAAGAGAATGATTTCTATGACTTCCATCGAAACAAGGGTCATAAATCCAATAATTGCATACACTTGAAGCATCTCATACAAGAAAAAATTGATAATGGAGAAATTGTATTTGACAATCATAAAAGCAATAATGATCATACAACATTCATAGAACCATTTCCGAAGCATAATCAAGGAGATTCATCTTCTCAACCTAATATGGGTGCTAAAGTCAATTACGCCTACTCTAGAAACAATGTTGTCATAAACATGGTTGAACCTTTCTTATCTGAACAATGCAATGTCATTACCATTATAAGAAAAGATAGAGATAATCAATCAGCAAATGCAGTTACTCGATCACAAGCTCAAGCACATCTACAAGGACAAATCTTAGATTCATCAAATGTCCCTAAGATGCCTTTCAATCTTTCATCTACTTCTAAATAGAGGGCTGCCTCTAAATCATCAAATTATAAAGACACGAGACCAACATCATACAGTATTGTCCAACCACTCTAGCATACCAATGAAAAAATATCAATGTTTGAGTTTCTTCAGATATCTCCCGCTCATCAAGCTATTCTGGATAAATCTCTGCTCGGTTCCAATGTTCCTGACAATCTTGAACTAGAAAGATTTCAGACTATGTTTGGTCATCTGACATCACCCCAGTATATCTCCTTTTCATAGGAAGATAACAATTCTTTGAGTCATCCGCATAACCAGCCCTTGCACATTGAAGTCTTGATCCAAAACCGTAGAGTCAAACGCGTGTTGATAGATGGAGACGCTGGTCTAAACATCTATTCTTACAACTTGATGACACAACTGGGATTATCAGAAGCTTCCATTGATCCTAAAAAGAAGATAAATATCAAAGCATATGATGAGGAAGAAAAATATTCCAAAGGAACAATTGTCTTACCTATCAGAACAAGACCTGTTATCAAAGACATCACTTGCCAAGTTCTAGATCTACCTTTGGCCTACAACATTCTCCTAGGGAGACCCTGGATACATCAAATGCGAGCTATTCCTTCCACATACCATCAGTGTTTGAAATTTCCTTATGAAGGAGTAGAGGTGACCATTCCAGCTAACATATCTACAACTTGCAATGCATTGAAAGAGAGTGCTGACAAACTTGTTCTGAATAACAAAGAATCTTCCACTAAGCAAACAAACATGGCATCTATGTCCAAGATGAAAGAAATTACAAAGGAAGTCAAAATCAAAGACAAATGCATGGGAGAATATACTATGGAACCAGTCTTATCTATGACATCTCTCCCCATCTTGCCTAGATCTTACGGATAGTCTTTAAAACAACCAAACAAGAATCTAAGGAACCTCTTACTGTAATACCCCAAAAATGGGCTATATGTTAATTAACCTCCTACATCATCAAATCAAATGAAATTGAAATCAAAGTCCTAACCTAATGCACATCTGCACATCAGTTCATCAAAAACCTAATTGATTATCTTAATTCTGCATCAGGGAATATTCCTTGAATATTCTTAATTTATCATAATTATCTTTAATTAAATATTATTTGGTGATAAATGTCATTATTTATCCTAAAGTTGATTAATTGAATATGATAAATATTTAATTAATTAATTTAATTCTTCCACTTAATTATTTAATTAGATTTAATTGCATTTATTCCTAATTAATATTATTTTTATTTTGACAATAAATCAAAATTCCTACAAGCAATTAATTGAATGTTTATTTAATTGATTTAAATCAAAGTTGTCAAATTTAATGATTTAATTGGAATAAAAATTAATTTAAAAATTGATTAACCTATAAATCAATTGTTTTAATTCAAAATCAGTTAAATGGAAAATAAATCACTTTATTTATTAAATTAATTCATATTAAATCATGCACAATTAGAAAATTAGTTAACTTTAAATCAATTTTCAATTTCAATTTGTTAACTTTCTAAACTCAACATCTGATGATGAGTTGAAAAAGAGAACTAAATTCTATTTTGAGATAAAAACTGCTTTTGCATGATTTTATGAGTTTATTTATTCTTAATTTCTTGTTAACTCAAAAATCAACCTGAGTTTATCAAGAGTGATTTATGGATTTTCTCATACATCCCCAAACCCTGGATTTCTATAAAAACAAGGCTCAACTCTTCACAAAATATCTCTCGAATTTGCACAATTACTCTAGTGAAATTACATACCAAGAATCAAACTTTTGTGACAAGCGATTTTGTGAGATCATTTCATAGTTTTTCATAGCTTTTGCATACTTTTTCATTCATCTTCATAGCATTTTTAGATTAATTTCATATCATTTCAATTCATTCTAGATTAGTTTCATATCAAGTTTTTCAACTATTTGCATCAAAAATCTCAAAAAAATAGATTAATTTGTATTCATATTTCATTGCTTTCATCATTTTAAATCCTTCATTTAGGTGTTGCATTTTCACTAATCTCAGTCTAATTTGAGAATACCATACTCACACCTACTAGAAGGCAGTAAATCGCTTGGTTAGCTTAGTTTCATTTATTTGCATATTTCAATTTTGCTAACCTCTAATGTTTTACTGAAGTGTTGTATCTGTAACAAGGTACAATTTTCACACACACATTTATAGTGCCCACTGTGGGACCCTAAAATGGGTTTCCATTCTATTCTATTCTATCAAATTTCTATCATTTTTCTTGAACCCATGACCACAAGGTTAATTTTTATGAATTTTGTGATAAATGTTTGGGCTGTTTTGCCAAAAATTGGATTCATATTTTTATTGGTACATACACATATGACATGATACAGATCCAAAATTTATTTTTATGGAAATTAATTTTAGTTAGCTTTCATTTTCCGTTGGTTTGTATTAATTTCATTTTGATTTGCAAAAGTTATGATCATTTTAGTACAAACTGGTCAGAACCTGATTTTATGAAATCTGACTGATGTTTTTATTGGTACATGCACATATGACATGATAAAGATCCAAAATTTATATTTCCAGAAAGGTATTTGAGTTAGCTTTCATTTTCTATTGGTTTGGATTAATTTTTTCTTTATTTTCAAAAGTTATGATCATTTTAGTGTAGACTAATCAGAACCTGATTTTATGAAATTTGACTGATATTTTTATTGGTACATGCACATATGACATGATACAGATCCTAAATTTATATTTTTAGAAATTTATTTGAGTTATCTTTCATTTTCTATTGGTTTGAATTAATTTCATTTTGATTTACAAAACTTATGATTGATTTAGTGCAGACTAGTCAGAATCTGATTTTTTATGATAGCAGGTTTTTTGATTATCAAATGACATATTATCTTTGACTAACTTGATTTTCTACCACATGGGGTTGAAAAGTTGTGTTTCTTTTTTTGATGGATTTTCATAAAAGGGTTTAATGTACAAGAATAGGTAATTTTTTCATAACAGTGGTTTGTAGGTGTAGGTGCAGGTACATCCTGTGGGTACAAAAGATAGAAGACAAATGCTCAAAAATTGTTAAAACAGGTAAAAATCTACTAAGCACGTTGCGAGGAACTCAAGTATTCTATTCAATCTGATAAAACTTCAATTTGGATATAAAATGAACTCTCTTGTGTCAAGCTTGAGTGCCTTTATAGCTTTCATAATTCACACTTCAGTTTTGGGCTATAAAATGAACATAGATTTGCTTTTTTGCATATCTATTACACATAGTAAATATGCCCTATGAACACTATTTATGGATGATCTTGAGAGATTGGGCTTCATTATCTTATTCATGCATGTGAAGCTCTTCTTGATGATAGATCCCCTTGTAGGTAGGGAGGATACTGTGATTGTCTCACATTCTACTAGGTTTGGTCCTCAACTTTTGATCGATATGTTCTCTCTCCGGAGAGATCAATAGACATAGTTATTGACATCACAAATCTTGGTGAGATAATTTCATTCTTAGCATGTCAGATTAATCTATCTGCTGTGTTTGGGTAAAAGTGATAAGGCTAGAGGATTATGCTCTACTCCCTTTTTGGGTAGTATTAGAAACTCAAATCCTTGGATCTGGACCAAGTCTCCATGTGGTATCTTTTCTAAGTCACTTTTAGAGAGGGTTAACCATATTGGACATTCCCTTTATTGGGTCAACCACGTGGATGGAACCTCAAGTGATAATAGCCATTTTCACCATGGTAGCAACAACCGCTATATAAATGTCTTTGTGGAGGAAATCTTCACAGGTGTGGTATCTTTTTGGGCTGTCAGATCTCCCTAGAAAATCCTGATTGATTAAATTCTTGGACTGTGTCAAAACCCCGATGCCCCTGGATTGAAGTTCGCCCTCTTGAGATCATAAAATTTGCAGAGTTAGACCATTACTAAAAACCTTAGCGAGGCCAATTTTTCATTTTCTAGGACTATGTGCATTATTGAAAAACTTTTGATAACATACACAATTAGCATTCCTAGGGATTAGCACAATAAGTCACTATTTCTTGTTCATGCGCAAGGTTTCTTTTGCCCTTGTTCATTATTTTGAGACAATTGCTTGCTTCCATTTGCTTGTTGTTCTGCATGTTTGTTGTCTATTTGGTCCTTTAGAAATGAACAATCCCAAACTATTACATAGATCTGCAAACTTGAATAGAGGATATCTTACAAACAATCTGAAACTGAAAAATGAAAAATTGCAAATCTGAAGCAACAATCCTTTCTGGTGTCAAAAGTCATCCTGAAATTTCAAAACTCATATCAAAGCTAAAGTCAAAGTTGTTAGAAGCCTTCAAAATTTGTTAGGAATCCAATTTTTGTAGCCTATTTCCAGATTCTGTCAAAATATTCACTATGTCAGGAACAGAGCAGAAACTAGAAAAATTTGATCATTTACCTAAAGTGGTCCCTTGAGTCTGATTTAGCCTTTTGATTTATCGATTTGAGTCTTTTTCATCTTGTGTCAAAACCTTGTCAAAACTATGTTCAAATTCAATCTTCATACAAAATGGCTAAGTGTTGTGAGCTCGTGTCTTCCATCTTTTGGGCGTCTACCCATACTACTAGGGCATAGTATCCTTCATTTACATCCAATCTAATCTTCAATCAATCCAATCTTGACAAGGTTGCATCATTTGATCTTCTTGAATCAAGTCATTCTTCGGTGTCTTCATCTTTCTCTTTTGCTTCATCCAAGGCTAGTGGTGGAAACTAGAGCTTCCTCACACAAGAAATTCAGAGAAGCAACCAATACCTTACCTTTGTCTACTCATGTGGGTCCAACCTTTGAGAAACTCTACAATTTAGGTCCTTACGAAGATGACAGTCTTGGCAATCTTTGGTTAAAAACTGGTTACATACCCACCCCCTCCATCAACCCATGGAGGTGATCAACAAACTCCACATCAATCTATCCCAGGGAGTCCTAAAACTCCTAACATGTCTCAAGGAGGGACAAACCATGGTTCCCAAGGACATCAATCACAACATGGTACGGATCAAGAACCCACACCTTCTGAAATTACTCAATATCAAAATGATGAGGCATTTCTTGAAGAAAGATAGAGAAACATACTTCCTAGAGTTAGCTTGTCAAGGGGCTAAACTTCCTCCCAGCTTTAATGTCAAAGATATTATTACACATGAGGAAGAAACTCCAATCACCGCTATGATGAAACATATGCACTCTATGCAAGTCAAACTTAACAAACTCAAAAAAGAGAAGGAACCTAAAGAGTTCTCCATGGAGGCTCTATGCCCTTTTCCATTTGATAAATACTTGTACATGCCACCATTCCCTAAGTGAGTGGAAATACCTAAATATGATAAGTATGATGGAAACTGCGATCCTCAGGATCATGTCAGAGAATTCTGTACTCAATCTATGGAGTTCATGCATGAAACAACCTACCTAATGCATCTATTCCCTTGATCTCTGGGAGGGTCAGCTATTCATTGGTTCTCAAAAATGCCCCCTATTATCAAAACTTTCAAGGAGTTAATCAAATTGTTCTATCAACAATACTCCTACAACATCCAACATCTAGTCACTATGATCGACATTTGCAATTTGAAATGGAACTCAGGAGAACCATTCCTGACTTTTCTCAAACGATGGAGGAAGAAGTTTTCTCTATATGTTAGACCCATTCCAGAAATTGAGAAGCTAGAAATTTTCATCAACAATCTTGTTCCGAAACTCAACTACCATTTGCAAATGCAAAATCATACATCATTTGATAAAATGGTAGAAAATGCAATCAAAATTGAGAAAGTACTTGTGCAAAAAGGAGACATATCACTTCAAAAGGAATAGTATGAATCTAGATCTAATTCTAAAGAAAAAGGAAAAAATTGGAACAAGAATAAGGGCATCATGACAGATGACATTGTTGATACTATCTATGCCCCATCTAAGTCATCCACTTTCAATCTCACTATTGGCACCCAAGCCATCAAAGCTTCTAAAGCTAAAGCAATATAATCTAACAAGAAGCCATCTAACTATAAACCTTGGCCTATAGATCCTAAACGTAAGTTTACTCCTCTTGGAGAATCCTTGGAATCTACCATGAAAACTCTGTTGGCTAACAACATCATCTCCTTGCCTAAGAAAAAAGTCTTTGATCTTGAACCTAAACCAAAATGGTAGAGAGAGAACAATTTTTGTGACTTCCATCGCAATAAGGGTCATAAGACTAATAAATGCATATTCCTAAAACACATCATACAAGAAAAAATTGATAATGGAGAAATTATAATTGACAATCATAAAAGCAATAATGATCATACAACATTCACAGAGCTATTTCTAAAACATGGTCAAGGAGATTCATCTTCTCAACCTAATGTGGGTGCTAAAGTCAATTATGCCTACTCTGGAAACAATGTTGTCATCAATATGGTTGAACCATTCCTATCTGAGCATTGCAATGTCATCACAATTGTAAGAAAAGATAGAGAAAATCAATTAGCAAATGTAGTTACTCAATCACAATCTCAGGCACATCTCCAGGGACAAATCCCAAATTCATCAAATGTCCCTAAGATGCCTTTCAATCTCTCTTCCTCTTATAAACAGAAGGCTGCATCTAAATCTTCAAATCCTAAAGACACGAGTCCTACTTCCTATAGTATTGTACAACAACTCCAGCATACCAATACAAAATCTCAATGTTTGAGTTGCTTCAAATATCTCCAGCTCATAGAGCCATTCTAGATAAAGCTCTGCTCGGATCCAATGTTCCTGATAACCTTGACTTAGACAGATTCTAGACTATGGTTGGTCATCTTACGACTCCATAGTATATCTCCTTTTCAAAGGAAGATGATAATTCCTTGAGTCATCCGCACAACCAGCCCTTGCATATTGAAGTCTTAATCCAAAACCATCGAGTCAAACTTGTCTTGATAGATGGGGGTTCTAGTCTCAACATTTGTTCTTACAACTTGATTACACAATTGGAATTATCTGAAGTTTCCATTGATCCTAAAAAGAAGATAACTATCAAGACATATGATGAAGAAGAAAGATCCTCCAAAGGAACAATTGTCTTGCCTATCAGAATAGGTCCAGTCATCAGAGATACTACATGTCAAGTTCTTGATATACCTTTGGCTTACAATATTCTTCTAGGGAGACCCTGGATACATGAAATGAGAGCTATTCCTTCCACATACCATCAATATGTAAAATTTCCTTATGAAGGAGTAGAGGTGATGATTCCAACTGACCTGTCTACAACTTGCAATGCATTGAAAGAAAGTACTGATAAACTTATTCCTAATAACAGAGAATCTTCCACTAAGTAGCTAGATGTTGCTTCAACATCCAAGATGGAAGACATTGCTAAAGAGGTTAAAATGAAAGATAATGAAATGGGAGAATACACAATGGAACTAGTCTTATCCCTCACATCTCTCCCATTATCACCAAGGTCTTATGGACAACCTTTAGACAAAGTGAAACCTAATGTTAAAGAATCCCAAGTCATATTCAATGGAAGCTTTGTCCCAGAGCAAGTATCTAAACAAGAGTTTGAGGAAGATGAAGCTATGATTGGATGGTTGTATAAAGATGAATCCCAATCTCAATCTGTCCAGAAATGTGACTCCGCTTCAAGAAAAATTCCTCAAAAGTCATATGGACCAGGAGACAAATTGATCACAAAAATGGGATATATAGGAAAAGGACCTCTAGGAATACAAGGTAAAGGTCTTCTATCACCTCTTGACCATCGTGGCTGAACAAACAAGAATACAATAGGTCTAGGATATAAGAAGAAGAATTTCTATCTTAGCAAGAACTCCCCACATGTCTTAGAGAAGATTGAACCAAAGGAAGAAATAGAACAATTTGATAGTGATGATTTAGACACCACTGAAGAGCTCATTCCTTATGAACGTTTGCCTAAAGAAATAAGAGACCTTCTTGAAGCGAAGGATGATCCAATCAAAAGGATTAATGTAGTAGACACACAAGAACCTACTGTAGAACAAGAGATAGTTGCACCACAAGAACCAGCTGATCTCAAAGGAAATCAAACAAACAAAGAAGAAGGTGGTAGCTATTCTGAGATAGATTATCATGAGTATGAATTCAAATCAGAATTTGAGAGTAACCCTTCCTGGGATATCCATCCTGACCTTACTGATGTTATTAATTTTCCTAGAGGCATAGACAAGGAATCAAATGACTATGAATGGGGAGCCATTCTAGAGGAAGATGAGCTTATCACAGAAAAACATATTGATGTTATTCACCAATATGCACCTAAACCCAACATAAGTCTAGAGAAAAACAATGAACTTAATGAGTTTGATCCACCGATGGCTGAAGTGGACTCCCACCATGACATTGAGCCTATTCACGAATTGAACATCTTAAGTTGTAATATCACCTTTGAAATCAAGCATTGGGTTATGACTAATGTTGACATATCCATATTCATAAACACTATCTCCCAATCCTTTCCCACTTTGACTATCCAACATCTTGAACTTCTTGACCAAACTTCCACGAATCCAAGCCAAGGTATCTATACTTTTCCAAATGACTATGCCCTTGCTTGCTACCTAAATGTAGTTGAGCCTATGAGGACTTCCATCAACAAACCAAGCATTAGCATGACGGAGTTGGACATCAAGTATCTTAGTCAAAAGAATAATAATAAAAAGAAAAAGAAAAGAAGTTTTGAGGGTGAAAATCACTTTGTGGTGTGTGCTAGAAAGTAGTCACACTTATGTGAATCATTACATCCAAGAACACTCAACAATGAGGTCTCAAATAGTGGTTCACAACTCTCTATTCATGGAGTGTAGGGGTTGTATATGAGGCCCTCAGATCGACCTTGTTAAACCCATGCAAGTACACCAAAAAATGAGAGTTTCAAGGATGAGAACCAAGAGTGCTAATCTCCATTGATCATCAAGTTATTGAATATTAAATGAAACTAATCTAGATGATAACACTGCAAAGGAATAAACTATGCTATTGAAATGCAAGTTTTACTCTCCTTTACTAATTAACTATGTGAAGATTAAGCTAAAAAAATAAAGGAAACTAAGCTAAGATGCTATGAAGATTAAGCTAATGTCAATATGAAAGCTAGAATGTAATAATCTTCAAAACTCCAAATATCACCAAGAAAACCTACAACATAACAATAGTATGAAAATCCAGGATCTGAAATGAGAAGGAGAGCGCTCCTTATATAAGAAAATGTGGAAGAGAATGCATCTCCAGGAGCAATGTGGGATAAATCAAAAAAGAGGAAACAAAGCTCATTTTTTAGAAAGTGTGGAGAGAAAAGGAATTTTCTTTATTTTTAATTATTTGTTTCCCTTTTTCATCACAAAAGAGCTTCAAGAGGATTTATTTATTTAAAAGAATGATTCTCTTTTAATTAAATAAGATAACATTATATATTTAAAAGGGAGATATTATTTAAACAAGATAAAATCATTAAATTAAAAGGGATTTTAATTAAATAAAATTATTTTATTTATTTAAGAGAGCTTTTCTTTTAATTAAATAAATTGATCAAACCTTAGGAAATATTGAAATGATTGAACTAATTAGGATTGATCAAAGGAATTGATTTGAATTTTGCAAAGTATTGATTCAGGAATTTGATAATTTAATAAATGGGGGCCCAAAGTCTAGGCGACCATTTTAGGGTGTATACATTTGCCCCTCTTTGACTAATGTGAGGTTGATTTGGGATCACATGTAATCAAAGAATGGAATTGAAGTGTGAGATTGATTTGGGATCACAAAACAACCCAGACATGTGTTTGATGGATGGGAACACATCAGGACAAAGATAAGCTGATTGAAAAAGATAAGGCAAATACCCCTGTAAATAGGTAATTGTCAAGTCTCAAGCAAGGTTTGATTGATAGGTTTGATAAAGCTGAATCAAGGATTGAAGTTTGATAGGTATTGCCCCCTCGTGATCGAAATCGAAATGAGATAGAAGAGAAACAATAAATTGATAAAGTTGATCAAATCAAACTAAAGATAAGGTTGTTGATGTAAGATGAAAGATATGAGGATCACAAAACAAAGGTAGATCATCAAGCATGAAATATTATGCCCCAAGGTTGAATTAGAAGAAAAGAAGTGGGGTGAAAGCGAATGGAAAACAGAAGTTTGGAAGAGATGGAAATAAATGGAGAGAAGAAAGAGAATTTTCCCCACTAAAGAGGATGCCCCAAAATCAATCAACTGTTTAAGATAGGAAATTTTGATTGAGATCATGAAAGAAGATAATAAAATGAGGATCAAAACATGATCATAGTTGATTAAAAGTCCGCAAGAAAGATGAAGGAAAACCCTCTCAAACTCATAATGCAGCCTAAAAATGCAAATTAATCATGAAGTCTAACAATGCAAGCTACATGAAAATGCAAAGGTGTACTTCCAATAGGGCAACTGTAACATAGGATTTTGTGTTCATCATTCATTAGAGAATGTAAAGAACTTATTTTCATCATTGGACCATTATTAACGGACACCAGAAAATCACACAATCAGCACTAGTCACAAACACAACTATGAAGATATGAATAAGGTTTATATTGGATTGGAATGTGGAAAGATTGTAACATGAGCATCAAAGACATAAGGGTCAAGATGACTTCAATGTTAGCTTACATGATTTAATGTAGCAAAAACCACTCTCACATCAAGGCATAGATGCCAGGATGACCATAAGAATGATTGTGCAAAAATAGTCAAGGATGATGCCACAAATCTCTTAAGTGTGTCAAGGGAACAACAAGAGACACTCAAGAACTTTGAGACTACTCCCACAAGTAGAAAGAAAAACAAAACATGCCCCATGCCCCAAGTCCTCTAGCTATGTGTCATGGAGAGACTTATAAGACAAGGAAACTCAATGAAAATCAATAACAGTCAGCACACAAAGAAAAGATCATGTCATAGCTCAGGCATTAAGTGTTTTGTTTAAAAATTTAAGTGTGTTCACTGATACTGAGTTCTGAGGATAAAGGTCAAATGCTTGCAAGGAGGTAAAATCACTTGAAAAAACTGGATAAGACCAAACTGATAAGTGTTGGAAAACACTTGATGTCAAGGGTTGTGTTTAAAAACACAATTTAGGTGGTGTTGAAAAAAACTATTTGTGAGGTTTCCTAAAGACTGACGCATCCAAGAGACCAAAGCTAACACAATTATGACCCCTAAACAAAGACAAAGACCAATTCCAAACCAAGGCAACAAGGACAAGGCATGATGGAGAAAGGCTAAGTGTCAAGTACACATGCTAAGAAATAGGGGTGCAAAGGCCTCAAGTAGCGTCTGTTTCCAGGTTTTCACCACTTGGATTTTATTGCAATTTTTTTAGGACTTTTTATATTTTATTTTATTTTGTATTTTTTCTACAAAGGCGCCTATTTCCAAGTTTTCACCAAGGCACTATTTCTATTTTTTATTTTTTTTTATTTTTTTGGTATTTTTGGAATATATAATTTTTTTGAGATACATCAAAGCGCCTATTGCTAGGTTTTCACTAAGATGATCATTTTTTCAAGACATTTTCTGACTTTTAGAATTTTTTTAGCATCATATATGAATTTTTTTTGGTATTTTTTTCAGGATCAATAAATATGTACAAAGGATGCCCCCAGATAGAACAGGCATCATGGATAGAACTTCTTCAAGTGCAAGATATTGATAGGCTCAGGGAGCTACTCTCCCTCTTCAGTCGATAGTAAATAAGAAACTATCCCAAAAGTTGTTGTGATGATGTAGGGTCCAAGCCAATTAGGTTCAAATTTTCCCTTTTGTTCTCTATGTTGTTGGTTCTTAGGATTTTCTCGTAAGACAAGATCTCCCACTTCGAATGCTCTAGGGTGAACCTTTTTGTTGAAGGCTTTGGACATCCTCTTTTGATATGGTCAAATGATGCTTTACGCTTCTCATCTAGAGGTTCTAACTCTTGCAGTCTCATGGCATGGTAGTCTTCATTGGTAACTAGACCTTTGAGAGAGACTCTAAGTGAAGGAATCTCAACCTCTAAAGGTAACACTGCTTTAGCACCATAAGTAAGGGAAAAAGGAGTAGCCCCTGTTGGAGTATGAATACTCATTCTATAAGTCCATAAGGCTAGATTTATCTATAAATGCCAATCCCTACCATTCTTATGAACTGTTCGATGGAGAATTTTGAGAATGGTTTTATTTGAAGCCTTTGCTTGTCCATTTCCTTGCGAGAAGTAAATGGAGGACTAATGCTATTTTATCTTGAATTTATTGCAGAGTTGTGTAAGGTCCTTGTTTTTAAACTGACCTCCATTGTCAGTGACTATCTCAGATGGCACTCCATATCGACAGATGATATCGTTCAAGATAAACAGAGAAACTATCTTGCTCGAGGCAACAGAAAGTGGAACAACTTCTACCCATTTGGTAAAGTAGTCAGTAGCAATGATGTTAAATTTATGTCCACCTAATGAGTTGGGATGAATCTACCCAATAAGATCAAAGGCCCAGCACTGAAATGACCAATGAGATATGGAAGGAATGAGCTCCCTACCTAGAGCATGTATCAGGTGACCATGTTTTTGACATTTTTCGCATGATTTCGCAAAAGCTACTGCATCCATTTGCATGGTAGGCCAATAGTACCCCACCCTAAGCAACCTTCATGCCATGGAAAGACCATTAGAACATCCCCCACATATGCCCTCATGAATATCAACTAGCACTTGATCAGATTCCTCCTTTTCTAAGCACCTAAGAAGTGTACCATCTAAACCCCTCCTATACAAATCACAAGAGATGAGGGAATGGTGAGAGGAGTTTCAAGTAAGGTTTCTTCTTTCAAATATTTAAATGTATCAGGGATGATGCCATCATGTAGGTATGAGTAAATGGCACTGTATCAGGATGACTCATGACCAACAAGGGTATATATGACATGGCTTTCTTGGGAGTCATAGATGGGATAGTGTAACTATTCCACTAGAAATTCAAATCTAGATTCATACTGCTCTAACTGAAGAAGTGAAGAAAGTGTGGCCATAGCATCAACTACTTAATTTTTTTCTCTAGGGACTTTCTGAAATGTGATGAATGTGAAATACCATCTCAATAAATCAACCATTTTCTTATAAGGTACCAATTTCTCATCTTTGGTTTGATATTGTTCATTAACTTGGTTGACTATCAATTGTGAATCCCCATAGATGTGCAATTTTGTGATATTCCATTAAATAGCCATCTTGAGTCCATTTGCCAAGGCTTCATATTCAGCAATGTTGTTTGTGCATGAGAACAATAGTTTGTAGGACTTAGGAATTGTGTACCCATGAGGAGAAACAAACAACACTCCAGCTCCTGAACCATTCTATATAAAAGAGCCATCAAAGAACATCTTCCATGTTCTCTCAGTCATGTACATTAGGTGCTCATCTAGAAATTCAACTTGAATAGGCATGCTATCTTGAATTGGGAAATCAACCAATTGATCTACAATGGCTTGGCCTTTTATAGCTTTGCACTCAACATACTCTATGTCAAATTCTGAAAGAACCATCATCCATTTAGCAAGTCTACCTGTGAGGGCAGCCTTACTGAGAAAATACTTGAGAGGATCAATTTTTTTTATGAGGTGTATTGTATGTGCAAGCATGTAATGTTGTAACTTTTGGGAAGAAAATACCACAGCAAGGAAAGCTTTCTCAATACTAGTGTAATTGACCTCATATGCAACAAGGGTATGACTGATGTAATATATGGCTCTTTCCTTCCCAGTGTCATCAAGTTGAGCTAATAATGCCCCCAAGGAAGATTCTATTGCTGAGACATACAATATGAGTGGTTTTCCTGGTATAGGAGGCATCAAAATTGGAGGATTTACCAAGTATTCCTTAATTTGATCTATGCTCCTTTGACAATCCTCATTCTACACACATTTGACTCCCTTATGTAAGTTCTTATTGAAGGGTTGAGCTCTATTTTCCAATTGTGAAATGAACCTCCTTATAGATTGAAGATGTCCTTGAAGACTCCTCATTTGGCTAATGTTTTTGGGAGGTGGCATATCCAAAATTGCTTGAACTGTTTCTGGGTCCACTTCTATTCCTTTGGCTGAAATAATAAATCTGAGAAGTTTTCCAGAGGTGACTCAAAATGCACACTTTTTTGGGTTTAATATTAATTGAAATTTCTCCATACGATCTAGAATGACTTCTAAATCATCCAAGTGTGTGTCTCTTTTCTTTGACTTAGCCAGGGTGTCATCCACATAATCTTCCCTATTCCTATGCATCATGTTATGGAAGATTGTTGTCATAGCTCTTTGATATGTAGCTCCTTCATTTTTCAATCCAAAAGGCATGACGTTCCAACAATAGGTACCCCATGCACAAGTGAATGCAGTCTTTTCCTGGTCCTCAGGAGCTATTTTAATCTGATTATACCTAGAAAAACCATCCATCAGGGAATATATCTCATAACCCACTATCATGTCCACTATCATGTCTATGTTGGGTAGTGGAAAATCATCCTTTGGGCATGCTCTATTGACATCTCTAAAATTTGTGTAGATTCTAATGGATTTATCATGTTTTGAAACTAGTAGATTCTAAGGAGTTTTTCCAGTTCTGCTTTGACTAAAAGAGCAATGTGAGGATGCATTTTTCTCAACTTCTATTTGACTGGTTTAACACCTGGAGCTATGGAAAAGTGATGCATAATTAGATTAGTGTCCAACCCTGGCATGTCTAAATAAGTCCAAGCAAAGTTGACTTTATTTCTTTGTAGGAACTCAGTGTAGGCTTCTTTCTCTTGAGATGATAAGGATTGAGGCAAATGTACAATCTGTGGAACCTCTTATGTACCCAAATTAATTGCTTGTGTAGGTTCAACAAGCACTAAAAATTTGTCCTAAAAATAACCGGGGAGAAGATCAAGTACCTCATCCGTAGGCACCTTTGAGAGGTTTTCACCTTTAGGTATGTCATTTATTACTACTTTTTTTGGTTCTGACACCGCCACGTAGTGGTTTTCACCATCAGAACTCCTATTCTTTTTATTTTATTTTCTCTTTATTTTTGGACTGAGGTACTTGATGTCTGGTTTAGTCATGCTGGTAGTCGGTTCGCTAGTGGAAGAGACTATAGGTTTAATGGCATTTAGGTAACAGGTTATCTCATAGTCACTCTGGAATGTTAAGAGCTCAGGCTCTTCATAATGTTTGGACCAATCAATGAGATGAGGATTAGCAAGGGGAAAGTCAATGGTTGGGTCAATGTTGTGGATATGGATGGTATCATCTCTGGTGACTGTAGAGTTAGAGTCTATCAAGTATTCTTCTAAGTTACCCAAATCAAGATTCAACCTAACAAACAAAGAATCGTCCACTAATGCAACACTCAAGTTCCAATCCTCTAGCCCTACACATGACTCGTCAGCTAACTCAGGTTGAGAACTATAGGAATGGATGACATCAACACCCATGTCAACTGTGGAACAATCAGAGAGAGAGAGAGTCCCACTCATACTCATGTGAGTCTATTTCTGAATCCCAGTTGGGATGTTTACACCAGAAAGGCTTGGGATGCCTTGATGTAGAAGCTTTGATGTCATGAAGGGTAACACCTTATCTTGGGCCAATTTTTGATCCATCTTGTTCTATTCTTGCAACTGTTGCATGAGTGGTTGGATTATTTGAATCTCCCCAAAGGATACTAGTAGAAGGAATCCAATCATCACATATGTCTTGCTGATTTGTCAAATTTGGTATGTACTTTGATTCATCCTTACTATCTGACTCATCAGGGATAGGAACAGTATTCTTGTTATTATTCAAAAAAACTAGGCCAACAATCTTCTTAGACCTGCATCCAAAAAGAGCATGATCGAGAGGTTCAGCTCTAGCATCTAATCTGTGACTGAGAGGGCCATGTCTAGGATAGCCCATTTGTTTGACCAACATATATCCTCTCCCATAAGCCTTAGGAGAAGGAGAGTTCTCATTGTGCATATACTTCTCCTCTTTGTAGATCCAATCTTTAATAGCTACTTCTTCTTTCTCATCCTGGATAGGCACTGAAGACTCAAAAAATGTGTCAAACAAAGTCATGGCTGAAGAAGAAGGTCTCATCTCTTGAGAAGGCTTACCATAAGACCTAGGAGAAATGGGCATCTTTTTAAAGGAGTTAAGTTGGTACTGCCCAATACCAAGGTCTATTGATTTGAACTTATCTTTGCATTGTGCTAGAGTTGCATTGAAATCCTTTTCTTCTCTGTTGAGGGGAACATGGGTCCCTACTGAAATGGAGTTGACAGATAAGGTTCTATCCCTAAGTATACAAATTTCTACTTTATTGTAGGGGAACTTAATACATTGGTGGTAGGTGGATGGCACTGCTTGCATCTCATGGATCTAGGGCCTACCAAGCAAGATATTGTATGCTAGAGGACCAGCATAAATAATTTGGAACAAAATGTCTTTCTCAACTGGGCCAATCCTAACAGGAAGAACAGCCAACCCCTTGGAACTCCTTTCTGCCTCATCATAGGCTTTTATAGTGATCTACTTTCTAGTATCAATCACTTCCTCAAAATAACCCAAAGTTTTTAAAAGACTTAAAGAACATATATTGAGCCTAGCACCCCCATCTATCAACACATGCCTAACACAAGTTTTGTGAATCATGACTTCAATGTGAAGGGTCATATTGTGCGGGTGACTCAAGGCTTTATCATCATCTTCTAAAAATGTAAGGTAGTGAGGACTGGTAATATGATTAACCATTCCTTGGAATTGGTTGACATCTAAATTGTTGGGAACATTGGCTATGCGCAAAGCATCCTCAAGGACCTATTGGTGTCTTGGGGAAAACTCTAAAAGCTCCAAGATTGAAATCTGAGCTGGTGTTCTTTATAACTGATCAACAAGGTTATAATTTGGCTTGGGGTTGATAGTTGGTTTTGTGGTTGCATTCTTGGATACCACTGGCTTTGGTTTATTGGGCTGACCTGAACTAGGCCCCCTAATGACAATAGGGCCTTGACTTCTTGTGATAGCATTAAGAGCCTGGGATGACATCCTAGAGTGAGGACCCCTCAGCACCACAATAGGTTCTTCATCAAAGATAGGGGGAGAGTTCGCATAGGAGTCGTAACCATAGGGATCCTTGTTCCTCGTCATGTTGAAACTTTCCTCAACAACTTCAAGCATGTTGACAACATATTCTACATCTGTGTAGGTGTAGTTGATCATAGTCTTGCCATCCTTTGGTTTAAAGGTTTCACCCTTCTCATATTTGGGCAAGGGCTCTTTGAAAGCCTTATGGTCTGTATTGGTGCTCAACCTATCCACCTTAAGTTTTCCATTCTCAATGAGATCTTGGATAATGTGCTTGAGTTTCCAAAAATGTTCGATGTCATGTCCAATTCCATTGTGGAATTTTTAGAAAGCTTTCTCATCCAACCAATGTGGCTTAACATCAGGAATATGGTGCTTTGCAGGATCTTGAGGATGTGCAAGATTGTTGGCAATAAGCATTTTGAAAACATCCTCATAGGAATCACCAAGCTTTGAAAATTGTTGCCTCTCTTTCTTGGGCTTCTCTTGGTACCTTGGTTTATGCTCTTGTTGGTTGGATGTGTTGAGCTTCATAGCTTGAACTGCACTAGACAAGTGAAGGACACCTTGATCCTTAGGTGGGGGAGAGTCTACAACTCCATCATTGACCACTTGTTTGTTTTTGTTCCAATGCACATTCTTCCCTTTATCCTTGTTGGAATTATTATTATTTTGACCATTGTTGTTATTGTTTCCATGTTTGGCCAAAATTCCTTGCTCTTTTAAAACATCCTCAATTCTGCACGTGGTGTCAACCATGTTATCAAAGGAATTGAAGATCATCTTTCGAACCTCATACCGCATTTTAGGCACCAAGTTGCTGACAACGATGTCAATTTTCTCATCTTCATGAATGCTCCTAGGATAAAGAGAGCATTTTCACCTCCACCTTTGTAAGAATGAGACAAAGGGTTCCCCTTGGTTTTGCCTTAGGTTGCATAGGTCCAACATAGTGATAGATCTTGAAAGATTGTACGCAAAGTGTTGAAAAAATCTATGGACAAGCTCTTTTAAAGTCTTGAGGGGGGAGTTATGTTGGTAAACCATTCCATTGCTTGCCCCTTAAGACTCCTTGGGAATAACCTCATCAGATAGGAATCATCTTGGTGAAACTCAAAGCTCATAGTGTAAAATTGGCACACATGATCATGTGGATCACCACTACCATCATATTTGTCATATTGAGGGAGTTCGACCCTTCTTGGAAAATCCTTCATGCTCACACTCTTGTCAAAAGGATTAGGACAAATTGAGTCTAGTGAGAATGAACTCTTAGGTGTCAAAATTTTCTCCATCATTTTCTTCATTTGTCTATTTTCTTCCTCTTGTGATGGATTTTGTTTCTTAATTTTGTTATCCATGTCAAAATTATAAGGGACTCTTGCACCCTTGTTGATTAGACTTTCAAGGAACTTATCTTTGTTCTGTTCCAAGTACTTCTCCACATATTGTTGAAAGAGAGGCTCTTGTTTCATTCTCATGAAGTCTTGAGAATTAAGATCAAAGTCTGAGCTACTACCTCCATGTTGGGAACTATGATGAGCATGCTGCGAAGGCTACCTCGTGTGCCTAGGAGGTGTTTGTCTCCTATAATAAGAATATTGTGAGGTCCTTCTTCCTCTAGGACTAGGAGATCTTGAAGGGGTTCTGGAATGCCTTCTACTACACGGTGTTCTAGAAGTGGAGGGAGGAGAGTTGTTTCCACTAGTGGCACCCCTACTATTGAATTGGGTATTAAGTCATTGGGCTAAAAGCCTATCTTGCTCTTCTTGAGAGGCTTTCCTTTCCAATTCTAACAAAGCTTGTCTCTCCACCTCATGTTTTCTAAACTTTTCTTGCTTCACAACTTGCTCATCTAGAAAGGCTTTCTTCTCACGCTCAATCCTTTTAAGCCTTTCACTTGTATACCTTGAGGTCATTTGAAGTGGAGAGTTTGGTCTTGACTATTTGTACAAATCATTGGTATAGATTGCATTGACATGAGCATCACTAGGTTCATTGTCTTGGTCTTTGTGTTGTGACCATTATTCTGGGTGAGCTCATCTCTCATGCCTTTCAGTTCTTTGATGTGCATCTAGATACCTAGTATTGATGGGGGTGAACCAGGTTGAGCATCATGAGAGGAATTACCAAATAGAATGTTGTCTCTATGTCTTTCGTAGAGGTCATCAAGGTTTTGATCCATAGCTTCCCTCTCTCACTGAGTCATGGCATAACTCATATCCATACCTAAATGGGAAGATGCTAAGGGGGTCCTCAACTCAGTAGACTTGCTCCTAGGTGATTGGTCAAATATGGGTTCCTTTCCCTTATGCTTTTGATGAGTTTGGACTAGGGGTAATTGATTAAAGACAACCTAAGGTTGTTTCCCTTGACTCACTTGATACCTTGTCATAACCAACATGAAAGGAAAAGAACTTGGTGATAAGATGACCCTAAGATACATTGGTATCAAACTAGGATAGTAAAAGTGTTCAATTGTCCAAAAGAGAGATGGTGAGATAGAAAATTGCAAAAGGTATCAATCAACACTGCCACAAAGATGCCCAATCAATGGATAAGTATCCTAGCACATATGGATAAGGAGGATGATTTTAACTGAGTTATATCTGATTGAAATTGATTTTGGGTGGAAGTGAATCAGACAAGAGACTACTAAGACTTTCCAAGTATGTTATCAAAGAGTCTAAAGGTGTATCTACTCAATAAGGATGATTTCTGACTTACCGATTCCAAGCAAGGTTACCTGTAAAATCAAAGGTCACTAATTCAAGAGGTCAAAAATACAAGAATCCCAAGTGAAAATAGGTTTCCAACAGTAGGGTGAGTAGCCTGATCTGATCTAGATCAACTAAGGAGGATTAAAAATCATTGAAAATAGCTCACTATTTTGACAGACCAGTGTACAGGTTCACGCGAGGGAATGCAGTCTCGCACGAGGAAACACTAGGGATCACGCAAGGAAATGAAATCTCATGCAAGAAAAGACCAAGCTCATGTGAGATTGTGCACAGCCAGGTGATGAAATAAGATCAGACCTCTTAATCAACAAGTTTGTAAACTCAGGAACTCATTTTTTTTTGTTCATTTTAAAAGATTAACTAGGCATATTAACAGATTTTTAGCATTTATCAAGCACATAGAATAACAACCATGGAGTTTCAGCAAGCAAACATCTTTAAACAATGAGCAAGGGACAAAGCAACCTTGCTCATGAACATGAATATTGACTTAGTATGCTATTCCTTAAAGCTACTACTTGTGGATGTTCTCCAAAATGTTTTTCCAATCACACACATAGTCCTAAAAAGAAAAATTTGGCTGCACTATGGTTTTTAATAATGGCTTGACTCTGCAACTTTTACAATTTCAAGAAGGTGAACTCCAATCTAGGCACACCGAGGTTTTGACACATTTCAAGAACTTAATCAATCGGAGATGTTGAGGAGATCTGACAGCCCATCAAGAAACTATACCCATGGAGATTTCTTCCACAAGGACATTTGTATAGTAGTTGTCACTACCATGAAAAAAGTGGCTATTACCGTTTGAGGTTCCATCAACGTGGTTTACCTAATGAAGAAAATGTCCACTAAAGTTAACCCTCTCTAAAAGGTGACTCACAACAAGGACCACATGGGGACTTGGCTTAGATCCAAGGGTTTGAGTTTCTATTACTACCCAAAAAGGGAGTAGAGCATAATCCTCTATCCTTTTCTCTTCACCCAAACATAGAAGACAAATTCATTCCGACACGCTAAAACTAAAACTATCTTACCAAGATTCATAATGTCAATAACTCATGATCTATCAAGCTCTCCGGAGTGAGAATGCATCAATTGAAAAGTCAAAGACTACAAATCTAGTAGAACACAAAGACAGTTCTAGTAACCTCCCTACCTACAAGGGTTCTCTTGTTGAGAAGATTTTTATTGGAAACCCACTCTCTCAAGAACCATGAATAGTGTTAATAGGTCCTACTTATCTATGTGGAACACTTATGCAAGAAATGAATCTATATTCTTTTTAAAGTCCCAAAATCAAAATGTGGTTTACGAAAGTGATAAATCACTCAAGCCCAACACATAGGAGATTAATTTTATGCCCAAAACCAAGTGTTATAGAGATCAAAAAATTACCTTGGGTTCCAAGAAATGTGAGGTCACTGACATGTTGTCTCAGAGAATCAGAATCTAGAATAATCTTAGCAATCTAGAAAGGTCAGAAAATAGGAAAAAAAAGTAAAACTAGCAACTCTAGAATTCTAGGTCTCTGTTGTCATGGAATTCCCCACGAGACAGTACCCAAGGTCATGTGAGAAATTACCAAACCACGTGCAAGAAAGCACAAGCTTGTGTGAGAATGTATGAAGGCTCGCATGACAAAGTACAAGAGCTCACGTGAGAAAGAACACAGGCCCTTGTGAGAAAACCCCTTTGTTGCGCACAAAAGTGCTAGTACCAGCAAAACTTCATGCGATACAGTGAGAAACTTCGTGCGAGATTTCGTAATAGTGACGCATGGAAGTACAGATAGAAAAATAAAAAAATCATAGTTCTGATACAAAAAATAACATCCCACAAAGAATACCAGATCTGAAAAAAAATTGAAACCCTTAACCTCAAAAACTGCTTCAAAAACACCAAAACAGGCAGCAACAGGGGAGTTTTGATAGAGAAATGATATACAATTAATAGAATAGAAGGGAAACCCATTTTAGGGCCCCACGGTGGGTGCCAAAAATGTGTGCTAGAAAGTAGTCACACTTCTGTGAATCATTACATCCAAGAACACTCAACATTGAGGTCTCAAATAGCGATTGATAGCTCTCTATTCGTGGAGTGCAGGGGTTGTATATGAGGCCCTCAGATCGACCTTGTTAAACCCATGCAGGTACACCAATAAATGAGAGATTCAAGGATGAGAAGCAAGAGTGCTAATCTCCATTGATCATCAAGTTATTGTATGTTAAATGAAACTAATCTAGATGATAATAATGCAAAGGAATAAACTATGCTATTGAAATGCAAGTTTTACTCTCCTTTAACTAATTAACTATGTGAAGATTAAGCTAAAACAATGAAGGAAACTAAGCTAAGATGCTATGAAGATTAAGCTAATGTAAATATGAAAGCTAGAATGTAATAATCTTCAAAACTCCAAATATCGCCAAGAAAACCTGCAGCAAAACAACAATATGAAAATTCAGGATCTGAAATGAGAAGGAGAGGGCTCCTTATATAATAAAATGTGGAAGAGAATGCATCTCCAAGAGCAATGTGGGATAAATCGAAAAAAGAGGAAACAAAGCTCATTTTTTAGAAAGTGTGGAGAGAAAAGGAATTTTCTTTATTTTTAATTATTTGTTTCCCTTTTTCATCACAAAAGAGCTTTAAGAGGATTTATTTATTTATTTACTTAAAAGAATGATTCTCTTTTAATTAAATAAGATAACATTATATATTTAAAAGGGAGATATTATTTAAACAAGATAAAATCATTTAATTAAAAGGGATTTTAATTAAATAAAATTATTTTATTTAAAAGATATTTCTTTCAATTAAATAAGGCTATTTTATTTATTTAAGAGAGAATATTTCTTTTAATTAAATAAATTGATCAAACCTTAGGAAATATTGAAATGATTGAACTAATTAGGATTGATCAAAGGAATTGATTTGAATTTTGCAAAGTATTGATTCAGGAATTTGATAATTTAATAAATGGGGGCCCAAAATCTAGGCAACCATTTTAGGGTGTATACATGTGGCAGTCTCAGAACCTACAAAAGTAAAAATCAAAGATGTATCAGAAGGTGAAAACCTCTCTAAGGAACCTAAGGATGAGATATTTGATGTCCTTCTGAGTCATTTATAGGATAGATCTCCAGTTCTAATTGAGCCCACTCAATCTATCAACTTGGGTACAATAGAGGAACCACAGTTGATCCATGTAGCACAATCCTTATCAGAAGAAGAAAATAAAAAATTTACTACATTCCTAATAGAGAAAAAGATCAACTTTGCATGGAAATATTTAGATATGCCAGGATTGGATCCTGATCTTATAATGCATCATCTATCTATTGCTCTAGGGGTCAAACCTATTAAGCAAAAATTGAGAAAGATGCATCCACATGTTGTACTCTTGGTCAAAGCTGAATTAGAGAAGCTACTAAAAGCCAGATTCATCCATGTTATTGACTATGCTAAATGGATCTCTAATATTGTACCTATTTCAAAACCAGTTAAATCAATCAGAGTGTGCACAAATTTCAGAGATGTAAACCAAGCATGCCCTAAGGATGATTTTCCATTACCTAATATTGATATGATAGTGGACATGACTACTTTCACATGTGCGTGGGGTACCTTCTGTTGGAATGTCATGCCATTTGGGCTTAAGAATGCTGGTGCTACATATCAACGAGCTATGGCATCTATCTTTCATGACATGATGCATTGAACTATGTAGGATTATGTTGATGATACTTTGGCAAAAACTATGATAAGATCTGATCATCTAAATGATTTGAGCAAAATACTAGATCGAATGAAGAATTTTAGTCTTAGGTTGAGCCCTAAGAAGTGTTCTTTTGGTGTCACTTCTGGAAAGCTCTTAGGCTACACTGTTTCAAAGAAAGGAATTGAAGTAGATCCAAAAAAAGTTAAAGCTATCATGGAGATGCAACCTCCCAAGAATATTAGTCAAATGAGAACATTATAAGGGAGAGTACAATCTATTAGATGCTTCATATCTCAGCTAGAAGACATATCACAACCTTTCACAAAGACATTACATAAAGGTGTGACCTTTGCATGGAATGACGAATGTGAAAAGAAATTTAACCATATCAAGAAATATCTATCAAATCCTCCTATTTTGATGCCTCCTATTCAAGGGAATCCATTGATCTCATATGTTTGTGCAACAGATACATCACTGGGGGCATTGCTAGCACAACATGATGAGAATAAGAAGGAAAGAGCTATATATTATATCAGTAGAACCTTGGTTGCATATGAGAAGAACTATTCAATGATTGAGAAAGCTTGTCTAGGTATGATCTTTTCATCACAAAAACTGAGACATTATATGTTATCTCATACCAAACATTTGGTAGCCAAGATTGATCCACTCAAGTACCTACTAAGCAAAGCTTCCCTCACAGGTCGATTAGCCAAATGGGTCATGCTCTTAAGTGAATTTAACATTGAATATATTGAAAGGAAAGATATTAAAGGATAGGTAATTTATGATCAATTGGCTAGAGCACCATTTTTTGATGATACACTAATGCAAATGGAATTTCTAGATTCCTATATCATGAACCTATGTTCTAGATCATTGAAATTATTCTGATGGCTCGTATACACATAATAGATTAGGAGCAGGCATATTGTTTATAACACCTCAAGGATACTTAATACCTAAGGCATTTAGAATCAAGTTTCCTTGCACAAATAATATTGCTGAATATGAAGCCCTTCTTAATGGTATGAAAATAGAAATTGAGTGGAGAGTGACAAAATTACACATTCATGGAGACTCACAACTTGTAATAAACCAAGTCAATGATGTGTATCAAATGAAAGATGGAAAAATGATCCCATACAAGAGAATGGTAGATGATATAAATAAGTATTTCATATCT
This sequence comes from Chamaecyparis obtusa, assembly GCA_027943335.1. Taxonomy (NCBI): domain Eukaryota; kingdom Viridiplantae; phylum Streptophyta; class Pinopsida; order Cupressales; family Cupressaceae; genus Chamaecyparis; species Chamaecyparis obtusa. Next base: position 138,374 of record BSBK01005320.1, read on the forward strand.
ATCACATTTGAGAAAATTCCTAGTACAGAGAACAAGGTTGTCGTTGCAATGGCAATCCTATCTACTTTATTATAGTAGCCTGAACATGAGATACGCTATGAGTTCCTAGTGGAAGCACTATCCTATCCTACATATGATTCCCCCAAAACTTGCATGATGTGAACTATTGTTGGTGATGATTCATCCTGATACAAAAACCTTTTCTCATATCTCTAACACCAAATCATTCCTGATACATTCAATTGCCATGAGAAATGATACCTTATCCACAATACGTCCTGGTATGTCATCATTTGTAATGATCTATACAAATGAGGTCTAGATGGTACACTACTTAGATTTTTAGAATGGGAAGAGTCTCAACATGCACTAGAGGAAGTCCATGAAGGTATATGTGGGTCACACTCAAATAGTTTAACATGAGCTCAAAAGCTTATTAGGGATGGGTACTATTGGCCTAAAATGGAAAAAGATGCAATCAAGTTTGCTAAGAACTATCAAAAATGTCAAGTACATAGTAACCTAATTCATGCTCCAAGGAGAGATCTAATTCCCTTTACTATATAATGGCCTTTTCATCAATGGGCATTTGATCTTATAGGATACATACATCCTCATTCTTCTAAAAGACATATCCATATCATAACAGCTACAAACTATTTTACAAAATGGGCAGAAGTACTCCCTTTGACTCAAGAAACTGGCAAGCAAATTTCTATGTTCATTCCGAACTACATCATATGTTGGTATGGTATTCCACATTCAATAGTCACAGATAATGGTGGGAAATTCAAAAATAGAGACTTAGATGATCTATGTGCCAAATTCAAGATCACACAACATTGGTTATCTATCTACTATCCTCAAGGGAATGGACAAGTAGAGGCTTCAAACAAGAATCTATTGAAAATATTGCATCATACAGTTAATAAAATAGGAAGAGACTGGCATCTCATGATCAATCTAGTTCTCTGGGCCTACAGAACAAGTATCAAAATTCCCACTGGTGCTACTCCATTCATTTTAGTTTATGGGTCTGAAGGGGTACTACTTATTGAGGTTGAAATCCCATCACTAAGAATCATAATGCATGGTCTAGTAACTGATGATGACTATAGAGCATCTAGGTTGCAAGAACTTGAACTACTAGATGAGTGCAGACAAGTAGCATATGATCATCTCAGAGTATATCAAAAGAGAATATCCAAAGGCTACAACAAGAAAGTTAGACACAGAGAATTTCAGGTTGGTGATCTAGTCTTGAGAGAGAATCCTAAAAATCAATCACATAGAGAATGCAAGGGGAAGTTTGAACCCAACTGGCTGGGTCCCTTTGTTGTTACTGCTACTTTTGGCTCTGGTGCCTATCAACTCTCAATGAACAAAGGAGAATAACTTTGAGAACCAATCAACATTCTCCATCTTAAGAAATTCTATGCCTAAGGCATTCAGTCTTTGCAAAATGTCGTAAAAAAAATCTAAAAATTAGAAAAAGTCCTGAAAAAATGATCATCCTGGTGAAAACCTAGCAAATAGGCACCTTGATGTATCACAAAAAAAATCAAAAAATATCAAAAGTACAAAAAAATTGAAAAAATGAAAAATACAAAAAAAAGAGAAAAAAAGAAAAAGTGCCTTGGTGAAAACCTATAAATAGGAACCTTGGTAGCAAAAATAGAATCTTTTCCAAGATGGTGAAAACCTGACAAACGGGTGCCACTTGTTTCAAAATTCTCCATCTTGTTGGAGATTTGCCAGCAGGCTAGTACTAACTGTATATTTGTCATTGATGACAACATATGGAAAGTAACATGCATGGAAGTCTTATGTAGTAAGCTTTCAATATATGTAGCATAGACATGATATCAACATGATATCATGGGTGCAGAGGTTAACTGTTAGTACAAATAATTATATAGCAGCTGGTGTCAGTAGTGTTCCTGACAGAGTAACAAATAGTGTTCTGTGTATGGTTGTCCATACAATTATCATGGAGCCTTGCGCACTTGGATATATGATGACGACATGTTAGTGATGTTTCATTTATGGATGCATAGTCTGCTATTCATTAGAAGAGAAGTTATTCAGTCACTATTCACTAGTAGCAGTTTCCTATTTTTGTTTAGAAGAGCCGACAAAGATTTTATTGGTTCTAGAGTTGCACCTATCTTTAGGGTATGCCCCTTTGGAGTTAAGCTTAGAGAAGAGTTATGGATGTTAGGTTAAGAGTGCATGAAGTAATTTAGCTTGAGGAGAAAGATCCAATTGTTTTGCTAGATCCGATAGTGTGAAGAGTGCATCTACAATTATCTTATTGGACATGTCCCAGAATGTGTTGTGTGCATAGTAGAGCTGACAAAATATTTATTGGAGTTTTTTATGGTTTCTCTAATATGATATCAAGGTGGTTCTAACAAGCCAACTTAAATATATCATTTAGAGGAAAGATATTTATAGGTAGTTATTTGTGATTTCTTGAGTATGGTTCATGGTTGATTAAGCAGAGCAGAGTAGAGTGTGCGAAGTGTTGAGCCATTAGAAGGTCTATATGACCAAGTAAAGTATTTGTGCTAGACATTGGAACTAACCCAAATAGAAGGTCAAAGAACAGTTCACCAAGATCCAGATATAGTGTGTATTTGTTATTTAGAAGGTTGTAGCCTTCGCCTCTTTGAGCAGTGAGCTCTCAGATAGTGCATCCTCTCCCCTAATAGGAAGAATTGTAAAAGACTCCTAACAGGGTCTGACCCTTGACCAGGTCTACTGTACTAAATATATTGTAAAGAAACTCCTAATAGGGTTAAGGATCTTCTAACAAGGATCATAATACAATAGTGTAGAATATTAGTGGGTGTCAATTCCCACTAGGGTTTTTACCTATTTGGGTTTCCCCATAACCAAAATATTAGTGTTGTGTTGAAGTGTTCTTTCATTGAGTTTATGCTTTATGTTTAAGTTTACTTAATTGGATAAAGAATTGAAACTTGTAGATAATTGATTCACCCCCCCCCCCCCCTCTCAGTTATCTCTTGGGACTATTCCTAACAATTGGTATCAGAGCCAAGTGCCTCAAAGAGAAAGTTTAACAACTTGAGGTTGATCAAATGGCATACTTTAGGAAAGAAAGTCCTAAGTTCGATGGAGAGAATTATCTTGATTGGAAGAACAAGATGGTGACCCATTTGCAGTGCATTGCTTTTGAATTTTTTGATGTAACTATCAAAGATGCCAAGATTCCTACCTTAGAAGACCTTGCAAAGGATGATGCTACTAATAAGAAAAAGGAATTGTTTCATCAAAATGCTATAGCTAAAGAAGCTCTTATCAGCGCCCTATCTAATGGTGAGTTTTTAGAAGTAAAAAAGGTAGATATAGCCCACAAAATATGGAAGCACCTAGAAGACATATTTGAAGGAGACAAACAAGAAAAGGATGCACGCAGAAAGACATGGAAGAAAAGATAAAATGAATTAGAGATGCTGCTTGAAGAAAATATCAGAGCTTACAATCAAAGGATAAATGAAGCAATTGTTGGAATTAGAAACATTGGTGGAGAAATTTCAGAGGAGGACATTATGGACAAGTTAATGACTACTCTCACTCCTAAATATGAAAGCAAGATTAACATCCTTGATGAGACCATGTAGCTTACATCTAACTTCAAGAGAGAGACCTTGATTAGAAAAATATCATCTTTTGAGATTTCAAGATTGAAGACGGAACCAAAGAGTGAGATAGCCTTCAAAGCAACCGTTCATGGTAAGAAATCTGCAAACACTTTTAGTAATTTTGATGATGATGATGAAGAGAAAACATTAGATGATTTCATTGCTATGATTTCAAAAGGAGAAAAGAAAGGAAAAGTAAATTATGAAGGTCAATTACCATTTAAATGCTTTTCATGTAATAAGATCAGTCACTTTGCATCTAAGTGTCCCACTAGAGCTAGAAATTTCAAAAAAGATTACAAGCCTAAGTACTCTAAGGAATGCTACTATGCTGGAGATGGAGTTTCAGATGATGAATCAGGTGAAGAAGAAATTGGATTCATTTCCATTATAGATGAAATGAATAATAAGATAGTTCAGGATCAAGAGCTAGCATTGATTTCACAAGCTGACATAATGACAGACTGGATTATAAATAGTGGTTGTTCACATCACATGACAGGTGATAAAGGAAGATTTGTTCATCTAGAAAAATAAAATGGTGGTATGGTAAGATTTGGTACAACACTTCTAAACCAATAGTTGGTAGAGGAGCCATCACCTTGGATGGAAAGAATAGTACTGATGATTTTCTTTATGTTCATGGTTTGAAACATAACCTTCTTAGTGTTGGACAGTTACTGGAAAAGGCTATTAGTTGGAGTTCAAAGATGAAAAATGCATCATTAAAAAAAATGATGGTGTTATGATTGCATGGAGCTCAAAGACAAGAGGTAATGTTTTCCAACTCAATTCAGAAGTGAGTTGTTTTGTTGCTAAAGTTGATGACAGTTGGTTGTGGCATAAAAGACTATGTCATATCAATTTTGATAACATAGTAAAGATAAGAAATGTAAAGGAAATAAGAGATCTACCTAGCATAGCAAAGCTAGTTGATACTATATGCAGGGAATGTGTGATGGGAAAGCATGTGAGAAATTCTTTCAGGAGCAAGAAAAATTCAGCAAAAAAAAAGTTGGATCTGATTCATATAGACCTATGTGGTCCAACTCAAACAAGATCATACTATGGTGAAAGGTATTTCATTTTGTTTGTTGATGATTATACTAGGATGATGTGGGTTACGTTCTTGAAGGATAAGTCAGAAGCATTTGAGAAGTTCAAAATATTCAAAGATAAGATTGAGAATGAATCTAGACTAAAGAGAAAATGTTTGAGATCGGATAAAGGAGGAGAATTCACCTCTGACAGATTCTATGAGTACTGTGAAGAACAAGGCATAAAGAGATAGTTAAGTGCACCTAGAACCCCTCAATAGAATGGAATTTATGAAAGAAGGAATAGGATCATCCTTGATACAGTGTGCACCACCATGATTGAAGAAGAACCTAGGCCCTCCACTAGTGAGACAATTATTGAGGAAATGTTTGATAGTATTGATGTGTTATTCAATGACCCTAAGACAAATGAAGAAGGTACTCCTAAGGCTAATGAGATATCATCACCTAAAGTTCCAAATTTTACATCTATAAATCATTCCAAGAAAGACATCATTGGAGATCAGAGCGGCAAAGTATTAACAAGATCACAAACAAAGAACTCAGCTAGCAGTGAAGTAGTTGTTTACTATCTTAGATTGAACCTTTAAGTGTTGAAGATGCATGTAATGATTCAAATTAGCATGATCATATAAAAGAAGAACTTGATACAATTATTAAGAATGACACTTGAGAACTGGTCCCAAGACCTAGTGATAAAAATGTGATTGGAACAAAGTGGATATTTAGAAACAAGATGAATGAAGATGGTACAGTAGTAAGAAATAAAGCAAGGTTAGTATGTAAGGGATATGTGCAAAGAGAAGACATTGACTATTCAGACACATTTGCACCTCTGAGCATATTAGAAGCTATTAAGTTGTTTCTATTTTATGCTACAGTCAAAAACTTCAAAGTTTATTAGATGGATGTCAAGTCAGCATTCCTGAATGGAGATTTGAATAAAAAAGTTTACATTGAGCAGCCAGAATGATTTACCTTATTAGACAGACTTGATAAGGTATGTAGATTGAAGAAGGCCCTCTATGGACTTAAGCAAGCCCCTAGAGTATGGTATGAGAGACTAGATGGATATCTAACAAAGATTGGATTCAAGAAAGGAGCAACAAATTGTAATCTATTCATTAGAGAGACATCTGAAGGTCTACTACTTGTAGCTATATTTTTTGATGACATTATCTTTGGAGGTAATGACAAACTAAGTATAAAATTTGTCAAAGAAATCCAAAATGAGTTTGAGATGAGTATGATTAGTCCTATCAAATACATTTTGGGACTCCTATGATCACTGGATGCAAGCTTAAAAAAGAAGATGACTCACTAGTAGTGGATATAACATTGTACAAGTCTATGATTGGTAAACTCATACATCTTACTCAGACTAGACCTAATATTTCCAATGCAGTTGGCATAGTTGGAAGATTTGCAATAGAAGCTAAGAAAATTCACCTCATGGCAGTAAAGAGCATATTCAGATACTTGTAGGGCACTATAGATTATGGTCTATGGTATCCTAACTCAGAAAATGTTGAGCTTCATGTGTACACTGATGCAGATTGGGTAGGATTTTTTGATGAAAAAAAGAGTAAAATAGGTGGAGAATTGTTTCTTGGTGATAGACTTGTCACTTGGACAAGAAAGAAACAAAACTGTATTTCTCAGTCCATAGCAGAAGCGGAGTATGTTGTAGCAGCCTTGAATTGTTCTACAATTGTTTGGATCAAGTAGATGATAAAGGATTTTGGAATTCAAATTGATTATCCTATTATTATTCACTGTGATAACACTAGCACTATCAATATGTCGAAGAACCCTATGATGCATGCAAAGAAAAAGCACATTAAGATCAAGTATCACTTCCTAAGAGATAAAGTGGTAGAGAAAGAAGTCAAATTGGACTATGTGAGTACAAAAGATCAGTTGGCAGATATATTCACAAAGCCCTTGCCTAAGGATACTTTTGAGTATCTTAGGGAGAAGTTGGGAGTAATTCCCTTCCCTGATTCTTCTTAGAAGAAAGAAGGAAAGGTATCAATCCTTAGGGACTGATGGAAGGTTGACTACTCTACCTCAGGAGTAGTACCGATGCTTAAAATGAATGACACCCTTTTGCCATTGATGTCAAAGGGGGAGTAATATATAGTCATGAAAAATAGAAGTAAAAAGGAGGAGTATTATACTAAGGGAGAGAAGTATTCAGTTATTACAACAGTACAGTTGAGGAAATGGAGAATATTGGAAAATATTTCAGCAGATGGAGGATTCATCTTTGGGGGAGTTTTGAAGAGGAAATGGAGAATATTGAAAAATATTGCAGCAGATGGAGGATTCATCTTTGGGGGAGTTTTGAAGAGGAAATGGAGAATGTTATAAAAGAAATGGTCATTTGGGTTGGTGGTGGTTTTTCATTCCACATGTTGCCATCAATGCCAAAGGGGGAGATTGTTGGAGATTTGCCAGTAGGCCTGTACTAACTGTATGTTTGTCATTGATGATAACATATAGAAAGTAGCATGCACGGAAGTCTTATGTAGTAAGCTTTTAGTATATGTAGCATAGACATGATATCAACATGATATCATGGGCACAAAGGTTAACTATTAGTACAGACAGTTATATAGTAGTTGGTGTCAGCAGTGTTCCTGATAGATTAACAGGAAGTGTTCTCTGTATGGTTGTCCATATAGTTATCATGGATCCTTGCACACTTGGATATATGATGAAGACATGTTAGTGATGTTTTTGTTATGGACGCATAGTCTGATATTCAGTAGAAGATAAGTTATGCAGTCACTATTCACCAGTAGCAATTTCCTATGTTTGTTCAGAAGAGTCGACATAGATTTTATTGGTTCTAGAGTTGTACCTATATTTGGGGTATGTGCCCTTGGATTTAAGCTTAGAGAAGAGTCATGGATGTTTGGTTAAGAGCACATGAAGTAATTCAGCTTGAGGAGAAAGATCCAGTTGTTTTGGTAGAGCTGACAGTGTGTAGCTTGCATCTACAATTATCTTATTGGATAGGTCCCAAAATATGTTGCGTGCATAGTAGAGCTAAGATAATGTTTATTGGATTTTTTTATGGTTTCTCTAATATGATTTCAAGGTGGTTCTAATAGGCTGACTTGAATATATCATTTAGAGGAAAGATATTTATAGGTAGTCATTTGTGTTTTCTTGAGGGTGGTTCATGGTTGATTAAGGAGAGCAGAGCAGAGTGTGTGAACTGTTGAGCCATTAGAAGAAGGTCTATGTGACCAAGTAAAGTATTTGTGCTATACATTGGAATTGATCTAGATAGCAGGTCAAAGCGTAATTCACAAAGATCAAGATATAGTGTGTATCTATTATTCAGAAGGTTGTAGCCTTCACCGCTTTGAGAAGTGAGCTCTCAGATAGTGCATCCTCTCCCCTAACCGGGACAATTGTAAAAGACTCCTAACAAGGTTCGACCCTTGACCAGGTCTATAGTACTAAATATATTGTAAAGCAACTCCTAACAGGGTTAAGGATCTTCTAACAAGGATCATAATACACTAGTGCAAAATATTAGTGGGTGTCAATTCCCACTGGGGTTTTTACATATTTTGGTTTCCCTGTAACCAAAATATTGGTTTTGTGTTCAATTTTTCTTTCATTGTGTTTATGCTTTACGTTTAAGTATACTTAATTGGATAAAGAATTGAAACTTGTAGATAACTGATTCACCCCCCCCCCCCCCCCAATTAGTTATATCTTGGGACTATGCATAACACATCTATCAGCACAATCTTGGTCTTTACTAGCTTTCAATCTTACTTTAGTTTGTACATATCTCCCGGTTAGTTTCCGCATTACTATTTTCAATAGAGTTGGTTTGTACACCAATTGGCAAAAGCATCTATATCCTATCAATGTCCAAACTTGGGGGCAATCAATGTCATATCCTATGGCCTCAAGTGTATCTTAGACGTGTCATATCTAGGCAGAGTCCTTTGAAGCTTCATCTGAGTCAGTCGTTCAGTCTCCTCTCCAGAAAGGATTTTACATCTACAACAACACAAACAAACATCAACACGAATGAAAACAATCTTTGTTGCATGCTTTTATCTTCTTTGTATGCTTATTGATTCACAATGAGATTTTTGCATATTGTGTCCTTTCAAGCTCTTTGATGATGTCCTTTATATGATTTAGAGAGTGATGACTTAAGGAAAAATATTTTCTTTGTTTTCTACTTTGGGTGAAAATCTAATAACTTTGGAAATTTTGGATTGAAATGGTGTCCATCTGTAAGAGCCTTCATCACATGTTGGATGGCCATGAGTACCTCGACCATTGATACCTGGAAAATTGAAGGAAGTTTGATATAGCTTACATCTTTTTGAACAATTTCTCAATCCTACTGTGAATGGCTATTATCCAAAGATGTGAACGATAAAGGGTCACTACGGGTAATTGACATTGGAGACAAGAATGAATTCTGCAAACTATTTGGAGTGTTTGTTTTGCAAGGCGTATTTCGGTCATCATGACATTTATATTTTGATGCTTATACCAATTGCTATATCAAAATGGACATGATATTCAAGTCATCCTAGCGTTTGTACCTTGGTGCTTATATCTAATCCGACATTCTGAAAACAAAGTCAATATTGATATGTCCATGGTTGTCTAGCCAGTGGGTGTTTTATTGACTTTGGTGCAAAAATCAATATTCATATATTCATAGTTTACTAACTAGTGGATGTTGTATTGATTTATCTAGTTACCTAATAAATATTCAATGATGAAAATGACCAACACATGATCAGTGACTAGGTCCTAGGTCTTAGGTTTGCATTTCATTTTGCACTTTGCATGATTGCATTTATCTCATAATTGCCCAAATCAGCTTGATGCTTAATGATTCTCCAAAACTATGCTAAACATATCAAAAGGACTGAGTATCGCATGAAGGTCTTCTTAACAGATCACCAAGCAAACACCCCTGGCTAATTTTGACATTCTGAACCCATTTTTGGGATCAAAATTGAAATCTAAGATCATTTATATTATCAAAATAGCGATTTCAAATTTTTGGACCCAGGACGGCCGACTGCTTGCATAATCGACCTTCAATCATCACAAAAATCTAGAATTCAACTTAACTAATTATCTCACATCAAACTATCAAAATTTCAACTTGGTCAACCATGGTCAACTCATGGTCAAACCTAGTCAAACTTGATCTTCAGGACCTCCAAACGATGCAGAATACATTTTTGAATGTGTACAATCACTTCTTCAATCAATTAACATGCTCCTAAACCACTCAATGCTGACTTTTCTTGTCAGATTTCAATTTTCATCCCGAAGGGAGCATGGTATTGCACATTAATCAAGTCTATAAATCAAATCTTCTCTCAGTAATCAATATAATAACCACATCTAGTTTTTGATTCATCTAAAGACATCATCACTTGGGGCACGCACTTGGGGCATGTCGCTTGGGGCATATCGGATTCATCGAGATCTATATCAATCTGGTATCATAATCTATCTTCTAAACTATATCATCTTTTCATAACCATCAGCTCATTAGTGCTATTTCCTTGGTTCTTCATAACTGAAGGGTTCAGATGTGATACCAATTACGATTCCTTTGGACAATCAGGTTTGGAATCAGGTCACTCACTTCTTCGTAATCATAAGGTTCAGAATCAGGCATTTTGACACTTTTTCATAATCACTGGTTCATTGTTTCTATAGTTGACATCATCATGATTCTTGGTCAACCAGGACCTGAATAATCGTTTTCCAATCTTTCAATCGGTTTCTATCTCGAAATCGGTTCGTCCTTCAAATCAGTTTCAACATAAAAAATAGACTATTCTTTGAACCACTACGCTTTGCACAGTGATTCAAAGAGGGGCAAAATGTAATACCCCAAAAATGGGCTAATGTTCATTAACCTCCTACATCATCAAATTAGATGAAATCAACATCAAAGTCCTAACCTAAGGCACATTTGCACATCAGCTCATCAAAAACCTAATTGATTATCTTAATTCTGCATCAGGGAGTATTCCTAATTTATCATAATTATCTTTAATTGAATATTATTTGGTGATAAATGTCATTATTTATCCTAAAGTTGATTAATTGAATATGATAAATATTTAATTAATTAATTTAATTCTGCCACTTAATTATTTAATTAGATTTAATTGCATTTATTCCTAATTAATATTATTTTTATTTTGACAATAAATCAAAATTCCTACAAACAATCAATTGAATATTTATTTAATTGATTTAAAATCAAAGTTGTCAAATTTAATGATTTAATTGGAATAAAAATTAATTTAATAATTGATTAACCCATAAATCAATTATTTTAATTCAAAATCAATTAAGTGGAAAATAAATCACTTTATTTATTAAATTAATTCATATTAAATCATGCACAATTAGAAAAGCAGTTAACTTTAAATCAATTTTCAATTTCAATTTGTTAACTTTCTAAACTCAACATCTGATGATGAGTTGAAAAAGAGAACTAAACTCTATTTTGAGATAAAAACTGCTTTTGCATGATTTTATGAGTTTATTTATTCTTAATTTCTTGTTAACTCAAAAATCAACTTGAGTTTATCAAGAGTGATTTATGGATTTTCTCATGCATCCTCAAACCCTGGATTTCTATAAAAACAAGGCTCAACTCTTCACAAAATATCTCTCGAATTTGCATAATTACTCTGGTGAAATTACATATGAAGAATCAAACTTTTGCCAGAGGTGACTTTGTGAGATCATTTCATAGTTTTTCATAGCTTTTGCATACTTTTGCATTCATCTTCATAGCATTGTTATATTAATTTCATATCATTTCAATTCATTCTAGATTAGTTTCATATTGAGTTTTTCATCTAATTGCATCAAAAATCAGAAAAAAAAAAAGATTAATTTGCATTCATATTTCATTCCTTTCATCATGTTAAATCCTTCATTTAGGTGTTGCATTGTGACTGATCTCGGTCTAATTTGAGAATACCATACTCACACCTACTAGAAGGCAGTAAATTTCCTAGTTAGCTTAGTTTCATTTATTTGGAGATTTCAATTTTGCTAACCTCTAATGTTTTACTAAAGTGTTGTGTTCGCAGCTAGGTACAATTTTCACACACACACTTACTACCTATAAAGGGAATTCTTTTGTAGAACAAGTGTCCAAACAAGAATTTGAAGAGGATGAAGCTATACTCGCATGGCTATACAAAGATGAGTCTCAATCCCAAACTATTCAAGCATGTGACTCTAAAACACCGAAGGTTCCTTCAAAGTCATATGGGCCAGGGGATAAACTTATAGCTAAAATGGGATATCCTGGCAAACGACCCCTAGGAGTGAGAGGAAAAGGTCTCACGACACCCATTGCACATGTGGGTCAACCTAAAAAAGATACCACAGGCCTAGGCTATAGAAAGAAACCCTTCTATCTCAAGGGTAACTCTTCTCATGTAATAGAACAGATAGAGCTAGAAGAGCACAACAATGAAGTAGAGGAAAAAAATAGAGCGATAGTGATGATTCTGATACTAAAAATGTTTTTCCCTATGAAAGTGTTTCTAAGGAAATCCTAGACATGCTCAGAGATGAAGATGAGCCAATAAAAAGGATCAATGTAGTAGAAACACAATAAACTGCTACTACACAAATGACAGTCGCCACACAAGAACTAGTTGATCTTGAATCTAACCAAGAGGAACACACCAGCAATTCTGAGACAAACTCTTATGAGTATGAATTCAAATCAGAATCTAAAGGAAACCTAACTTGGGGAATCCATCTAGATTTAACACATGCTCTTAGATTTCCTAGAGGTCCAGAATCAAAAGATGAATCCAATGATTATGAATGGGGGAGTCATTCCAGAAGAAGATGAACTCATCATAGAAAAACATGTAGATGTCACTCACCAATATGCACCTACACTCGATGTAAGTCTAGAGAAAAGTAGCCAACTTAACGAGTCTGATCCACCTACTCCCGAAGCGGAATCCAATAATGACATTGTAACTCTTAATGAATTGAACATCTCGAGTAGTAGTATCACCTTTGATTTCATGAGTCAGATCATTTCCAATGATGCCAATACCATTTTTGTTAACATGATTAGCCAATCCTTTCTAGAGCTTACTATCCAATATCTAGAGCTTATAGAAAAAATGTCCAAAAATCTAAACCAAGACATCTATACCTTTAAATCAGACTATGCCCTTGCGAGCTATCTCAATGTCATTCAACATATTATGACTTCCATCAGTGAGCCTAGCATTAGCATGACAGAGTCAGATATCAAATATCTCAGTCAAAAGAATAAGAGAAAAAAGAAAAAGAGTTCTGAGGGTGAAAACCACTTTGTGGTAGTCTTAGAACCTAAAATAGTAAAAATAAAAGATGTATCTGAAGGTGAAAACCTCTCTGATGTACACCCTAAGGATGAAATAGTAGATGTTCTTTTGATTCATTTATAGGACATATCTCTAGTATTGATTGAGCCCACTCATTCTATCAACTTGGGTACACCAAAGGAACCACAACTGATTCATGTAGCATGTATCACTATCAGAGGAAGAGAGACAAGCATTCACCACCTTCCTCACAGAAATGAAAATCAACTTCGCATGGAAGTATTCAAATATGCTAGGATTGGATCCTGATCTTATAATGCACCATCTCTCTATAGCTCCAGGAGTGAAACCTGTTAAATAGAAGTTGAGAAAGATGCATCCACATGTTGCACTCTTAGTCAAAGCTGAATTAGAGAAATTTCTAAAAGCTAGATTCATCTGAGTTATTGATTATGCTGAATGGATCTCAAATATTGTACCTATTTCTAAACTAGATAAATCAATCAGAGTATGCAAAAATTTTAGAGATGTGAACAAAGCATTCCCTAAGGATGATTTTCCACTACCTAACATTGATATGATAGTGGACATGACTGCAGGTTTCGAGATGTATTCCTTAATGGATGGTTTCTCTAGATAAAACCAAATCAAAATTTCTCTAGAAGATCAAGATAAAACTACTTTCACATGTGCATGGGGTACCTTTTGTTGGAATGTCATGCCATTTGGTCTTAAGAATGTTGGTGCTACATATCAAAGAGCCATGACATCTATCTTTCATGATATGATACATCAAACCATGGAGGATTATGTTGATGATACGTTAGCTAAGTCTATGATAAGATCATAACATTTGAATGAATTAAGAAAAATACTAGATAGAATGGAGAAGTTTAGTCTCAGACTAAATCCTAAAAAGTGTGCTTTTGGTGTCACTTCTGGAAAGCTCTTAGGCTACATTGTTTAAAACAAAGGCATTGAAGTAGATCCAGCTAAAGTCAAAGCTATCATGCAGATGCAACCTCCCAAGAATATCAGCCAAATGAGAACATTACAAGGGAGAGTACAATGTATTAGATGCTTCATATCTCAGGTAGTAGACATATCACAACCTTTTACAAAAACATTACATAAAGGTGTGACTTTCACATGGAACAAGGAATGTGGAAAGAATTTTAATCATATTAGGCAATATCTATCAAATCCTCCTCTCTTGATGCCTCCTATAAAAGGGAAGCCATTGATACTGGGGGCATTACTAGCACAACATGATGAGAACAAGAAGAAAAGAGCTATATACTATATCAGTAGAACATTGGTAGCATATGAGAAGAACTATTCAATGATTGAGAAATCTTGTCTAGTTGTGATCTTTGCATCATAGAAACTGAGACATTACATGTTAGCTCATACCACACATTTGGTAGCTAATATTGATCCACTAAAGTACCTACTAAGAAAAGCTACCCTCACAGGTAGATTAGCTAAATGGGTAATGCTATTAAGTGAATTTGACATTGAATATGTTGAAAGAAAAGCTATCAAGGGCTAAGTCATTGCTCATCAACTGGCTGATGCACCATTGTTTGATGATACACCAATGCAAATGGAATTCCCAAATTCCTCTATCATGAATCTTTCTTCTAGAGCATGTAAGTTATTCTTTGATGGCTCCTATACACAGAAATGATCTAGAGCAGGCATATTGTTCATCACTCCTCAAGGATACTCAATCCCTAAAGCATTCAGAATAAAGTTTCCTTGCATGAACAATATTGTTGAATATGAAGCTCTACTTAATGGCATGAAGATGGCAATTGGGTGGAGAGTGACAGAGTTACACATTCATGGAGATTCACAACTTGTAATACACCAAGTCAATGATGTGTACCAAATGAAAGATGAAAATTTAGTTTCATACAAGTGCATGGTAGATGATCTAAAGAAATATTTCATATCTATCACATTTGAGAAAATTCCTAGATTGGAGAACAAGATTGTTGATGCTATGGAAATGCTATCATCTCTACTATAGTAGCCTGAACATGAGCTATGTTATGAGTTCCTGGTGGAAGCACTGTCATTCCCAACCTATGATTGCCTAGAAACTTGAATGATTTGCACTGTTGTAGGTCATGATTCTTCCAAATACAAAAACCTATTTTCCTACCTTCAAGACCAAATCATTCTTGAATCCTTTAACTGGTATGAGAAATGAAACCTTATTTGAAATGCATCCCAGTATGTCATCACTGGTAACAATCTATACAAATGAGGTCTAGATGGTCCACTCCTTAGATGATTAGAATGGGAAGAGTCTCAACGTGCATTAGAGGAAGTCCACAAAGGTATATGTGGATCACATCCCAATGGTTTAACACTAGCATGAAAACTTATTAGGGCTGGGTACTATTGGCCTGAAATGGAAAAAGAGGCTATCAAGTTTGCAAAGAATTGTCAAAAGTGTCAAGTACATGGTAACTTGATTCATGCACCAGGGAGAGATCTAATTCCCTTTACTACATAATGGCCTTTTCACCAATGATAATTTGAGCTTATAGGAGCCATACATCCTCATTCTTCTAATGGACATACCCATATTATTACAGCTACGGACTATTTCATGAAATGGGTAGAAGCAGTCCCTTTGACTCAAGCAACCAACAAGAAAATTTCCATGTTCATTCTGAACTACATCATATGTTAGTATGGTATTCTACATTCTATAGTCATAGATAATGGTGACCAATTCAAGAACAGAGAATTAGATGATTAATAAGCCAAAGTCAAGATTTCACAACATTGGTCATCTATCTACTATCTTCAAGGGAATGGACAAGAAGAGGCTTCAAACAAGAATCTATTGAAAATCTTGCATTGCACAGTTAATAAAATAGGAAGAGACTGGCATCTCATGATCAATCCATCTCTCTGGGCCTATAGAACAAGTATCAGAATGCCCACTAGGGCTACACCATTCACTTTAGTATATGGAGCTCAAGTGGTATTGCCTATTGAGGTTGAAATCCCATCACTAAGAATCAAAATGCATGGTCTAGTAACCTATGATGACTACAAAGCGTCTAGGTTGCAAGAAATTGAACTACTAGATGAGCGTAGACAAGCATCATATGATCATCTCAGAGTATATCAGAAAATAATGTCTAGAGGCTACAACAAGAAAGTCAGACACAGAGAATTTCAGGTTGGTGATCTAGTCTTGAGAGTGAATCCTAAAAATCAGTCATATAGAGAATGCAAGGGGAAGTTTGAACCCAACTAGTTGGGTCCCTTTGTAATCATTTCTACTTTTGGCTCTGGAGCATATCAACTCTCAATGACTAAAGGAGAACAGCTCTGATAACCAATCAACATTCTCCATCTGAAGAAATTCTATGCCTAAGGCATTTGGTCTTTTTAAAATGTCCTGAAAAAACCATAAAAATTAGAAAAAGTCCTGAAAAAATGATCATCCTAGTGAAAACCTAGCAATAGGCACCTTGATGATTCACAAAAAAAATCAAAAAATGAAAAAGTACAAAAAAAATGAAAAGATAAAAAATACAAAAAAAATGAGAAAAAGAAAAAGTGCCTTGGTGAAAACATGGAAACAAATGCCTTGGTAGCAAAAATAGAATCTCTACCAAGATGGTGAAAACCCAGCAAATGGGTGCCACTTGTTCAAAATGCTCCATCTATTAGCACAATCTTGGTCTTTCCTAGCTTTCAGTCTTGCTTTAGTTTGTACATATCTCTTGGTTTGTTTTTGCATTCCTATTTTCAATAAAGTCATTTTGTACACCAATCAGCTCAAATGTCTGTATCCTATCAATGTTCAAACTTGGGTGCAATCAATGTCATAGCCTATAGTCCTCAGTACCTCAGACATGTCATATCTAGTCAGATTCCTTTGAAGCTTCATCTAAGTCAGTCAGTTTGTCTCCTTACCAAAAAGGATTTTGCAAGCAAACACAAACAAACAACAAACCAAGAACAATCTATTCTTCACATGCTTTTATCTCCTTGTATGCTTACTGATTCACATTGAGATTTCTACATATTTTGTCCCTTTGAGCTCTTTGATGATGTCCTTTATCAGATTTAGAGAGTGATGACTGGGGACAAAATCTTTTCTTTGTCTTCTTCTTGTCTATGAAAATCTAACAACTTTGGAAAATTTTGGATTGAAATGGTGTCTATCTGTAAGAGCCTCCATCACGTGTTGGATGGCCATGAGTACCTCGACCATTGATACCTAGAAAATTCAAGGAAGTTTGATCTAGCTTACATCTTTTTGAAATATTTCTCAATCCTACTATGAATGGCTATTATCCAAGGACATGAATGATAAAGGGTCACTATGGGTAACTCACATTGGAGACAAGAATGAATTCTATAAATTGTTTGGCGTGTTTGTTTTGCAAGGTGTATTCAGGTCATCACAATGTTTTTGTTTTGATGCTTATACCAATTGCTATATCAAAATGGACATGATATTCAGTTCATCCTGGTGTTTATGCCTTGGTGCTTATATCTAATCTGACATTTTGAAAACAAAATCAATATTCATATGTCCATGGTTGTCTAGCCAATGGGTGTTGTATTGACTTTGGCACAAAAATCAATATTCATATGTTTATAGTTTCCTAACTAGTGGATGTTGTATTGATTTATCCAGTTACCTAGTAAAAATTCAATGATGAAAATGACCGACACATGACCAGTGACTAAGTCCTAGGTCCTAGGTCTGCATTGTTAAATAATTTGAGATCAGAAGATAAGATGTAAACTGAATTTATGTAGTAGATTTCAATTTCCTTGGTGATTGATTGAATCTACATATTTGAATCTCTCTATATATATATTAACTAGCAAATGTGAACAAGAAGAGACGTGACTATTCACATGACAATGATGTGACTGTTCATAACAATAATCAATTTATTTTAATGTAAATCGCATTAGTTGCTTTGATATAATATAGTCACTTATCGTGACTGTTATGTATTAATAGTCACGATAGTATCGTAGGGAAACCTGATGATAATGTCCAAGACACCCAATATATGCTCACCTGATATTAATCGGTATTCAATATATTTGTTAATAATACTCACCCGATAGTGCATAGGTGATTCATTTAATGAATCATTATATTAATTCGATCATAACTACTATATATATTAATATATATAGATATAATAATAATGATAATATATTTTTATATATATGTATATAATAATAATATTAATATTATTATTATCTACATAATATTATTATATATATATATATCATAATAATTCTTTTATCTAATTGAAGCAATATTTATTAACACTCCCTCTTAGTTAGGGAAGAT
This sequence comes from Chamaecyparis obtusa, assembly GCA_027943335.1. Lineage (NCBI taxonomy): Eukaryota > Viridiplantae > Streptophyta > Pinopsida > Cupressales > Cupressaceae > Chamaecyparis > Chamaecyparis obtusa. Next base: position 156,831 of record BSBK01005320.1, read on the forward strand.
AAAATGTAACTCACAATAAGTTCATAAATTGTGAGGGTTAGTTCCCAGGTGGATTGCCTCTATCGGCGATTCTATCCATAGTTCCCAAGTGGATTGCCTCCATTGGTGATTTGATCCATGAGCTCCTGTGTGGATTGCCTCCATCGGTGATTCTATCCACAACTCATGAGCTATGGTGTGGATTGCCTCTATCGGCAATTCTATCCACAAGCTCCTATGTGGATTGCCTCTATCAGCAATTCTATCCACAAACTCATGAGCTTCAGAGTGGATTGCCTCTATCGGTGATTCTATCCACAAGCTCCTATGTGGATTGCCTCTATCGGTAATTCTATCCACAAACTCATGAGCTTCAGAGTGGATTGCCTCTATCGGTGATTCTACCCACAAGTAAGATATTTTAATTATCAAAAAATATCTATCACAATAGAAAAAGTTATTGCAAGATCGTCACCTTCCAATAACTTTAACAAATACAAGTGATAATCATTTGGAAGTCATCACTTCTATATGATTAACATAGGGGAGTAGGCCCATTAGAAACATCCAAGATTCATTAGTATAATAATCAATTATATCAAGTTTACCTCAGAAGTGTTTCACCTTCAATAGTGAGCTCCCTCTCAATCAACATGATCAAGATTGTTAGAAGTTGACTGAACCATTTGCT